>OY744544.1:47713983-47851483 GCA_963556195.1 Sepiola atlantica
TTGGTACCAAGAAAAGAAACGTTACATCTTGTAAAGCAAGTAATCCTTAAGAAAGTGGCACCATGAAAACAAAAATCTAACATCTACTTTACATCTTGTAAGGCAGTTGATTCTTGAGAAATTGGTACCAAGAAAAGAAACGTTACATCTTGTAAAGCAAGTAATCCTTAAGAAAGTGGCACCATGAAAACAAAAATCTAACATCTACTTTACATCTTGTAAGGCAGTTCATTCTTGAGAAATTGGTATCCAAGAAAAGAAACGTTACATCTTGTAAAGCAAGTAATCCTTAAGAAAGTGGCACCATGAAAACAAAAATCTAACATCTACTTTACATCTTGTAAGGCAGTTCATTCTTGAGAAATTGGTTTCAAGAAAAGAAACGTTACATCTTGTAAAGCAAGTAATCCTTAAGAAAGTGGCACCATGAAAACAAAAATCTAACACCTACTTTACATCTTGTAAGGCAGTTCATTCTTGAGAAATTGGTACCAAGAAAAGAAACGTTACATCTTGTAAAGCAAGTAATCCTTAAGAAAGTGGCACCATGAAAACAAAAATCTAACATCTACTTTACATCTTGTAAGGCAGTTGATTCTTGAGAAATTGGTACCAAGAAAAGCAACGTTACATCTTGTAAAGCAAGTAATCCTTAAGAAAGTGGCACCATGAAAACAAAAATCTAACATCTACTTTACATCTTGTAAGGCAGTTCATTCTTGAGAAATTGGTACCAAGAAAAGAAACGTTACATCTAGTAAAGCAAGTAATCCTTAAGAAAGTGGCACCATGAAAACAAAAATCTAACATCTACTTTACATCTTGTAAGGCAGTTCATTCTTGAGAAATTGGTACCAAGAAAAAAAACGTTACATCTTGTAAAGCAAGTAATCCTTAAGAAAGTGGCACCATGAAAACAAAAAATCTAACATCTACTTTACATCTTGTAAGGCAGTTGATTCTTGAGAAATTGGTACCAAGAAAAGAAACGTTACATCTTGTAAAGCAAGTAATCCTTAAGAAAGTGGCACCATGAAAACAAAAATCTAACATCTACTTTACATCTTGTAAGGCAGTTCATTCTTGAGAAATTGGTACCAAGAAAAGAAACGTTACATCTTGTAAAGCAAGTAATCCTTAAGAAAGTGGCACCATGAAAACAAAAATCTAACATCTACTTTACATCTTGTAAGGCAGTTCATTCTTGAGAAATTGGTACCAAGAAAAGAAACGTTACATCTTGTAAAACAAGTAATCCTTAAGAAAGTGGCACCATGAAAACAAAAATCTAACATCTACTTTACATCTTGTAAGGCAGTTCATTCTTGAGAAATTGGTACCAAGAAAAGAAACGTTACATCTTATAAAGCAAGTAATCCTTAAGAAAGTGGCACCATGAAAACAAAAATCTAACATCTACTTTACATCTTGAAAGGCAGTTCATTCTTGAGCGTTCTAAGAAACTGTGAAAAAAAGAACCCGAAATGTAGGTTTTTTTTTAATTTCATGATGCAGTCAATTCTTTAAAAAGTGGCACCGTAATATAAAATGTCATTTTCATCTAACTTGCGCTTGGTACCAGTGTTTTGGATATTTAGGCTTATCAGTTTGTGAAGACAACACATGTAAGAGAAAGAAAACTCTGATCTTCATCATCCGATGCCTTGTAGCAATACCTATTCATAAGAAAAGACTGAGAATAAACCCTGAGTAAAAGTCGGAGTTCCCAAAACACTCTGAGGCTGTATAGCCCAACGTACTCACATTTCCTGCGACGGCATTGGAACTATGTGTATCGGCGTTTGCCTTTCCAATAGACCATTCCAGCAACGGAGAGAGAGAGGATACATATTTCTAAATATATCCTTATTTGGCATGGCTCAACGAAATTCCATCTTCTTACGTACACATTTCCACCTTATTACCTTCAGTTTAGTTGAACTAGTAACATCAGATTATTCTTATTTGAATTCCGAACATATCGAGCAAATTGCCTCATTCTATTCGTTAGTGTATGTTTATAACAGACGGTTAGGAAACACACTATTAATCTAACTGCTTTTCACACTTTTTGTTTTGGAAAATGTTGGAGATAAACGGCAAGCTAGTTTTATAGAACGGAAATATATCCATTATGATAATTTCAAATGGTATCTCTATATAATAGCATTACACTCAGCATTAAGATATTTTAACATGGATAAAAGTTCTCTCATATTCAAGCTCTTCTGTGCGAATAGATGTTCATTCCATATGTATGCATTTATGTAAGTATAGAAACGGGCACAAAAAAAGAAAAACTCTCTTTCACGTGAATCATAGGAATGGAAAAAATAACCCAATGGATTCTACATATGGATGCACACGGATAACAAGGAATTTATCATTAAACATACACATGAAAATATCATATATATATATATATATATATATATATATATATATATATATATATATATATATATATATATATATATGGGAAGAGAAGGATGAAGGTAATCCGACGTGATGGGAAAATGAAAAAGGAAAACGAAAAAATGGATGGTTTTTATGTGTATATCAACGTTTCGTCTTTATTTATAAGACTTCATCAGGATGATAATATAGAGAAAAAATGTCATGCAAGTACAGATACATGTAGAGTAGACATATTGGGAGGAAAAATAAAATGAAATAATGGCCACTACTGGGTGGACGTCCGTACTTGTTGGAGAATAAAAATGAATGTGGAAGAAAATGAGTGGGGAAAAATGGAAGGATGGGGTGAGCAAGGACTACTGTGGCTGGTGGTAAGAGAAAGAGGTGGGGGATGAGCAGGGGTAAAGTGGATGGCAGAGAGGGAGTGGAGGAAGAGGGGGGAGTGAGCTGTATGACCAGATGGCTGCGGTCAAGATTGAAGGGGAAAAGTAAGTTGGAATGTTTGTGTATGGGGGGTGTATGCAGGGAAAGGAGGATGGGTAGAGAGGGAGGGGGGCTGTGATTTTGGTGGATGGGCGAAAGTTATGGTCTTAGAGAGCGTTTTGAGAAAATGAGGGAATTTAAGAAGGGGTATGGGAGAAAATAGTTGAGAGGGGGAGAGGGAGGATTTGTTGTGATAGGGTGTGAAATATTTGAAATATTTGGAAAATGATAGCAATGAGTGGGGGATTGGAAGGGTGGAGGAGGGCGGTGATTGAAAGGGTGGGTATGGAATATTTGAAATATTTGGAACATGAGAAAGTTTATTTGGACTGCAGTGTTAAAAATGTGAGGGAAAAACGGAAAAAGTAAGGAGAAAATGAAGATTCAAGGAGAAAAAGGAAGGGTGTGAGTAAATGGAAGAGTGTCATAAAGGTTGGAGATGAAAATAAAAGTTAACTATGATCAGGCAAGAGTCTTTATTCTGTGAGGATGATCTTGCTTATTAAGGGTGATAGGTTAAAGAAACCATTTCGTTGCTTGATGGTGGTGGAGGCGGTGATGAGGGCAGTTTCCAATAATCTTCGCCGAGATTTGTTGTGGATGTATTTAGTGATTTTGGCTTGTTCAAATTTGAACGCATGACCATGTTCTAGTGCATGGGAGACAAGTGCACTAAGAGGGTTGTTGTTTTTTATGTCCCTTTTGTGTTCATTTAATCGTTTCTTTAATTCACGTTGTGTTTCTCCCACGTAAAATTGAGGGCAATCATTGCAAGGGACAGTATATAAGCCGGCATGGAATGTGGGTGTTTTTTGGAAATGTCTGGATGTGTTTAAAGTTTGTTTTATGGATTGAGATGTGGTTTGTACTGTTGGACTGCCTAGTTTGTTAAGCGTGTTGCATATGGATGTGTTATTGGAATGCGTGGGTAGCAGAAGGGGTCTGTCTATGAGAGAGGTGTTAGGAGTTTGATTTTTTTGTGTGGTGTTTCTGGAGAATATTTGGAAGGCTTTTTTCTTGGCATTTAATATAAAATGTGTGGGGTATTGCAATGTTTTTAGGGAATTAAACATGTACTTTATTTCTTCATCTATGTGTGGGGGGCTACATATTCTAAGGGCGCGTAGGAAGAAGCCTATAATTATACCTGTTTTGCTATGGTGGTGGGAGTAGAAATGTATGTAGTCATTTTTGTGAGTGTTTTTGCGGTGTACCTTAAATTCTAGTTTGTTGTTCAGTCTCATGGGTGAATTTTATGGAGGGTTCTACTGTGTTGAGTTTATCTTTAACATGATTGATTTGTATGTCTGTGGGGAAGAAAAATTAAAATATCATCTATGTATCTAAAGTATTCGATGTTAGGGGGTAGTCTATATTTGAAAGGACCGGATTCTAAGAATTCTAAAAAGAGGCAGGCCAATTAAAGTACCACCAGCCACAGTAGTCCTTGCTCACCCCATCCTTCCATTTTTTCCCCACTCATTTTCTTCCACATTCATTTTTATTCTCCAACAAGTACGGACGTCCACCCAGTAGTGGCCATTATTTCATTTTATTTTTCCTCCCAATATGTCTACCCTACATGTATCTGTACTTGCATGACATTTTTCTCTATATTATCATCCTGATAAAGTCTTATGAATAAAGACGAAACGTTGATATACACATAAAAAACATCCATTTTTTGGTTTTCCTTTTTCATTTTCCCATATATATATATATATATATATATATATATATATATATATATATATATATATAGATGACTTGCTCGTCGTTGCAAATCAAATATGAAATGTATGTGTGCCTATATTTGTATGCATAGATGTTTTCTCCACATTCACTAGTAAACTACAATACAATAAAAACACATTTTTTTTATTTCTAAATAAATTAATATTATATGTTTTTCGTGCATATTTCTCAAAAGTGTGGTTTCAGTTTTTTGCTCGTTTTTATTGCATATCCAATTATTAAAGTCTATGAGGATCCCCAAATTACACCTCAAGAAAATTCAAATCATGGAACTTCAATTTAAGAGGTTTTTGCATATTTGTGCACTTTCAATATTTTTATAATAATTTGATTAGAGTAAAATCGAAACATAGAATTATTTTTCTTTATATTATTTTATTTTAATTATAAAAACACACGCACAATTGTATTATTGTTTTATGCAAAGGTTTTTGTTTAGTTTCTTTTTTTTGGTCTCATAAATGTACGTAATGACATGAACTTTAAACTTATGTGTATAATTTATTAATAGTTTGTTGACTTTTACAGTACAGAACAACTTATTATTTTCCAAATAGTTTTTAATCTTCTTTGCTTTTTGAAGTCTCAATTTTAATTTAAATATTATCTGTAAACTTTACTTGGATACTTTTCAATGTTGACATTTATGTGTCGTAATTTTCTCATTATCGTTACAGCTTCAATAACACATTAAATTCAGACTTTGTGTAAATTGTTTTGGCTTCTTTGAAGAACATTTGTCTTTACTGCTGGTTTTAATTTAAAAAAGATAACCTGGCGTCAATGGCATTTCATTGATCACTCGTGACCATCAACAATCCCAATCCCGATCAGCGTCTTTTGTGTCTGTGAAAACACATCTGTGAATGTCAATTTCTGTTGCATTTGAAAACATTTGTCTACGAGTGAAAAATAGCGGTTGTTTTTTGTTCATTCCACAGAAAAAGTAATTTCCCTTCACAACTACGCAGTTTCCGATTCGGCTCTCATTTCCAGTGGGAGGAGGCGGACAGTAACCAGTTCTTTGTTTGTCAACTATCTTTGAATCAGAATTGAAAGGTGCGTCTCTGGTTTCTCCCACGTATCGCATGTTGATAAACATATAAACATACGTGGATCAGACCAGACCATAACACTAATTCAATTACGTTGGAAAGTTGAAATAAAATACGATTATAAATATAATAAACATCTTCAATGTAGCCGGATATTTATAATAAAAGTATTTATCTTCATTGAGACAATTAATTCAATTTCATCTCACTGACGAAGAGGATAGTTAGCGTCCATCTGCCCAAATATGTTTATGGAAATTATGTCTGTAAAAACACTTCCAAAGTCTGCGAGAACAATAAATATTTTTAATCACGTAATTATGTTAAATGTTTTCTTCATTTGTTGAACGAATTACAAAAGAAAATAAAAATATAAGATTGACGAAAACAAAAATAACCTTCCCAAAACTAAAACCAAATAACTCTAAATTGAGTCTATATTCTAGTCTAAAAGTCTATATTCATCCGTAACTTATGAAAACAAGCAGGAACAGCTTAACCGATCCAGTTTAAGATCAATTAAAAGCTAAGGTCAATGTTCAGTTATAGGGATTCGATCTAATATAGATATTAATTATCTGAAACATGTTGAATTTGTTCACGTTCTTTCTACCGTTTTATTGGTGATTCTGAATTATCTTGTGTGTACAGGTTACACTACATTCATAAACTAATAGTGTTTTAAACTGTTCTCGTTTTATTCGATACGTTTTGAACACCTTATTTTCGACTAAAAAACTTAATACTGTACATGTATTTGGGTTTCGAAACTCGGGGGCATGCGCAGTAATACGGCGAAAACTATATGTTGATGAAAACATTTATTATGGAAATCGCCACACACAAAGCATGAAGCCACTCGATGTAAGGATCTAACAAGAGAGAGAGATAGTGCAGAGAAGAAGAAAGAATGGGGCCAATCAAATTACAGATACGTTTCTGCACCTTATCAAGAACCCTCAAATGAGACAGGGATTCACCATCTCAAATATTACAACAGTACACCATACATGGTTTGATAATATATTTGTAGAGATATAGAAAAGCTACAGGTGTGAGAAAGTGTTTGCAGCGATAGAAATAACTGACTTTATGAAAAGCACAAAGAATAATGAAGCTAATGTATGAACTCCAAGAAAGATTTGATGAGAGAGAAAGACCAAGAAGTTTCGGTGTCGATTTCTCTTCAAGAGCAAAGCCATCCATGAGAATCTCAGGAAGAAAAGGCCTACGCCTACGATTGAAAGGTACGAGCTGAATCTTAACAGAATTAAACATAACAAGCCATGTTGTACCCCAATCCACAACTGGACCCAGGTCAACTTCTAGATCAACTGCATATTTCAACTGATTCCAGGGAAATGGGCGAGAAGCAACATCATAATAGAAAGTGGTATCATCATTATAGATGTTAATCTTCTGAATAATATTCTTAAGAAGATCATTTATATAGAGAATAAACCGTGTTTGGCCTAGAATAGAGCTATGATGAACACAAGCATTAATAGGAAAAGAGGTTAAGAGACACCATGCAGAGTTACTCGCAAGCTTCGCTCAGAATGAAAAGACCTAATAATCTCAAGAACCGTACCACTAATACCATAACCCTGAAATGTGTGTATGTAACTAGAATGCCAATTGTTAAAAAATCAGCAATTGAATAAAAACGACGGAAACTATACTGAACATCACTAAAGAGGCCCAAACTTTCCAAAAAATATACAAGCTCGCTGTTGACCAACCTTTCAAAAACTTTACTAATAACAGAGAGGAGACTAACCGAACGATACTTAGTTGGGTCAGACCGATCACCAGCATTTTTAAAGGTATCAACAAAGGACTTCTTCCAAGAAGAATGGAAAAAAACTGAGACAAACAGAGATTGAATACTTTAGAGAAGATAGAATAAAGTTCAGGAGCACAACGTTTGAGAACGACAACATGAATTGAATTAGGACCGGGAAGCTTTAGACTTGTCAAGATCAGAAAGAACCCTAGCAACCATATTCGAAGTGATAATGACAGTCATGAGAGTAATCAGTTTTCAAAGGGAAATCAGGAAGAACAGCACCAAGAGAAGAATTGTCAGCAAAAAGACAAGCAAAGAGATCAGAAGATGAAATAACCTGAAGACCTGATAAGCATAAAAAAGATGAGAGATAGCAACTATTAAAAACACTATTATAGTTTGTTAAAAAATCACGAGACAACCTTTTGAGATGAAATAGTCACGAATCCTTTGAGAATAGGTAGAAATTTTCAGACATTAAAAATTCTCTTACTATCGGGATGAGCAGTGATGGCGTACGTGTAAGATTGCTGACTACTGTCCAGGTTTCGAATCTCAGGTTAATAACTGTGATGCAGTTTCACAGAGATTTGTGGATGGATACATCCCCCCTAGTAGGAGAATTAATAGTTTAAACATACTGTAAAGTCCATTGCTATTCCAAATTAGAATAGAGTTTTCTCTGTAATAGCCAGTGTAATTAGGTATAACATATAGTTTCCCATTAATTCTGTGGTGAGTATGATGGCGTACGGATAAAAATGCTGACTACTGTACAGGCGGTTGGGTTACTAATCTCAGCTTGACATACTCACCATGTCTATCCATGCTGAGTAGCCGTAATAAGCATAATAATGACCATCATCATAATAATAATCATAACAAAGAGAAGATGAGGACACTAAACGAACAGGATAGCTATAAATATTTGGGAGTTCTGGAAGCAGACATCAATAACTCTACAGAAATGAAAGAGAAGATTGGAAAAAATACCTGGGAAGAACAAAGAAACTCGTAGAAACGAAATTATATAGCAGAAATCTTGTAAAAGGAATAAACACTTGGGCAGTACCACTAATAAGATACTCTGAACCATTCATCGGCTGAACTAAAGAAAAATTCAGGCACCTTGACCAGAAAAGTAATGACCATGCACAACGCATTGCACCTAAAAGATGATACGGACACACGCTACGTAAAAAGAAATGAAGGATGGAGATGACTAGTAAGTATAGAAGACTGTGTGGAAGACACAAACAAGAAGCTTGAAAAATACATAATTCAGAATACAGAAAGTCTGCTAACCGCAGCAAGAGACAACGTCCCAATAAACAACTCGGGAAGCACCGAAACCAGACAAGAAAAGAAAAGTGGGGAAAACAGCTTAATTCTTTGGCCATTTCTATTCAGACAATTTCTTTCTATGGTTAAGAGAAGATATGATGCTGACATTTACGTCATATGACGATTCAGAAATAATTTGATCAGAAAATTGTATATCAGTGTCAACCAGTGTATGTGTGCGGTTACTGCACAGGTCGTGATCGTCCTCTTGCAGTCTTCGTCCGAACTCGGTGGTTGCATCTGACACGAACCAGAGGGTCAATCATGTAGGTCTGGTCACTGCTGCTAGAACGAAAGGAGTTTCCTTCCAAACAAGATCAGAATTCTAGTTTGAAACAAGAAATTATATTTTATTTTTAGGTTACAATAAGGTTACACAGGCTTCTCTTGCGAAAATGGACTAACATATATCTCAATTAAACATAAACAGTGTATCAGCTTAAAGCCCATCTGTCTCTGGAATCCACAAAAACTGAGCTGACCCCCTTGCCTATTCTGCTATATATATATATATATATATATATATATATATATGTAAAATTCGAATGCAAAAAGCAATAAATCCAATTTGTTTACATCGAGACCTTAAACAATAAAAGGACGAATATTTAAAATTTAAGACTAAAACATGATCGTTGAAATGCAACACATTTTGTAGTTATAGATTTGGTATTTTTGAAATGGCGTTTATCGCGTTTTGCATTCGAACGCTTCATATAGCGGTATCTCTTGGACCGCACCGCAATACTATTCAACATTTATTAGCTGTCAATATTTGAACATAAAAACTGACTGATCATGGCGTACACCATTTGGTATGAACATTACTTTGGTAAAGACTCAAGCAGCTCAGAATCACTGCTTATAATCTCATATTAAAGCAGGAGATATTATTTCAAATATGTCAAAAACAGGCCCTACACGTTTATGCAATGGTATCATTGAATGTTGAAGAAATTTATGATAACTTGATCGTTGCCAAAATAATTGCATCAGAATTACAAGGAAAAAAACTGCTCATTTCTAGGTCTCAAGTTATTTTGTCCAAAAAAAGAAGATATTTTTTTGTAAGATTTCAGTTTTCAGTAGAGTCTGCTTTGGCATTGACTATTAAAAAAGGCAGAGTTTTGATGTATTTTCGAGTAACCCGTGTTTCATCACGACCAGTTGCGTAAAGCAAAGGAAAAGACATTATTAACATATTTGTAAACAAAGGTAAATATACAAAACTCATTTGTCAACAAAGGTAAATATAAAAAACTCATTTGTAAACAAAGGTAAATATACAAAACTTATTTGTAAACAAAGGTAAATATAAAAAACTCATTTGTAAACAAAGGTAAATATACAACACTTATTTGTAAACAAAGGTAGTTATGTTAGATTATGGGGCCCTGCATTTCTAAAAAGAGTGTAGGTCAACTAGTATGAATTGTGCACCGTGTGAAAGAAGTAGAATTAGTGCAAATCAAGTACAATTTAAGTGCAGTAATAATTTAGGACGCATGTGTGGACGTAAGAAAGATCACTTGACTTGCGCGATCTGTGACGGTGTCATCTCGTGCAAGCTTGGTACAGTGTCATTCTCACAGTTCGGGTGACAGTGACGGAAATCTTGAGTTCAAAAGGTTAGACACAGAGTTAATTTGAGTGCAGTTATGAGATTCGTTGAAAAGTCAGGGGTCTCTGACGTCACAGATCCTTTGTGTGAAGAGTTAGTTTTTCATTCAGTTCCCGACTTTGGAAGAGAGGAGTGAATACGCTTAGCCATGTGGCTTTGAATGAGTTCCGATTTTGGAAGCGAGGAATCAACACGCATTAGCCATGTAGCTTTGTTGTGAAAGAGTTAGTTTTCAACGACAGTTCACGATGGAAGCTCGTAATATAGAGACGTATAAGCTGGTCTCTGCAATGCGAGGTCTGTGTGAATCGCGAGAGATGGGCTAAACTTGGAAGAATGTAGCTAATTGCACCCAAGCGGTATGGATGAAAAGAAGATGTGAATGAATGGCCCGACAATGGAAACCTCTCCAATGGAACGAAGCGTGAAATAAACCAAAATAAATCTCTCTCAAAAACCGTCTCCGAATGTCCTTGTCTTCTTGCTTGAAAACCGAATCTGCCCCTAAAACAGGTAAACCACTGCGATCACGGGCCAATGACGAAGTGAGTATGCCGGCAGACTCCACGACCAACAGCGACGAACAGAACTGCAAAGGTAACTTTCTTATATAATGTAAAAAGCTAAAAGGACTTAAAAGAACCGATATTTTAACGAAAAAAAACTAAAGAAAAACGAACTGTGTTTGATTAGTAATTGTTTAAAATGAACTTTTTTCAAGAACCGCGATTTGAAGTGTTATTGAAAAGGAGAAGTAGTTAACGAGAATTAATGTGTAAAGGTGTGGACAGTTTAAAAATTTTAAATCGCCATTCGTTAATTTGTGTTAAAAGTGAAACTTAAAGATGTGTTCAAAGTGACTCTTAAAGATGTGTTAAAATAATTTTAAAATGTGTTTAAAGAGACTCTTAAAAATGTGTTAAAATGACTTAAAAATGTGTTTAAAATCCCCGTTTCAAAATGACTATGAAAATTGTGTTTTACAAAAAGTATTAAAGAAAAAGATTGTAACCGCTTAATGAGCCTTCCCGTAAACTTTTCGTATTGTTTCGGTTCGGGAAAGGTTTAATTCTCATGCCTTATATAACGAATCCCCTTTTATACCGCTAATACCCTTTTTAGGGGCTATCTAACAGATATATAAAACCCATTTGTAAACAAAGGTAAATATAAAAAAACTCATGTGTAAACAAAGGTAAATATAAAAAACTCATTTGTAAACAAAGGTAAATATACAAAACTCATTTGTAAACAAAGGTAGATATAAAAACTCATTTGTAAACAAAGGTAAATATTAAAAAAACTCACCTGTAAACAAAGGTAAATATACAAAACTTATTTGTAAAAAAGGTAAATATATAAAACTCATCTGTAAACAAAGGTAAATATACAAACATTATCTGTAAACAAAAGCAAATATATAAAACCTATGTGTAAACAAAGGTCAAGATACAAAACTCATTTGTAAACAAAAGTAAATATACAAAACTCATTTGTAAAAAAAGGTAATCATGTTGGATTATGAAGGGGCCCTATAATTTGAAGAACGCTTAAGTTTGCTAGTATAAATTGTGATCTAAGTGGAATCCGCGAATTAAGTGCAGGTGGAGATGACGTGCTTTGGAAAAGTGTAAAATTGGTGCTCATGAATGACTCATTTTGCCAAAATCAATAAATTGACAAGATTTGGTAGACATCAAAGATTTGGGGCCAACAAAGATCAGGCAAAAAGTGACAGAGAGTACACCTATCTTATTGGGTGACACGAGACAAGGGTCTGTGACGTCACTTGTTTTGTCAAAAACTAGAGTTTAGATTCAGTTCGCTATGGGAGTTCGAGGCGAGATGTCCAAGAGATGACTCCGCACAAGGGAGCTGAAGCGAGAAGATATCCAAAGACTGTCGTCGATGGAAGCTAAAGAGCGCGAATGTCTAAAATAATGGGCTGCACTTGTAAATTTGGGTATCAAATGAGACGATTCCATCTATATCTCTCCTATCTAGTCAGGAAGAGTAGTTAAGTAAAGAAACAGAGAAACAAGCAACTGAAAGACGGCGAGTCTCTCTCAGGCATTATCAGGAAGGACCAATAAACGACCTTTATATAACTCTCTCAACATGTCTTTGGAGTTCCTTCTTTTGTCGTATCAAAGAGTCTTGATTCACAGAGAACCAATGCCCCACGTCAGATGATCAAGCAAGCTATATAAGACGAAAAAAAAGTAAAGAGTTCTTAAGAAAACCCACGACGCGAAGCTAGACGACCACAAAGACGAAGATCACGGCCAGAGGAAGAAGTGCAGAACGAAGAAGATTAAAAAGAATGTTAGGTAAATCGGGAACTATTGTAATACAAGATAGTTTTGAGAAATCCACGTACACACACGGTTAAAAAAAAGAGTAGAAAAAAGTAGCATGTAGTTTATATCATCGTATTATCGATGGGATGCATTTTAAAAGAAACGCACACACGCATAAATGTCCACCCACACACATTAATTGCCCGTTGAAAGAGACTCCACCACCACATCGACCCACGCGGTAAGAACAAGTAAGTAAAAATACTATAAAAAAGGACTGTCAGTTGAAAGGCTTAAAAATGCCTTAACGAACAAGTTGGTAAACGCTTCTAAACTTTCAGATGTCGAGAAGCGTTGATTTAAAGAATTTTAAAGCCCATGAAAAAAAACATAGCGTAACAAATATACAAAACTCATTTGTATACACAGGTAAATATACAAAACTCATTTGTAAACAAAGGTAGATATACAAAACTCATCTGTAAACAAAGGTAAATATACAAAACTCATTAGTATACAAAGGTGAATATACCAAACTCATTTGTACACAAAGGTAGATATACAAAACTCATTTGGAAACAAAGATAAATATACAAAACTCATCTGTAAACGAATGTCAATATACAAAACTCATTTGTATACAAAGGTTAATATGTAAAGACATGATTTAGAATATCGTTACGAATGTTTCTCGAAAACGAAACAAGTCGAAACGTTATTACGTTACTCGAAATACGAAAATCATTCGAAACGTTGGCAAAGTTCTCGAAATAATTTAGCAATCCGTTAATTACCACACAAAGCATAATTGTTCACGAAAGTTTATCCCGGCATTTTACAATAGTTATTAAGCCTTTAAAGTGATCACCCCCAACTTATATTGTTCTTAAGATGTTTTTTCATATATGACTTCTATACTTTTCTCGACGTTTTTGAAGACTTTATAGGTTTTCTCCGACTTATACATTTTTTAAAACAACTTCTATACATTTAAAGTCTTTCTCAACACTGTATCAGATTAGGACCTGTGAGAGCGTCCTTGCCTTTTACTGGTACATTTCATTACTCGTGTCACGATGAGGCTTCCAGTGTCGTCTCCAATGGGACACTCGTTTCCTTGGGATGGGAATTCATGCGGGTGTGCGCTTCCTACAGTGCAGCCCATCGACAAACGTCTAAATGTCCTTTCACTAAAATAGAGTACAAAACTTACCTTCGATTTTTTCTCACTCTTCGCTAGTCGTCTTCGTATCCTGACCCCTCGATCGTCGTATAGATGCTGTGCTGTGTTTTTTTTTATATCTCTTCTCAACGTTTATCTATCTCCTCTCGGCGTTCTTCTATCTCTTCTTGACCGTGATAGCTCAAGGTGGTATACTTGTTCTGCGGATAAACTTTGTTTTCATGCAAAGAAGACAAACTCGGAGATCACATCTTGAGAGAGTCACGTAAATTGTTTTTATTCTTTCCTATTAAATCTGGGAGAGGGTTCACATATCTCTTTTTCTATTCACACTTGACTTACGGCTATTTCCAATCACTCTTACTCAATTATTCTTGCTGGATGATGACGGACGCAGGTCGAGTCACTTATTCGGGTCTCATTCGGGACCCCCGATTACGTTTCAGCCCATATCGCATACGGTCTGCATCGCTGGGGAGCCATCTGCGAACTGCCTAGGTAACAGCTATCTGAAAACTTCGCTCTTCCATAATTGCTTGTCCGGTTTGCACCAGCTTCAACAACCGACTGATCTAAAAACTTGCGTCTCGACCAAAAAACAAAGACGTCAGCCCCCTTGTCTCGTGTCAACCACTCACACAACTGCCTCAATATCGCTTTGTTTGACTTTTCAACCCAAGCCCTTTTATGTCGGCCAATCACAGCCAAGCGTGTTTATGATTTTGAGCATGAATCATTCATGAGAACAATATTGGCCATTTCCAAAACACATGTCATCTCAACCTGTACTTAATTCGCGGATTCAACCTATGTCACAATTCATACTAACTAACTTAAGCGTTTTTTTTTTCAAATTATAGGACCCTTTTATAATCAAACAAATATATAAAACTCATCTGTAAACAAAGGTAGATATACAAAACTCATTTGTAAACAAAGGTAGATATACAAAACTAAGGTAAATATGTAAAATAATGATGCAGACATGTTGAGTAAAAACGCATAAGACGTCACGGGGAGGCTAAGGGCACGAGCCACAATAAGAAAGAAAAGACGAAGACTAGATAGATTGTCAATGAGGCTAAAAGAACAACGGAAATGAATCGGTGACCTTTGAACGAGCTCAGGTGAGTGAGGTCGACGAGTTCATTTTGGAGTATGACGTCATAAAAAAAACACTCGGTAAACTTTAAAAGAGTCAGGCGCACGAGGCCAGAATAAGAAGGTACCCGTAGTGCAAAGTCAGAAATTAAAACGGCGGTTTCAACGAAGGAAGAAGGAGCGCTTAGGTAGCAGAAGTCGAGTTGAGACGATATAGAGAAAAACTTGTCGTGGGTCAGCCCCGAAGAGAGGTACCCCTACCACAACCGAACTGCCGTAAACAACTGGCGTGGGGATCACAAGCTTCCCTAGCTTCCCTAGACTGCTACAGAACGTATTGTTGTGTTTCATTCTAGGTCGTACGGTAAATCACTCTGCCTGGTTTTCGTGAAAATAACCTACGTTGGGTAGAGTCGAAAATTAACCGCCGTCAAGGTAAAGAAAGAGGTTTCTTCGTAAGAAGGGAAAGAACATTAATGCCAAAGGACTTTTGCTAACAAAGAAATATTTAATTATACATATGTGTATACCCAACTTACACCAGCTGGTGGTGAAGAATAAAGAAACAGAGTTTCTCGAGCACGTCTTTGTCTATATCGTTGTGTTTTGTTTGATGCTACCGGGTCCCTCAAAGAGACGGGTATTGCAACATATAACCAAACTGGTTGCCGTGGCCTGCTATTTTTTACAAAAAATAGAACGAGATCAAACCGGGGACGCCAACCAGATAAGGTGAAAGGGGTTCTGAAGAACGGTGAAGGAGAAGAAATCATCAAACCAGCCACTAGGAAACGATTGAAGACAACACCAGTGACCGAGAAAGAAAATAAAACTGTAGGTGACGTCTGTTTTGTTGCTGCGCGTTCTTTTTCGAGCCAGAGAGAGAGAGTTAGGGAAGAAGTGTACAATGGAGCATTTGGGCGACTTAATACAGACCCTAACAAGTGAGATTAGGGATGCGGCAGCCACTGTTACGAGTTCGTGGAGGGGAAAACATTGTTAAAGAAGATCTGTCCTTTATTGAGAAAAGAAGATGGTTGGTTCGGCGCTTGGTTAGAGAAAATAAACATATATTTTCGATTAGCGGAAACGAGGGAGGACGCAAAGAGCCGCCTGTCGTTACTAGAGAGTAACGACAGGCGGCTCTGTGGGGGCATACATAGATAGATTAATGAGGGGAAACCCACAGTACACTTGGTATAATTTAAGGGATGCGTTGAGAGAATATTACAGTATTATAGATGACTCCCCAGTCGAGAATCGCAGAACTGGCGAGTATCACACAGGGAAGAATGGAAGGAGTGCAGGATGATATGCAGCGAATTATCAAACTAGCTGAAATGGTCTATGTGGGGACTGAGCAGGGCAACATTGTAGTAAAGCAACAAATAATGTTTTAAAAAAGGGCTAAGGGATGCAGATATGAAAATGGCGGTTTTACGGGATGCACCCCAATCTGTAGAAGCGGCTTATCAGAAAACTCTCACGGAAAGGAAGTGGAAGATTCGACTTAAACCAAATCTCGGGTGTGAACATGTACCGATGGAGATTTGCTATGATAGGAAGAGGGACACGGTGGGTCCATGTTATATAGACGGCGTGTTTAGACAACACCAGTCAAAAATTTGAATAGGAAAATAATACTGGGAAGGGACTGGCTGAGAGAAAACAGAGTCAGAATATACTTTGATTTGGGGCGCTAAGAATAAATGGAGAGTATATAGCGTTAGAAGAGGATATTCATATCTCGTCAGTAGTGAGAATAGCAGCAGGCATAACCATACAAACGCAACACATGCATACGTGCACTGCGCGGATTGGATTGAGAAACAAGATCGACAGAGTATATGGGCTGGAACAGATAATTAGTGGTCATGTCAGTAATTTGGCTGGTATATCGGTGGCCAATGCAGTGGTTAGGGTGAAGGGATCACGTAGATTTCCAGCTCTGATTGTTAATAATACTAACCAAACAGTTACCCTAAAGCAAGGATGCCCGATAGCAAAACTTACTAGGGTATATGACATACAAGAGATTAAGCTAGCGGACACGAGGAAGAGACAGGTTATAGATGAAGATTTGGAACAGGTAGAAGTACCGGAGAAATTCAAGTTCGAAATTAATAAATTACTGAACGAGAATAAGGATTTATTTGTAATGTATGACAGTTATTTGGGTAGAACCAACACAGTTAAGATGAGCATAAATACAGGGACGAATGAACCCATTAAAAAGCGGCCTTATCGCACACCACTTAAACAGCGGAAGGCTATGGACGACGCTATCGATCAGATGATCGAAGCGGGAATCGTGGAACGATCGAGAAGCCTATTGGCTTTCCGGTGGTACTAATTGAAAAAAAGGATGGGAGTAAGCGATTCTGCGTGGACTTTAGGGCCATCAATAGGATCACGAAGAGTAATGCCCACCCACTCCAGGTCATTGATGATATCTTATCTATGCTGGGGTCGGCAAAATATTTTTCCAAACTCGACCTGAAAAGTGGATATATTGCAGGTCTAACTGCGGGAGGCGGACAAAGAGAAAACAGCCTTTACGTGCCATCGTGGCCGTTTCAATTTAATGCCGTTTTGCCTTTCGGGCGGCCCGGGCGTATTCCAAGAATTGATGTCTATTGTATTGCAGGAGCAGGAGTCATTCGCCTTGGCATATTTACATGATATTCTGTTATTTTCCGACACTTGGAAAATATACGTAGGGTTTTAGGTAGGCTGAGAGAACATAACATACAGTTAAAACCCACGAAGTGCGAGTTCCTTTGAACAGAAACTCAGTATTTGGAGTTTAAGATGAGCAAAAAAGGAGTACAACCGGATTACGATAAGGTTAGGGCGATAAACTTAGTGTCAACCCCAAACACAGTTAAAGAAGTAAGGGCCTTCATCGGCATGACTTCATATTACCGTCGATTCGTAAAAGATTTTTTCGGATGTAGCGGAACCATTAATTAACTTAACGAGAAAATATGCTCGCTTCGTGTGGAGCGAAGCATGTCAGACAACATTCGATACGTTGAAGAAGAGACTGTCAGAGTTAGTTGTGTTAGCATACCCGGACCAACACAAGGAATATAGGTTATACACGGATGCGTTAGAACGGTTCATAGGTGCTTGTCTAACGCAGCAGGTATACGACAGGATCTATGAGAAGGAAGTAGAGAAGCCAATCTACTTTCTGTCTCACAATCTGAGTGACATCCAGAGGAGGTGGTCCACAATAGAGAGAGAGGCCTATGTAATTCATTATTCGTTACGAAAATTAAACCATTACTTACATGGAGCAACCTTTACGATACTTACGGATCATAAACCTTTAGAGTACTTATTAAAATCCCCCATACAGAACAAGAAAATAAAGATGTGGGGCCTGGGAATAGCTGGGTATAACTGCTCGATAGAACACCTGAAGGGTAAGGATAACGTATGTGCGGATCTTTTATCGCGGGCGGTGGGAAAACCTGTAAGCGACGAAGAGAAACAGGTGGATATCGGCGACAGGAATTATGAGGTCGCCGCTATAAACTCTAGCAGGTTTGAACCAAGGGCGTTTGCGTCATAGTCGAATGATGGCAGTCTTTCGGGAACGCAGGAACGGCCGGGAATAGAAGGAGTATATTTGATTAGAGAACAGGAGTTAAACTCCGACATAAAGGAATTAAAAGAAATAATTAAGGATGGCCGGACCATCAAGCTAGAAAAAATTTGTTATAATAATGGACGAGGTAGTATACTACTTATCTCAGCCAGCCCCTCGTTAGATGCTATGTTCCCTCTCATTTACAAAAGAAAGTTCTCGTGCAGTACCACGACGACAATAGCCATATGGGGTGGAAAAGACATTTAAAACAATTAGTCAGAAGTATTTTTGGCCGGGATTGATTAAGGAGATAGCAACGTTCGTAGGTAAGTGTATTCCGTGCCAGACAAGAAATCTAAGGAAAAAGCAACCACATATGCAGGAATACGATACCCCATCCTTTCCTTTTGCAAAGTGGGCCCTGAATGTCACAGAACTGTATCCTACGTCACATTCTAATAACAAATATATCGTCACGTTTATCGATATGTACAGTGGTTGGCCCGAAGCGTTTGCAGTAGCTAATAAGAAGGCAGAGACGGTGGCACATTAATTGAGGCGATTTTCCTCAGGTCTGGGACACCTCTTCAATTGGTGACCGATAATGGTACAGAGAATGACAGATACGTTGAAAGAATTGAACGTACATCACGTGACCGCCTCGTATTATAACCTTTAAAGTAACAACAAAATCGAACGTCTACATCGAACCATAAATGACATACTAAGAAAATAGGCGACAACGAACAGTCCTGGGATCTTCACATTAACCAGATGTTAGCAGCCATTAGATTTCATGTTAGCGAATCAACGAACTTCTCACCGTTTTACTTGGTCTACAGTAAGGATGTAATTTTTCCATTGGATAACATCCTGAGGCCACGACGGGTATTTTACGGCGATGATCATCACACAAGGGCAATCCAGGAGATGCATCGCACGTTCACATTAGTTAGGAACAACCTAAAGAAAGCGAGAAGGCGAACGATTGACAAAGCGAGTAATAATTCTAGGGAAGTGGAGTTTAAGATATGGTGTACTATAAGAATAACCGTAAAAAAGTAAATTAGACAAACGATGTAATCGTGGATAAGACTGGGCCAGTATCGTATCGAATTAGGGACCAGCTGACCACTCTGGTGATTAAGGTGCATGCCAGTCACTTGAGAAAGGCGAATGTAGATGAATGGGAATCCACGACTGGGGATAGACCTTTGAGAAGAACGGGGGTGGCAGGATCCGAGACTTTGGAGGAATCCGATGGGGAGCAACGTGAAGGACCGGGCTCAATTCATTCTGAAAGTAATTCGGATGAAGAAACACAGTCGAACGTTGAGGACGTCGATATGCGATCGAGCCAATTTCATTCTGGGAGTAATACAGATGAGGAAACGGAATCGAACGTAGAGGATGTTGATATTCATCCTCGAGATGGCCATGCAGAGAGTCTAACAGACGTATACACTGAGTCAAATGTCGAGGAGGTCGATGACCAGACGGGAAGTGGGTCGTGGGAGTAAGGTGGGTGTGAAGAGAAGGGTCATATCTCAATAAGAGAAAGACAAATCCTTAGATATAAATTGAAAACGGCTGAAAAAATCGCCGTATTAGAGAACAAGAGAAAAAAAGAGGAGTGCACAGAAGGTAGATGAGACCAGGAAAGGCTCGTCGGGGGAAGGTATTAACCTTGCAGTCTCGGTAGGCATGACCAATACAAAGGGTGCACAAAGCTCGCCCGGGAGGATGGCTAAGAAAGGGGCATCATAAACAGGGTTGTATCAAGATGTGGGGAGAGACATGACAGAAAAAAGAATCAAAGGGGGTCAATTAACTGCGTCTATCGAACCTATTTTAAATCTGGTAGAATCAGATGGGGAGGGGGCGACGGGAAAAGCAGAGCAACCACTTAAGCTTCGCGCCCATCATCTCTCAGAGTGGACTAATTCTAAGCACTGAAGGTAACTCGGAAATACACTTAGGAGGAAATCATACCAAATAAGATTGTTCCACGTTTTAAAAATAATAATAATAATAATAATAATAATAATAATAATAATAATAATAATAATAATAATAATAATAATAATAATAATAATAATAATAATAATAATAATAATAATAAGAGTTATATATATATATATATTATAATATAAAATGAAGTAATAAAATAAGGTGTCAATCAAATTTTATTAGAATTCAAAGTTCATGCAAAGCATCCTTAAGTCCTTAGCTCATGAGTTTTCAAAGATAATTCTTCTCTTCAGAGGACCATTACCGCAGTTATACTACTACAGGCAATAAAATTACGCTTTGAAAATATATAAAATTATATATACAAATACATAAAAATACATAACATCAAACATATCAATCCAAAAACATACTTTTGTTGAATCCATACAGTCTATCCAGGTCATACAAGTATGTTTTTGGATTGATATGTTTGATGTTATGTATTTTTATGTATTTGTATATATAATTTTATATATTTTCAAAGCGTAATTTTATTGCCTGTAGTAGTATAACTGCGGTAATGGTCCTCTGAAGAGAAGAATTATCTTTGAAAACTCATGAGCTAAGGACTTAAGGATGCTTTGCATGAACTTTGAATTCTAATAAAATTTGATTGACACCTTATTTTATTACTTCATTTTATATTATAATATTAATGCTCTATCCAGTATATTGAGCTTCAGTTTTTTATCCGGATGTTTCACTAATTATAAGATATTAGTTGACGCTTATATCTTTTGTTGGATTGCTTCATATATATATATATATATATATATATGTGTGTGTGTGTGTGTGTATGTATATTCTTTCTTTGAATTTCTCTTTCTCTCTTGAACGAGAATCGCGTAGTGATGATCGGGAGTGGCCTACCGAAGCAAATTGAACATTGAGGGTGGAGGTGACCCTACTTCGGATAAAAAGTAGTGCTGGTTAACACCAATGATATCGGAAGATAATGTCCCTGGATTGTGGAACGACCTAATTGAAGATCGTTAATTTTTTTTTGAGGACTTCTAAAATAGCAGAAAGATTTTGGAGAAAGAAATGTAAAATAATGATGCAGACATGTTGAGTAATAACACAAGACGTCACGATGAGGCTAAACACACGACCCCGCAATAATGGAGAAAAGCCGAAGACTAGATAGATTGTCAACTAGGCTAAAAGAACAACGGAAATGAATCGAGGCCCTTTGAACGAGCAGAGATCGAGTTGGGTGGATATAGAGAAAAACTTGTCGCGGGTCAGCCCCGAAGAGAAGTACTCCCACCACAGCCGAACTGCCGTAAACAACTGGCGTGGGGATCACAAGCCTTCCCTAGATTGTGGGAGCAGACTACTACAGAACGCATTGTCGTGTTTCATTCTAGGTTGCAAGGTAAATCACTCTGCCTGGTTTTCGTGAACATAACCTACGTTGGGTAGAGTCGAAAATTAACCGCCGTCAAGGTAAAGAAAAAGGTTTCTTCGTAAGATAGGCAAAGAACATTAATGCCAAAGGACTTTTGCTAACTAAGAAATATGTAATTATATATATATATATATATATATATATATGTGTGTGTGTATACCCAACTTACACCAGCTGGTGGTGAAGATCATTGTATTTTGTTTGATGCTACTGGGTCCCCCGAAGGAACGGGTATTGCAACAAATATTACAAATTCATTTATAAACAAAGGTAAAAATACAAAACTCATTTGTAAACAAAGGTAGATATACAAAACACATTTGTAAACAAAGGTAGATATACAAAACTCATTTGTAAACAAAGGTAAAAATATAAAACTCATTTGTAAACAAAGGTAGACATACAAAACTCATTACAAAGAAAACAGCTTTCTTATATCCGGTTTTTGCTCGCTTAATGTTATTTTTTGTTTTTTTTCCGCGTGCCCAAAACGTAGACGAAACGTGATCCTAACCTTAATCCTAACCCTAATCCTAACCCTAACCCTAACCCTAACCCTAACCCTAACCCATTACGTTAACTTTTCTCACATACATTTAGCCGGCTTTAACTTGAAGATGTCAGTTAATATAAGAAAATAACTCCGGACATTGGCAAACCGATTGAATTATGTGAAGCTGGAGTAGAAAATATTCGACGAATCATTGAAATCAACAAGGTTAGTTTGAAGGCAATATTAGGTCAGAATACAACTATTTGGTGGGATTTTATTTTCAAAATCAGATGAAAATATTGTCTTTGTCGCAACTCTAATGTCTTTGGGGCTTTTACTCTAATATTCTTTTCGATAAAAATAAATGGTTGTTTTTCATGTTTCCTTCGCTTTTGCATGAATGACAATC
This sequence comes from Sepiola atlantica, assembly GCA_963556195.1. Classification (NCBI taxonomy): domain Eukaryota; kingdom Metazoa; phylum Mollusca; class Cephalopoda; order Sepiida; family Sepiolidae; genus Sepiola; species Sepiola atlantica. Next base: position 47,736,957 of record OY744544.1, read on the forward strand.
GGAATGTGAATAACCAGAGGCGACCGAGATTACGATAAACGATTATTATTTATGAAGTCCAGTGTCAACCGTTCTCTATTTAGTTGTTTTCAAAAATGAAGAAATATTTTAAGAAAACAGCTAAGAGCCTCGTTCTGACATTATTCCTGATACACGTAGGTGGTTGAAGTAATGCATTGCAGACGAATTGCTTTATAAGGGATTTGTCTTCAAGAAGCGAGGAAGAAATACATTTAAAATTTGCATTCGTTGATTTTGCTTCAAGAAAAATACAAAACAGAGAAACAGTAATGGAAATTTACACAGGAAGATACTCTTAAATAAATATTATTTGTTGCGCATACACGAACATATACACACACACATACACACACACACACACACATATATATATATATATATATATATATATATATATATATATAGACAAACATTATTAAATAACACAGTGTTTTTCCTTGATAATACTTTTTTTCAATTTTCTGAAGAGTCCATTTAGTATTTCGGTCGAATTGGTATATGGAAGTTCCGTGGGTTTCTTGTTTCATTTGCTTTTGCTTTTCGCGAAAACTTTCAATTTGATTCGTCAAATCATTTTCAGGCTGTGTTACAAATATGTTTATACTATTGAGTTTTTTTAACGTCTGTAAGAAAGCGTCTATAATATTGAGATATTACATTCAAACGTGATTACGTTCTAAGCTCGTGAAAGATCAAAAAGTATGATTGTTTAACGGCTGAAAATTTAATTACGTCTTAAATGCGTGCAAGATACAAAAGTATCATTTCTTTACGGTTAAGAATTTCGTAACGTTAATTACTCTGTTAGACACTTTAAAATGTTGTGACTAGTTTCGTAATTCACATGATTGATTATGGGATGTTTAGTTTTATGTAGAGGGTTTTAAGAAGTTTTAATTTGTTGATGTTGGTATCGTGGTGCATTATTTTAGTATTTTTTAACTAAGATGTGTCTATATTGAGAAGTGGGAAGTAATGATGTTTAGGTGTTGGCAAATAAAGCTAGTGTCCGAGAGATGTAAGGTATGTATTCGGAAAAGTGTTGTGGTACTAAAAGCGATGTAACAATTAGTTGTATTATTATTGTCGGAGATTTATTCTCATATAATGTATTTTGGGTCTGAAGAGGATTTATATTAAACTACATGGTTTCATGTTTTATTTTTTTAATAATAAATGATGAATATAATTAAATTTTTAGAGTTGGTTTTATTATTAGTATTGATATACAAAACTATTGATTCCATTATTGATAACATATACAAGATACTAAAATATTTAAAATGTTATTATTAATTTGCCCAACCGAAGTCCCTTCTGATGACCATAAGAGACACATCTATACCCAAATTGACGTTTAAACTTACGTGATTTTAACTAAATAAAAATTATTTGAAAAAACAATATCTGTGTCATTTTGGCTTATAAAATTTCAAATTACAACTGAGAAAAAATGTCTATGTATGTATATATATGTAAATATGTATATATATATATGTATATATATATTTTTATATATGCACATGTATAAATATATGTATGTATATATATATATGTATATATGTATATATATATATATTCATATATATGTATATGTATTTATATATATATATGTATATGTATGTGTATATATATGTATAGATATGCATATATGTATGTATATGTATATATATGTATATATTAGTATATGTGTATATATATGTGTATATATATGTATATATATATATATGTATATATGTATATATATATATGCATAGATATGTATATATATATGTATATGTATATATATGTATATATGTATGAGGTGTGTAAAAACTTTTTCTCATATTTCATCCTACTTATGATAATTTATATATATATATATATATATATATATATATATATATATATATATATATATATATATATATATTAGCGGGACGTAGAAATACCTGGTATTGTGGTATTGTACGCAGGCGCAGTGCTACTCTACTCGGCGAGATTGACCCGTGATTTTGTTAGATCATCCATCTATGAGACGGAAACTCTGATATAAAACTTAAGCTCTACATCGTATCTCAGTTATTTGGCTTGTCACTGAAATCAAACTTTGGAGAAAGAGACCGTGCTCTGCGTTTCGTACAAACGAAAAGCATGGTCATCTACATCTACAGATATTCCTACAACATCCACGGCGACGAAGATCTGTAATAATAAACTAGGCCTGCTGAACAATATGCGCGACCACAATTTGCCATGCAATCTTTGTAGGATGACCTTCTTTTGTAAAGAAGTGTTAATCATCATATATGTATGTATATATGTATATGTATGTATATGTATTTATATATGTATATGTATGTATATATACATATGTATGCATATATATGTATATATATATATACATGTATATATGTATGTATATATATATATATATATGTATATATATATATATATATATATATATATATATATATATATATATATATATATATAAATATATTTCTTCTCCCCTTTTTTTCATTTTAATTTAGTTTATCTAAAGAGATCAAGGGGCCTACTCTTGAGGCTAACACTTGATTTCCCTATGAGTAAAATTTATATCCGAGGGATCTCTTAAGGATAAATGTAGTTCCTTTTAGGGCTGCTATCTGTACTTCCCTACAATTTGGTTTTCCGGGGATTGTTTCTAAGTATTTACTTAGATTTTTTTTTTCACCAGACCAGTTGCCCCCACTACAACCGGTATGATGTTTATTTCATCGAGGGACCATGTTATTTTTAGATCATTTTTGAGATCTTGGTATTTTGTTATTTTTTCCCGTTCGGCTCTATTGAGGCCGTAGTCATTTGGGACGGTTACATCAATGATGAGAGCAGTTTTATCTGGTTTGTTCCAGATGACAATGTCTGGTTTGATGGCCTTGTCTTTTATGTATCTGCCCGCCTGTATGTCTTTATCATAGAACACTGTCACTTTTCCATTCGATGTTATGGGTGGGGGTTCATGTGCCCAGATGTTCAGTGATCTTTCTAGCTGCATCTTTCCGCAGATCTTCCAATGTAGGTATTTACATACTTTGTTGTGGCGGGCAGTGTAATGGCCATCAGCCAAAAGGATCTTGCATCCAGACATTAGGTGGCTTGGACTTTCGATGGCAGAGTGGCAGAACCTGCACTGGTCGGTTTTTTGTTAGCCTGCCATTTTCTTAAATCCATTAGTAAGTAGGCCCTGGTCTTGTGCTGCTATTAGTATCCGTTCCTCATCGAACGGGAAGTTTCCACTCTTGAGCCATTGTAGTGAAGCCTCCTTGTCGATATAGCTCTGGTTAAGTTCTTCAATGAACTTTCCTGCTCTTTTATTATTTCGCCATCCTTCTAGTCTGGTCTTCAGCTCCTTTTTCGTGTACTCTTCCCTCTTCTTGCGCGCGATCAAGGTTGCTGGGTTGTTATCATCTTCGCTAGTGTTTTCCAGTGTGTTTCCACTGAAATTATCGACTAGTTTTGTTGTTGAGGTCTGCTGAGGAAGGTATTTGGTGTGATGTTCATTCACCATTCTCATTTTTTTATCACAGGAGCTCTTTATATATTGTCCCACGCTGACCATTGAGGCTCGGTAGGCATGATTGATCTCAATGAGGCCCAGACCACCTTCTCTTCGCGGTAAGTAAAGTATGTCCATACACTGATGTCGGTAGATGACTTTATTTAAGGCAAGCATTTTCCGAGTTTTTGTGTCTAGTTTGTTGATGTAGCCTTGTGGCCAATCGATAATGCCGAACCCGTAGGAGACGACAGGTATTGCCAGTTGGTTTATGGCAGTTATTTTATTTTTTATGAGAGTTCAGATGTGAGGATTTTTTTCAGGCGCTTAATATATTCTCTCTGTACCTTCTCTCTCATCTTTCCGTGCTCTAGCGTCTCATTCTCTTCTACTCCAAGGTATTTATAGACAGCATCTTCTTATATGTGTGTGTGTGCGTGTGTGTGTGTATACATCTATATAAAAGCAAATGTTGTTAAACATAACATAATTCGCTGCTCGATTATACTTGTTCGTTTTTCCAAAGGAATGAGACAATTCGAAGTCAACGTTCAAGACGCTTACAATAATGACGCGCTAATTTTGCTGATTGACGCGCTAATTTTGCTGATTGAAAGACAGAAACAAAACTCCCCATTAAACCAGAAAGAAAATGTTATTTGCTGTTACCTTCGTCTTAATTGACATGTTTATGAGTTGGTATGAACTGATAATTATAATGTTGAAATATTCTGACGAAAGAGAACTTTACTTAAGTGAAAACCACACGTTAAATCAGCCGGATGACAAGCGTTCTTATCTGCTGGGGGGATGACTTTTCGTGATCGTACATTAGTAATATTTGGGCTCTTCTGTTTGTTCGCCTATTTTCGATACGATGGAGAACAATGTCGAATTCTATTGTTATAATCGCCATCGTCAACCTTAATGTTTAAATAACGATTTCAATCCGCACCTTTAATGATGGAAATTCTATTTGCAATGAAAGCGTTACAGGCCGACCTGGCGACGCCCTACCGAAGAACACAACATCTTATAGAGACTTTTTACATTTGTTCATCTCATTTGCCCTTTATTGTAATCTATTACATCTCATTCAGTATTGATTGGAGGGAAAGCGCATTGATACACATCTCTTTAAATTGGCTATTGATTACAACTAATAATGCGTTTAATTGGTCAAACGGATACAGTCTAGCAGACCATGGAATCGATCATGCCACGTTAAAATCTGTGTTTATTATTTACACACTAATAATATTGGGAAAGGTATGAATACGCAACTCCATCACGGGTATGATGCTAACTACCATAATCGTACACAATGAATTGTTTAGCATGGTGATTGTGTTTTGACATTAAAAGGGTGTGATTCCTTAAAATAAAATAAAAACATTAAAAATAAATGTGATTGTTTCTGCATAAATAAAAAGAAACTTTATACTCTCAACGTTCTATAATCATCTTATATCCTATTCGCTCTCCTCTAGGTCATGCTGTCATTTTTTCTGCAACTTAGACAAAATAGGATGTAGCTAGACAAAATTAAAGATAGACATCGACCAACAAATGACCCAACGATCGATGCATACACTTTCTCCTTTTTTAAATGATTTCTAAAGAATGGGTATGATATAATTAGAAGTTTATGGATATCGATAATACTGCTTTCTGATTGGTTGAAATGATTTTAAGGTTTTTGTTGTGATCAAATTATTTCACAGTATTTTAAAATCAGCTGTTTACAAATTAACAGAAATGAAAGAATGAAACAAAAGATTTGCTATTTAATCGTCCATGTCCATTTATAAATTGATATTTTTGTTACCACCCCTAAATTGACGCTTTCGGTCATCATTTATGTCCATTTTTCTTGTCAGTCTGCCACTACAATGAAAGACATTAAATATGTACTAATTCATTTAAACTTCTGTCCGTGTGTCCGTTGGGTTCATCCCTCCATTACACAAGTGTATGCGCCAATAAATGGGATACCTTTGTTATCACGGTAAACCCAGACATTTTCCATACTCATTTGCCTATAACGCAAATTCGAATTGGCTAAAAAACATTCACTTTCTACAACCAGCAAACTGAAAACTGCGTAGGAAGAATGCAAATGTAAAATAATAAATGTAACTATAAGTGCTAATATATATATATATATATATATATATATATATATATATATATATATATATTCTTATCGTTTTGTTTTTTCTGGGGACATTTACCGGCTATCTCAGACACTCCAGCCGAGATATCTTTTTAAGATTCTAACCGTTCCTTTAAGTGGAATTGTTTGTATCTCTCATGCACTTGGTTCGCCGAGTAGTTTTTGAAATTATTTTTCATTAGTCCGGTTACTCCTATAATTACTGGAATGATTGAGATTTTCCTGAGATTCCAGTTTCTTTTCATGTCGTACGTAAGACCTTGGTATTTCGTAATCTTTTACACTTTCTAGCTCTGTTTAAGCCAGCATAATTAGGGACACTGACTTCAACTAGGGTTGCTACTTTTTCTCTATATCAAGTTTAACAACTCCGTTTTCTAGATATGTAGCTGTAGGGATTACATAGTCAAAGTGGATGGTGTATGACTTATTTCCAACTGTGTTTGCTGGTATATGCTCACAGGAATTGCTGTTACACTGGATATTACACTTTTTACAGATAGTCCCGTGAAGGTAGTTGCACACTTCGTTGTGTCGCATTGTATAGTAGCTATCCCCAGCAGAACCTTAGAACTGGATGTCAGGTGGCCTATACTTTCTATTTCTGTGTGGCAGAACCTGCACTTTTCGTTGCTGAGACCACTCATAATTTTAAAGGCATTGGTAATCAAGCCTTAATCTTAGGCAGCCATTATCATTCTCTCCTTATAATAGTGGAGCGACCCTCTTTAAGCCAGTCTACAGAGCGTTCCTTATCTATATATTCCTGGGATAGTTCATCCAGATGTGCGTATGTGTTTGAAAAAGAGAAAAAGAAAAAGAAATCAAATACTGGGAAAAATCATAAAAAACGAGAGGTTTTACCGGTTTCGTTCGGATCAACGAACGTCTTCAGAAAAAGTGATGGTGATGTTTTTTTCTGTATCTTATTTGTTTTTCTTTTTGTCTTTTTCAAACACATACGCACATTTGGATGAACTATCCCAGGAATATATAGATAAGGAACGCTCTGTAGACTGAATGAAAGAGGATCGCTCCACTATTATCAGAAGAGAATGATAGTGGCTACCCAAGATCAAGGCTTGATTACCAATGCTTTTAAAATATGAGTGACCTCAGCAACGACAGGTGCAAGTTCTGCCACACTACCCTGACTTTACGTTTCCTTTCAGCCAACAGTTTTAGTCTTTTATTTTTGTATATATAAGTGTATTAATTTTCAAAGTTAAATGTTACCGGTAATATGTATTATTACATTACCGTGTTATAATCTTCTGATAAAAAGAGTTTGTCTTTGAAAATCCATGGGGTAAAGATAATGAAACGCCTTACATTAAACTTCTGATGTTATAATAAATATTGTATCTATACGCTTTTATATTATCATATTTCATCTCTTGAATTGATTGCTCTAATATATTTATATTGACCTTTTATTATCATGATTGATTATTATTTTACGATACATCGCGTATATTTAATTCGATATCTAATACTATGTGTATATCTTTATAATAACACTGTAAGATCTAAAATACGCAAACAAAACCATCTTGTACCGCCTTTCGTGTCTCATATAGAAAACTAAAATAAATATATAATGATATCTAACCCTTATGTCTAGAATCCTTATTCTAATTTTGATCAAAATCCATTACATGATTTTGATTCTAACAAATTTCTAATATTTGAGTAGTTGTAAGAAAATATGAAATTCCAGGAAATCTATCTTAAATTTCTTTCTAATGACGATGGATTTAATGAAAATCTGAAATATTTGAATTTTTAAAAACCCTTAACTCTAAAGAAACTTAAATTTGGGGAATATCTGATACCTATTGTTAAAGTTTCACAAAAATTGAAAGTATCTGAATTTTCACAAATAGCTTCTTTTGCACAAAACTAAACGAAACAAAATATAACTCACCTTTGGAAACCACACGCCGAACAACTGTGTTCCAAAATTCATAATGATCGGTTAATTATTTTATGAGTGAATCCTATGCATATGAATATATAAAAAATAGAAACAGACCTAACTTATATATATATATATATATATATATACATATATATATATATACATATATATATAAATTCTTTGTAGAATGGTAGGAAAAATCCCAGCAGAGTGCTCGATTAATTAAGAATCAAAGTTAAAAATTAAGAGCATAATATTTATTTATTCTGGTACAGAAAAATTAGTACAACATTCGTACCGTCGGTTTCAAGCACGGAAGGTCTTACCCATCCGGCTCTCTTCAGCTTCTGTTGTCATCTGTTTTGGAAATGTGAGGTCACATGACACTCTTGTTGGGACGCGTTATTTGCTCAGTGTGTTGTGTGTGTTTGTTTAAATTTGAATTTAGTGTCATAAGACCGTTGAGATTTAAAACACGGGAGAAGAAAGGGAATTCAAGATTAAAGGGAATAAAAAGGGGAATAAAAAAGGGGGGTAAAAAATAAAAAAATATATATATGAAAAAATATATATATATATATATATATATAAATAAATATAAAAAAACATATATATATATAAAAACATTTTAATACTAAGAATAAAGGAATAAAAAAATAATAAAAAAATAATAAAAAAATAAAAAAATAAAAAAAGAAGAAAAAGAGAAAAAGAGTATAAAAAGTGGGTTAAAAAATATATATATAGAGAGAGAATAAATTGTAGAGAATAAAAAAGAGCGAGAGAGAAAGAAAGAATAAAAATAGAAAGAATAAAATATATAAATAAAATATATAAATAAAAATTATAATAATAAAAAAATAATAAAAAAATTAAAGATTAAAAACAAAAATAATAAAAATAAAGAAAGGGTTTCTCTGAAATTCCCGTGAGCCAAATTATGAATTTGTATCATTAGCCGTTATATTTTTGAAGGTATGCGTTCTAAAAATCGTTGATGTGTAAGAATCTTTAGATTGGAGTGATTTTTAATGAAGGGATTCGGATCTAAGGGAGGTAACTAAGATGGAAATATGAAATATTTGAGTTTGTTAAAGTGGGTTTGAAAATTAATCTGGTGGTTGATAAAAGATAAAAAAATAAAAAATTAAATATTTTTGCATTTTGGTGAAAGTCGAAGTTTTTGCTCTTGGAATTTATGTGGATATAATTTTTTGAGTAATCTAGTGATTGATAATTAAATTAAATATTTTTGTATTTTTGTGAAGGTCGGAGTTTTTGCTCTTGAAGTTTAAGTGGATATAGGTTGATGAGGTGTTTGTTCGTTTTTATTGTGTTTATATTAGTAGAGGGGGGGTAGTTAGACATTATGTGAATCGGTCAGACCAGTTTATAAGCAATGCTTGCCTCTTGTGTGCACATCCCTTGAATATTTCATCGCGGACATTTAAACAGGCTGTATTCGGATCGATGATGGCTTTTGAAATGTGGTATTTTTCAGCGTCACATAGAGGACATCTGTTTATGGCTGGAGAGAAGGATGGTTTTCTCTCAATTATTTTCCATTTGATGGTGAAGGGTGTGTTTTCTTCTTTAAGCTGCCATATTCGGGTCGCGAGTGCCGTATTAGCCTTGTTTTTGTATCTGAAGGAGTTTCTGTGTGCATATAGCCTTTGTTTGAAATTTCCCTTCGTCATCCCAATATATTTTTCTGCATTACTGGTATTCTGGTCTGTGACGGTTGAACCCAAAACAATTACAAACGCAGGCTGCTCATGCCAAGACAAAAACAACTGCCCCCTGGAGGGAAATTGCAAAATCAATTCAATCATTTATGAAGCAACCGTCACAGACCAGAATACCAGTAATGCAGAAAAATATATTGGGATGACGAAGGGAAATTTCAAACAAAGGCTATATGCACACAGAAACTCCTTCAGATACAAAAACAAGGCTAATACGGCACTCGCGACCCGAATATGGCAGCTTAAAGAAGAAAACACACCCTTCACCATCAAATGGAAAATAATTGAGAGAAAACCATCCTTCTCTCCAGCCATAAACAGATGTCCTCTATGTGACGCTGAAAAATACCACATTTCAAAAGCCATCATCGATCCGAATACAGCCTGTTTAAATGTCCGCGATGAAATATTCAAGGGATGTGCACACAAGAGGCAAGCATTGCTTATAAACTGGTCTGACCGATTCACATAATGTCTAACTACCCCCCCTCTACTAATATAAACACAATAAAAACGAACAAACACCTCATCAACCTATATCCACTTAAACTTCAAGAGCAAAAACTCCGACCTTCACAAAAATACAAAAATATTTAATTTAATTATCAATCACTAGATTACTCAAAAAATTATATCCACATAAATTCCAAGAGCAAAAACTTCGACTTTCACCAAAATGCAAAAATATTTAATTTTTTATTTTTTTATCTTTTATCAACCACCAGATTAATTTTCAAACCCACTTTAACAAACTCAAATATTTCATATTTCCATCTTAGTTACCTCCCTTAGATCCGAATCCCTTCATTAAAAATCACTCCAATCTAAAGATTCTTACACATCAACGATTTTTAGAACGCATACCTTCAAAAATATAACGGCTAATGATACAAATTCATAATTTGGCTCACGGGAATTTCAGAGAAACCCTTTCTTTATTTTTATTATTTTTGTTTTTAATCTTTAATTTTTTTATTATTTTTTTATTATTATTATTTTTATTTATATATTTTATTTATATATTTTATTCTTTCTATTTTTATTCTTTCTTTCTCTCTCGCTCTTTTTTATTCTCTACAATTTATTCTCTATATATATATATATTTTTTAACCCACTTTTTATACTCTTTTTCTCTTTTTCTTCTTTTTTTATTTTTTTATTTTTTTATTATTTTTTTATTATTTTTTTATTCCTTTATTCTTAGTATTAAAATGTTTTTATATATATATATGTTTTTTTATATTTATTTATATATATATATATATATATATTTTTTTTCATATATATATTTTTTTATTTTTTACCCCCCTTTTTTATTCCCCTTTTTATTCCCTTTAATCTTGAATTCCCTTTCTTCTCCCGTGTTTTAAATCTCAACGGTCTTATGACACTAAATTCAAATTTAAACAAACACACACAACACACTGAGCAAATAACGCGTCCCAACAAGAGTGTCATGTGACCTCACATTTCCAAAACAGATGACAACAGAAGCTGAAGAGAGCCGGATGGGTAAGACCTTCCGTGCTTGAAACCGACGGTACGAATGTTGTACTAATTTTTCTGTACCAGAATAAATAAATACATATATATATATATATATATATATACATATATACATATATATATATACATATATACATATATATATACATATATACATATATACATATATATATACATATATACATATATACATATATATATATATATATATATACATATATATATACATATATATATACATATATATATACATATATATATATATACATATATACATATATATATATACATATATATATACATATATATATATACATATATATATATATATATATATATATATATATATATATATATATATATATATATATATATATATATATATATATATCCTGGGTTTAGCTTACTGGTAAGTGAAATAACAAACTGCTGCTAACGTATAAACGCAATTCTCTTTGTGTAAACGAATGGAGCTTCTGGCATTTGACAATATTTATCCTTGTGATTTCACCTATTTTAGCAGCAGCCAAATAGCTAAGGGTCTAGACGGTCGAGGTTTAATCCCGGCTTTAAGCAGTTGCTTATCTAGCTGCATCGAAGAGCTGTTATACAGCAAAACTGTTTATGAATTAATAAAAAATGATATTGTAGTTAAAAAAAAGAATAACGAACTAATCTTTAAATAGAGATGTCGCCAAGATCAAGTCCAAATGGCAGGAAAAAAAACCGTCTCGCTCAACTGTATATAAAAAAAGTCCTTCAAATGAACATGAAAGAAAATCCAGCACTCTTTTCTTTTGCTCGCTTTCCAATACGCGTTCAGAACGATATCCACGAAAAAAACTGACTGGCTCTCTTATTAAAACGAAAATCCCACGCATGCAAACAACCTAATTTGCATGAACAAATGAAATAATTAAAATCGTATTTTACTTTCTGACGCCTCTCTCCTCCCACCCCTCTTTCTTTTTATGTCGGCAACGAGGGTTTTCGGGTTCGCCCCACACACACAGCATAGCAGACGCAGCCTCTTTGAATGGCGCCGACAAGTGTCTGCATCTACTTCAGTCGGCCGCTCTCCGTTACACCCCCCCCCCTCTGATTTCATGATCACACATGTAGCAACCTGGTGCAGGTCTTTTTTGTCTGGTGCTTCTTCGCGGTAATACTGTAGCGACTTCTTCCTCAGATGACTCGTCCGCAGGGGGAGCATCCGATGCATTTGTACAAAGCCTTGGACTCTGTAGCCTTCTCCGCGGTGATACGACCACAACTTCCTCCTCCGATGACTCGTCTCCAGAAAAATTGCCCGATACATCTGTGCTAAGCATGGGGCTATTTGCATAGTGATCACTCGCGCACTCTGAGTGGACGAATCACTGTCGCTTCCATTTTCCGATGTAGTTACATGTCGAGGTATCCCATCAATGAGGACATTCTGTGGGAAAATCACACCTGTAACGCGTCTAACTGCATAAGGGGATGTACACCGTCCATTCGGACTTCTCGCCCAAACACGATCTCCCACCTCGTAACACAAGTGTTGCTGTTCGGGCTCATCGGGGGACGCCACATCGATGCACTTCAGTCTTACCGTGTAATTATGGATCATGTTAGCAGGAGCTGTCAGGGGTGACACATCGTCCTTCGGAGTGGCATTGTACCAATAAACTGCTTCCATCACTGAACACAGTTTTTTTTGCAGCAATCCGCTTCACACTTCGATGGCACCGCTCTGTAATACCATTACCTGATGGTACATGTGCACAGCGAAATCGCAGTCGAACTCCCCACTCTTTCATAAAGTCTTTAAAACTCCTACTGCAGAATGCTGGGTCATTATCCAGGAGTATCTCAGTTGGTGGCCCGCGCTCGCAAAATACATTTTGTAATTGGTCAATGATGTTTGCTGCGTCTTGCCGTCTGAGACAACGCCAAATAGTTAACCGTGTAGGCCCACAGTCGATGATCGACAGATAGTGCTTTCCCTGATAATGCGTTATATCTATCCCCACTCAATACCAAGTATCACTGACATCCAAGTTCCCCTTCGGCCAGCACACGGACGGCGGATCGATCGACTGACACTCTTTGCACTTTTTCACTACTGTCCTGACGGATGCCTTAAAAATCGTGAGGTTGACCCTGCTAACAAAGTACCACGTCCTTTTTATACCAGGGTGACCACTTTTGCGATGGATAGCCCTGATTTGGTCGGATTCTGGACTGGGTGTTGATAAAGCACACACCTGGCTCTTGGGTTCAACTGCTTTTCTAATTAAGTTAAACCATCGTTGCGGTACGCGTGTCAGACTATCCGCTCGGTTATATTCTGACTTTACTAAGGTAATGTCCACTAACAACCTGTACTCTTCTATCAAGCTTAAGAGCGCACCCAGTCGTCGTCTTATCAGCATTTCGCTTGCTGCTTTAGTTTGCACTCTAGACTTTCCTGTAAGGGTATCCATTATCCATTTGTGCACACAGGCAGAGTCAGTAAAAAGATGCAATATGGATTCCTCCCACATCAACGCCATATTAATGCCTTTTAGTACAGCATAAAGTGCTGCCAAATTTATGTGCTGTGTATCCTTTGCTTTGCGTATCCAACTTGCATCCTCTATCACAGTTCCATTCTGCTCCAGCGAAACTCCGATCGCCAAAGAACTTGCATCAACCCAAACATCGACCTCATGACCGTCAACACACCACCTGCCTCGTACGAGGTCTCCTTCGTGCACTCGCAACAATTTCTGTCATCATCGTGGTCAACGGAATATCGTTCACCTCATCGTCCCAGCCCTTGGTAACTGCCACTGCTCTCCTGTTGATAAATGCGGCTGCCACTCTGATCCATCTGCCCACTGGGAAGTGCCCAACTAGTTTTCCACACAAAGAAAACACGGCACGTCTGGTGATGCTGCGTGGCATACTCGGGATCTTGTTGCCTCGTTCCCATTTTAGCATGTTGCATTCCTGCCAAACTTTCAAGACGAGTACCCGCGCAACGTCTTGCAGCCGTTCAGGTTCCTTACTCAACAATCCAAAGTCGGCCAGATGCTGCCTTACTTTAGCTGTGGACACTATGTTTTCATTTATGAAAACATCATCGATATATGCTGATGTTGCCCGTTGAATTGAGTCGTCTCTCGACAATGCCGCGTCGACAATTGCTCGCATAATGGCTGGTGCCACATTGAGCCCAAAACCCATGCGTGTCAAGCAGTACCTCTTCCCCTCCAATATGACAGTCTGATATGGCCACAGGGATTGATGCACATGCACCTGTAGGTAAGCCATCCGCAGATCGAGCACTGATACATTAGGGCCTTTCGTTCGCCACTCTCTCAACTTGTGTGCACATATGTCTGCATGTGCTGTGTAGGCATCGACGTGCTCATTCAGTTCGCGAAAATCCAGAACTGGCCGCACCTTAGATTTGTTCTGCTGGAAGATTGCCATTAGCGGAATTAGGCCCTTTGGGGGTCCTAGTTTGTCTTCAGGATAGGGAAGTAGCCATCCATTGTTCAGCCATGTTTGAAGCTCACGTCTATAGTCCTGCCGGATTTGAGCAGGTACTGAGTATTCAGGCACCCTGTTTTTGAGTTTACCAGGTGGTTGATCACCTGACCACTTCCACGACACCGTCCACACTTTGGCCTGTTCGTCAAACGTGGCGCTAAAATCGGGTTCCTCTATCGTGATCGCAGCGCAAGCATGTGAACCCGTTTTATAAAAAAGGGCTTCGCCAGACTGGTCAATGCTGACCCCACCCAACATCTTAATAACATCCATCCCAAGTAACATGTCGAAACCTAACAGCCGACTGTGTACGATTAAGACATCGACCTTTACAGGGCTCATATCGGTTATTGCCAACGAAATGATTCCAACGCCATGACTATGGATAGTTGTACCGTCAACGGTCATAATGTTCGATCTTCGACAATTCCGAGGACTACATATTGAACCAGTTATTATAGACCGGGAACATCCAGAGTCCACCAGTGCTCTGCGTTTCTTTCCGTCGATCCACACTTCAACTTAAATTGACTGAGGAGAGACCGGCACTGATATCTCGCCTCCTTTTTCGTTTCTCGGACACTCAGATGCAATGTGTCCTATCTTCTGACATCTATAACATTGTATCTTTCCTCGTGATTTATATTTGTGGCCAGTATTCCCTTCACCAGACTTATATTGGCAGTTCCTTGCGAAGTGGTTTGGTCCAGAGCATTTATAGCACATAATGCTTCCACTAGCCGGCACAGTGCGTGATGTATGATTAGCTTTAAACTGAACAGGTTGTATAGCTGCCGCAACTAATTCCTTGTCGTCCGCCATGATGGTTTGTGCTCTCGTTACAATCTGCCCTAGACTCATGTCATCCATTCTCGACGACGCCCGGAGATGTTGCCTTACGTGGCTCGGAAGTTCTGCTACAAAGGCGCATACCATCCATTTTTCTGGAAGTGTCTCCCCAACAAGGAGGGCAAGTCTTCGAAGCTCAGCCAAAAACACATCTACAGTCTCTCCAGCTAGTAGCCATCGCGTCGTGAAGTCCTCATACGCCATAAATGAATCGGTGGCAAATGCGGTTATCAGCGCCTGCTTGACTTGATTTACATCTGCCCTCTATTCCTTACCTAACTGTCGATACACATCAAGAGCGCCCCTCTTAACCGCAAGGTAATAACTCGCGCTACTTCGTGAAACTCACATAATTCGCAAACAAGTTCTACCTGTTCGATCCATTCGACCATCGGTAGGTCAGTAGTAGTTTCACTAAATTCTGGAATCAGACGAATGTCAAATTGCTTATTGGTCATGTTAAGGCCGAAATAGCTTGTAGTAAAAAAAAAGAATAACGAACTAATCTTTAAATAGAGATGTCGCCAAGATCAAGTCCAAATGGCAGGAAAAAAAACCGTCTCTCTCAACTGTATATAAAAAAAGTTCTTCAAATGAACATGAAAGAAAATCCAGCACTCTTTTCTTTTGCTCGCTTTCCAATACGCGTTCAGAACGATATCCACGAAAAAAACTGACTGGCTCTCTTATTAAAACGAAAATCCCACGCATGCAAACAACCTAATTTGCATGAACAAATGAAATAATTAAAATCTTATTTCACTTTCTGACGCCTCTCTCCTCCCACCCCTCTTTCTTTTTATGTCGGCAACGAGGGTTTTCGGGTTCGCCCCACACACACAGCATAGCAGACGCTGCCTCTTTGAACTTCAATCGGCCGCTCTCCGTTACAGATATATCTAGAGCGTATAGTTATCATGGATGTAGGCGATATATTGACGACCTTGTATGCATTAATGATAACGAAGTGTTTGAAAATACTAAACATTTTATATATCCTAAAGAGTTCAAATTAAAATGTGAACACACGGGAACACAAGCTACATTTATTGATTTCGATGTAAAAATTGAAGATAACATTTATCTATAAACTGTTTGATAAAAGAAAGTCCTTCACTTGTCATATCGTGCGTATCCCACATAAAAATAGTACCTGCCCTGTGTATATTTTTTACGGAAGCATTATGTCCGAATTTCTGAGAATTGCTCGTGTTACCTTAAAATTAGTAGATTTTATACCTCCAATTTCTGCCTTAATAATAAGAATGATTAAACAAGGTGGCGATCAAAATAAAATATTTACACAATTAAATAAGGCAATTACCCGCCACCCTGACGCCTTTAAGTCATATCAAATTAATCAAAGTAAATTGATAGAGCTAATCCAAAACTATCTAAATAAAAATAATGTAGAATATGTATAAACGTATATATATAACACATATAGTGCGAAAAATGTATATATATATATATATATATATATATATATATAAGGCCAGATTGAGCGTAGCTCCCCCTCGCCAAAGTGAGCCCCTCAATCCTAGCATCTCGAACAGCCCCCTTACCATCACCCGATATAACGCTTTTCAGGACAACAGCAGGGTGTCAGAGAGGCTTTCTTTCACTCTTAATAAGAACTTCAAAGCATGTCTACATTCGTGATAAAAGGAGCACTCGCTTCGGGGCAACCGTTTCCCTCAGTCTGTGAACTTATTCGATCTAGGTGAAACAGCCGAAGTGTATGACGCCGAATCTCGACGCTTGGCATACCCAGACCGCCTTCAGAAATATGTAGATAACAAATATCGCGACGGATCATAGGGGCTTTACCAAGCCACAAAAACTTGAAAAGAGCCCGCTGCAACTCAAGCAGCGTATCCGACGGGAGATGAAGTACTGATAGACGATATAGGATGATCGGATAAATGTGAAATCAACACACCTCCGCTCTCCTCTTTAATGGAATATTTCTACGGGGTTTCTACACAAACCAGTTGCGGCCCGAATCGCTTTCAATACTTCCAACCAATTTTTCTCCAGCTGAAGATCAGGACCAAACCAGATGCCGAGTAGCTTGAAAGGCCCATCAGTCCCTGCAAGGATACACCCTTTCAGGCACCAATGCGCAAGCCCACAGACTTGTCGCAGCTAATTTGGGCCCCTGTTATCGTTTCATACATTCTGTTTTCACTGTCGACAACACTAATCTCGACATTGCTCGTTACCAGCACAGTTAAATCGTCGGCAAAGGCGGAGTACTCCAACGTAGTGAAATCACCTGTTAAAGTAATCCCACGCAGGACCGGATTCACCCTTAGCCTGTGAAGGAAGGGCTCTAACACAAGCATATAGAGCATCGGTGAAAGCGGACATTCCTGACGAAGTGATCTGGATAATCTGAAGGGCTCAGACCTCAGACCATACCGGGATTCGCATACAAGAGGCGAATCCATGAGCGAAATTGCGGGCAAAACCTGCCGCAGAAAAAACAGCCTCCAAATACCGATAGTCCACTCTATCGAATGTTTTGGACTGATCTAAATTGATCAGCGCGGCTTCTGTGTCGACTTCATCTATGATCAAGCGTATCGAGTGCAAATTATCTTGAACGGTCCGACCCTTTACAGCACAAGTCTCTTCAGGGCCTATTAGACCAACCAAAACAAGCTGCAGTCGATTGGATAAGATCTTGGCCAAAATCTTAAACTCAGCATTTAGCATCGTTAAGAGCCGAGCATTATCTAACCCATCCCCACCATCTTTCTTTTGCGTAACAATGTCACTACACCCACGGTCAAGTACTGGGGAATGGTCCCTTTCCTAAACCACGAGTTAAATAAAACTGTCAGCAAGCAAACAAAAAAATGCGACAACCTCAACTACACCTCGTAGGGCAAACTATCAATTCCAGGAGACTTCTCAAAGCCAACCCGCTTTAAGACTTCCTGAACTTCTTCTTATGTTATGCTACCTTCCCACCTAGCTGCTTCGGTCGACTCGAAACGAGAAAAGTCAGCTAAATAGGGGTCGAATTGTGCAAATGACAAACCGGGTTCCCTTGTAAAAAGATCCTGGATGAGAACAAAACGCCTCCAGAATACCTTCGTTTGTAGTCACGAAACGCCCATCCGGAAATGAGACACGTGCGATATGTCGATCAGATGCATGTCGACGCTCTTTTGTACGCAGTTCAGCGGCCATATTTGTTGTTTCTTTAGGCGTTCTTTTTAACCTAAAGCTTGGTGTTCTTGTGTAGCCAAGAGAGCCAGCTTCGCCTTAATTATAGTAACTTTAGCACTATAACCCGCCTCCGCCGCCCGATTTAATCTAGACTCTAGTGCCACTTTAGCTGCCTTAGTTGTTTGATTAAGTCGTCGGCTAAAATCGGCAGTAAAGGACCTAATTTCTTTCTTAAAGTGAACCCACTTCCTATTCCCAAATACAGCCCCCGTCAATTCCCGCTGTTCCTGGTAGACCTTCACATCGAACAACGAAGTTTTGAGCTTCCAGTACCCAGCCAATCTAGACTTAGGCCTATCTAAGTTTACACGGGGCAGAACAAGTCTATGATCCGAGCAAACTATACTATGAAAACTTGGACATTCTAATAATTCTACGTCGACTCTCCTAATTAAGAACCGGTCAATATAACTCGCAAGTTGTATTGGACCGGAGCCACGTCTACATGTCCAAGTCCATACTCTATCACGGGGCTTTTCATTCCGGAATTTATCGATAAGATCAAACTTATCGAGAAAGTCCCGAAATGCCTTATCATCCCGATATGGGTTAATTCCCCTAGTCCGATTACGATCTATATCGGGATCCAGGACCGCGTTCCAGTCTTCCGCTAAAATGATCGTCCGATTTGTATTCATGAACTGCTCAATCTGTCTTAAGAAGGAACCAAGCTCAGTATGGTTATTGGGCGCATAAATGCCTTATCTTTTATGGTAATATCCAGAACGCACGACGCCTCTAAAGGCTTACTAGTCAGGAAACACTCCTTGAGTGAGAATCAAAGTACACTGAATAGACGTGAAAACCCCTAGTAAGCGCACCCAAATGGGCACCTGCAATTAAGTGGGTTTCCTGAATACAACATATATTCACTCTAAGGTGCTGAAGGTCTGTAGCAACTCGAAATTTACGGACATTTACACTAGCTAGATAGAGAGCCATTGAGAATATCTTAGGGTGGTGTTCCAGAAACGAACATCGATGAGGTCAGGATGCTGATGGCTCTCCCAAAAGAATGCATGGCCATCTGAATATCGATTTGCCCGGTAAGGGAGATGCCACTATCCTATACAGGGAAGGGTGCAGACGAACGGGGACCCTCCCAACACAATCTTTTCTTAAACACATTAAATTGTCGTTTTTGAAAATTGCCATTAGAGGAATTAAATTAAAAATAGTATTTGCCTCCTCCAACATCTGCCACAGTCCTTTGGCTTCCGGTTTTTTTCGTATTACTGTGAGCACTCTCGTAGCGTTAGGGAAGTTAAGGAGGTCTTCCGCAGATTTCTCACCCATTTCCCGACACGCAAGTAGTTTTTTCATATTGGAAAGTTTGTGATTTTTTGCAGTACCCCCTTGGAAGTAAGTTGCTACACATAATTATTTTCCGAATAAGAAGGCAGTCTTTTTTCTGCCTCTTTCTAGGGAAGGGCGTCTTTTCTGAGTTGGAGGGTGGTGGTGGAGGTGGCATATCTTCCATTGGGGAATGGGAAGGGGTGCTTTGTGATAGTGGTGAAGCGGGAAAGGCTGTTTTGTAGGAGATGTAGGGGGAGTACTTTTGGGGGAAGACAAATGGAGAAGGCTTTGGAGAGGAGTCTGGCTTAGAATTTTTTGTGGAGCTTAAGGGAATGAGCTTGTATTCTGTCTTTTATGGGACCTGTGATTCGTGGGGGCATTGATTTTGGAGTCGAACGAATTTTTTTCTGTGCGGGAGTAGAGGTGGGTGATTTTTTTTATTTTAGGGGAGGGCTGAGAGCTTGCTTTTTGAGAAAAGGATTTAACATTTTTTTTCATCAACTTTCTAACTTCAACATATTTATTATTTTCTAGGATCTTTTCTAAACATCTCCTCTTCCCTCATTTGCTCTAAGGATACACGACCCGGAGTTTTCCCCCAGGGCACCAAAATCCACTCCTGTTTTTATTCGTCTTTACTTAGATCAGAGAGTACCGGAAATTCGTCGTCAGATGTTTCTGATGGGGGGGGGGTAATTTATGTGCATCCCCACTCGTTGTGTTAATGGAATACCAAGGTGTTGGCCAACTCTTGTTTTCGTAGTAGTGGGCTTTTTGGTAGTAGTAGTAGTAGTAGTAGTAGTAGTAGTGGGCTTTCTTTCAGGGCAATCAATAGTGAGATGCCTTATTTGTTCGCATGTTCAACAAACTACAAAAATTGGCAATTTCTCCTCACCAACCTGCATATAATAAGGCATGTTGTCGAAAGCAGACTTATCAAAGAGGATCTCAAAGTTCCATGTTCCTGGGTATTCGTCCCAGTTAACCGAAGTTATTTTTCCATATCTTAGTAGAAAATGCCAAGATGTTCACTGTCGACATGAAAAAGTACATCAAAGATTGAGACTGCCGTTCGTCTTTTTTCCATATACTCCATTCTCAAAATATAGTCGCGGGTAATTATCTCGGTTTAAGACAGTTTAGAACATATTTCTTCATTTGGGAACAAGGTATTCCAGTTGTTGAATCTTTTACAACGAATAATTCGTTGTGGCCTATATCCGACTGTCGCTAAAAGTTTGCAAATTAAACTTCTTGTACACAACGAACATTACTTCTTTTTGTATCTTTTCCAGTTTTGGAATGTCCACAACTAATCTGTTTTCAGTAACAAAGTGTGTGCATTTATTGACCTTCTCAATGAATTCCGTAACATTTATGATGATTTTAGGGGGCTTGCTTCATTCAGAACCTTCAGATATCTTCTTTTGTTCGTCAACTACACCCATTACGTCGGTCGGCATCGGGCTACTTGTAGCCGTCGCCATTAATAATTGATAACAGGGGAAAAACAATTTTAATAAAAAAGTTTTAAAAATAAACGTGGCAAAAATCCAAATTCAAAAAGTTCAGCAAGAACAACAGCAATAACAATAAAAATAGCAACAACAGCAGCAGGTAAAAATCCAAATAAGAAATAAGAAATAATCAGTACAAACGCTTTCGATCTGCGGTTGGAAAAGAGAGCTACAACGAAAATAAAGCTAATATGACGCCGCATTTATATCGAAACAAAAGAAAGTCTGACGGACGAGTTCATTCAGTGGGAGTAGAGGTTAAGAATATAATAGGGGATGATATCCCTTGCCGAGGCATATGTATAGTTGCAGAAAGTCGTTTCCCTTCAGTGTGGTTTCGACGTAACAAAGTACACCAACAGCGAGATTCGAAACTGGTACCACGAATGTCGTAGTCCGATAACTTACCACTACCCTAACATACTGGCATTTAGTAGTAGACGAAATACAGCGCCTTAAGCATTTTCCTATTATTTTGCATAAAAATACATGTGTAAAGAGAAACATCTTTTAAATTTTTCCCTCATGAAAAGAAAATCCTAAAGACGCCAAACAAGATTAGATTTTTTTGTGCATACGCATTCAACTTTATTCTTGAATTCTTTAATTATCGAATAAAACCTCTAAGTATTGTTCATGCAACTTGATAAAACCCCTTGTGGTACCACTTTATAGTGATATTTTCCCCATGGGGTAATAAAGTTTGTGATGGGTCTCCCTTTACATTTAATGCAACTGAATGATAACCATTACATGCATCCATTTGACATTTTCTTTTCTTTTGCGGAATTTGTTCAGCAAGACGATGGCTTTGTCTTACTGAATTTTGGTTTGTGATTCGGGATCAATTGTGCATCTTGGTGTGCATCTTGCGGTTATGACAATTCTCGAACCCCATGCAACTGCTGTATTTGGGACAACTTTTTCAAGTACAACAAGTGCAACATCACTTTCATGGTCTACAGGTACTTTTTCCAGTGTATAGGACTTACTGCTGACTAGTGAGCTACTATCGTTTTGCATCATAGTCAATGTATAGTCGCAATCATTGGTAGGGGTTTCACAAGTGTTGAAAGTATACTCTTCATAGTATTAGAGCCATTATTTCAATTTGGCGATATGTTCATAAGACCTTTCATTCCAGCTGGAAATGTTGTTGGAATTAGTGGGGGATCTTAGGTTATTTTAGGACAGCGACATGTCGGTGTTGCTTCTACTGACATATTCATGGATTCTTCTATTTTTATTTCAGGGGAGTCCTTTGATATTATAACGAATTACTCAAGGGTTTCCCGGCATAAGAAGACCTTGGTCATTTTTTGCGAGAGGTAAACGATTTTTTTACAGGATCTTGCTTGCCTTATTTCGTCTTTAACTAAAATGTGAATGATGATTATGCCTTAAATCCTCGTGTAAGACTCTACTCATTGATAACCTGAATGGCATGATATCTTGTTTTTTTTGTAACTCATGAAATTGGCAGTGTCTAGTGGTATAATGAAGATTTAACAACCAGAATCAACAATGCATGGGTATTGTTGTTGGGTCTAGAAATGCCTTGGGTATGTTATTACCATATTGCGATTGTTTATCGGGTAGTGGAGTGTGATTTGCCATGACAGTTGGGTGTGATGTTGAAGAAAATCTTCTTGTCCTTGTAGATATGATGTTCTACTGGAGTGATAACTGCTAATCGATCAAAGAATAACAATTCGTCTCCTACTTGATGATGTATCTGCCTAGATTCTCTTGAATGTTCCTGGCATAAGCAGAACTTAATAAAACTGTATCTGTGACCCCAGATTTCCACATGTGTAGCACCGAGTACAGCTTTAATGTTGTACGTTTTGCATGTGGCTGACTATGATTAGCATTTTTTGCTTATGGTAGCCTATTCATTATTTTAGCAGTGGCGGAGTCCACAATATGCCCATCATTTACATTGTTTCGCGTTTGATTTTGGTTAGGTGTATTTATCTTGGTTTCCCCCTTGCTTAGCTTGGTCCCAGTTGATGCCGTGCAGATTTTAATCGCATTTCTGGTTGCTTTACTCTGTTCTTCTTGCATCAGGAATGATATAACTTCTAGGTTACGATCGGTTTTTGCATCACCAAGAAGATCTGCTAATATTTCCAGGTCTAAAATTCCCCTGATCAAATTATCCTTAATGGTTTCTTTACTGTAGTTGAATGTATGAGTGCAGCCCGGTTCTGTACACTTAGCTGTGAAAATGCATAGTGATGCTTGACGGTTAAGATTAGCAAAGAATGTTCTAATACCCATACCAAGAGTCTATGTCATCTTACTTAGTTTCATTCAGTGTACAAGAACGCTTTCTTCCTTCACCACTAAACGCTTGATTTCAGCATTATGGCAATGTTTGTCTTGTTTCAATTCTTCATTACAGCAATTCGGGGCCTCTACCATGCCTGTACCAGTTTTGAACATGTCCAAGTGTTCTTGGAAAGATTTCTATTTTTCCTATTTTAGGTGTCTATTTTCAATTCATGTGATTTCACCATAATATGTAGTTTGTATACACGGATTTGTCATGCATTTTTAGTTGATGACCTTTTATGGCTGCAAGAGCATCTAGCCAGTCGTCTGACTGTTATTGGCAGCTTGCAATAAGACACCTAATTATAGTCATGTTGATGCTTTGACTTTACTATTTATCAACAAATAAATTGTTGCTGTTGACTACGGCTGTTGTGTAATCTCTTTATGTGTGTTGCTTACTTCCATCATAGCTATGTACGACAGTTTCTTCATCTTTTATTAATCATCCCTAAAAATGATGGAAGCAGGCTTCTTAAGGAAACAATACAAATAGGACACTTATTATTCATTTATACATGCACACACATTGGAATATTACAACAGATTACAATCGGTGTCCTTAAAATACATCAATGGACATATTGATACCTATCCAGTCCAAAGCTCGGTAAATAAAAGTAAAAATAAATAAATTTCAAGAGAAAATGTGTATTTACATTAGAACCTAACTTACAGGGGTCTGCTAGAATTCTGAATGATCAACAGAGTAAAAATAATTTCTTCGTTAATGAAATATGTTTCAATGAACACATTTTGTCTAAATACATTATATATATATATATATATATATATATATATATATATATAGTGTACATGTAAAATAATAATAATAATAATCCCAGTAAATGGGAAAGAGAATAGTGTTCGTTCTCGAGCATATACAGTGCTCTTTTATTAGCAGGAATCCGACACCTTCTTTACTCGAGTCTGGAGCAAAGCAGGTCTCTCTATTAATATCAAATTGGTAACAAAATCTTTACCAAATAAACAATTATTTGCTCGGATTGGCAAAATGAGTTATCGATATTTTGATACTAAATGGAGTGTGAATTTTGTTTGACAAGGTTTCGTAAAGGAGACATTATGCGGCTTAGGAGATGGACCCATAACCCTTGGTTAATTAATCCAAATCATTACTTTACATCAGGCTGTTTATAAGAAGGCTGGTATGTTCTATTATGCTTAGATGGACAAGTCCATTCTCTGAGTTCTGATCAGCTGAGTTAATTATCTAACAGAAAAATCATTGCTTCAATAGAAGCAATATTTACGTATCATATGATCGATACATGTAAGTTTGATTCTACAATGACAAACAATATGGATTTCGTCCTGTGTATTTGCTAACAGTAATATCCCATCAGATCAGCAACTCTGGGAGCTTTTTTTCTTGAGCATAGCAAAAGCACTCTAGCACAAACTAGCTAACTATAGTATATATATATTCGTAACCATCGTATCCTTCTCTCGAATAGTTTTATAAAAGTAGTTGTTGATGTGTAGAGGTTGGAAACACATAGAATTAATGTTGGTGTGCCTCAAAGATCCATTTTGAGGGCAATACTCATCATAATTGCCATTAATGATCTCCTTAATCATATCCTGAGATCATTTGTTGAATCTACGCAGAACCAACAACTGTAGCACTTAGATGAGCACGCGTGATCAAGATCTTGCTGATTCACTCTATTCCGACCTGAAGCACGTGGTGCACTGGCTTGTTACTTTTACCAACAAAGCTTCTATCTAATAATCATCAACGCTATGATTCCTGTGTTGTCTCTCCTTAAAGAGACATTTTGTTTTGATAAGCTCCAAGGACTGACTTTCACTCTAAGTCTAAATTGGAAGACGTATATCCAGTCCGCTGCTAAGGTCGCTAAGAAAACGATTGAATCAATCTACCATTTCAAAAACTATCTGACTTCAGATGCAATCCTCTACTTATATAAGAGTCAGATAGCCCTAAGTTGGAATACTGTAGCTACATCTGGGGAGGTGTCGCATGAAGCACTCTTTCTCGTCTTGACAGAGTACAAAATCGACTTTGAAATCTAGTGGGTTAGGTTTTTTGTCTTCTATATAACCCATTTCTCACAGAAAAGACGCTGCTACTCTATCTCTAGTCTATCTATATTTCCATAGAAGGGCAAGACTCATCTCCAATCGGTTGTTCCTCCTTGTAAGACATTTACAGAAAGAACTCATCCTTCTACCACAGACGAAATTTCGATCGAACAAGCTTTTTTACAATAACTTCCCATCTGTAAAACAGATTCCCACGGAACTGCTTCTCTGCTAATTACAATGTTCTCATCTTCAAATCCAATGCCAACATATACTTGTCATAAACCGCCACATAATTAATCAAACGCATCTCATACGATTGATCAATGTTAGTACAACCGTAGTGTTTCCCATCTTTCGACTGACAATCATTCGGTCTCACTAACCCATTTGCTTGGCTTTGATAAGTTATGCCCCAATAGTAACTTTGAATGTGTTCGATTTCGAACACCTTTCTGCATCTAATTCCTATTAGAACTATGAGGACTACTGCTAGAATATCCACTGATTATAGTAAGCAGGTAGCCGATCGACACTTCTTGAACCTTCTATTCAAATGAAAAAGTCTTTTGATCAAATAAACAGTGTCCAGTTGCCCGTTTTTCGATAAAGGGCGTCAATCTATATTTGAGCGAAAACATGTAAACAACAAGAATCAGAACTTTTGAAAGCGAAATCTACTTTCTTGCTTGGCTGTTTTATACTTCAGAGTTTCTCTTGTGGTCACAAGCTGATTCAAGAAAGAATCGATTTCTTTTCTTGGACAAATCCGAAATTTATTGACATCGACGTGTACACGGAACTTGTCGTTTCATGTGCAAATAGAGTTTATAATGATTATATCTATGTACACTAAGTTTGTTAGTGTCTAAAACTGATAAGTGATGGAGATAATTGTTTGTTTAACATTCACATTCAATTTTAATTAAATGTGTCTCCTAATTTAAAAGACTGATCCAACCTAATGTAATGCAGAAATGGAACTTGGCCGCATCTTCACGTGTTCACGTGCAACAATAAAACACGCGCAACAATAAAACAGACGTGAAAAGATGAGAAAAATTGATGAAACCTAAAAAATCTGACGAAAGATGAAAATAACGGAACGCGAAAGAAAGTGAACAAAATGGGAAAAGTGAGAAAACATTGTAAAGAAAACAAAAATATGAGAACGAATAAAAACACATAAAAGACAAAATACAATAGAAGGTGGGAAAGAGTGGAGAATGCGTGAACGAAAACATACAAAAGAGTAAAAACATTTAAGAAAACAGGAAGAAGCATACAGTAAGATAGAAATAGCAAATCAATTTGAAAATGACAAAACATTAGACATTTCAAACATGAGAAAAATTGATAATAATTGAAAAAATGTGACCAAACAAGAAATAAGGGAAATAACACGGAGGTATGATAAATACGTAAAAAAGTTAAAAACGAACTTTTTAAAAAGTTAAAAACCTGATAAAAGATTATAAAACACTAGAAAAAGTTAAAAACATGAGAAAAGTTACAAAGTAACAGAGAACAAAACATGAGAATAAAAAATTGAGAATAAAAAATTTATAATCATGAGAAAAAGCGAAAAACACGTATTTCAATAAATTAATGTTGCGAAGCCTCATGCCTCTAACTTCTCAACTTACTATTAAATATTGATATCTAAGAACACTAATATTTTATTACTTACTAATAATTGGTTTATGAAACTTTTGGGGGTCTGTACAAGTCCTACGGGAGAGGACTTTGCTAACCTACACAAACAGGCTATTTACGTTAATAACAGAGTCTGCTACTACTACAGTTCGACTCCGGTAATTTCTCATTATTGAACCTAAAGGTTCAACCGAGAAAATCCTTTCTAAAAGACACCAAGATCATATTGACAAATACTATTCTGCCTTGATTTTCACTGATCAAATCTTGTTTTGTTGTGTGGATAATTCAAACTTCTTTAAGGAGGATTAATTATATTTGAACAACTTACCGTTTCAATAATCTACTACCATAAGGTTACAGACTGCAGGTTTACCCCTCTCTCTCTCTCTTTTACCCTCTCTCTTTCTTCCTAACACGTGGAGTAAACAACTCTTTGTGATAACTCTTGTGTATTACCACCGCAACTAAACCTGTGGTATGCTGTTGTGTGCTTGTATTATATGTATAATTAACTTGTTTTTGTATAATTCCTGAAACCTCATTTCATCTGCATTATTTCTGAGAACATTTGTTGTCATATGATTTTGTTATGCTGATTGTAACACTTATTGATATTCATTTTGTAAGATACTAAACTTTTAACTCTCTGTGCCTACAAAAAATAAACGTTAAAGTTTAGGCGCAGTGCTCCTTTTAAGATGGTTTTTGAATTAATAAAAATAATTCGAATATTTCAAGACAAAAATCAATATCAGAAGAAAATAATACAATCATTAAATTCACGGTCATTGATTTGAGACGAAAAATACATATTAGTTTGATTAAAAGTATTTACCATTTTTGTTTAAATCGTATCTACTATCATGATTATTTTTCAAAGAACGAGTTATAAATGATGCATTCTGTGCGTTCATTGATTTTAAGGTTTGTTTATTGTAAATCGCAACCAAATAATAAACCTACAATGAAAATGCGTTGAAATTTTGAAATCCTTTTGTGTACCTCATGTCTGTATAAACTTGAATTTTAAAACCCAAACTCTGAAGATACTTTACCTAAATTATTCAAGTTTATTATTTTAGTAAATAATACTCTTTCTCATACTAGTCTTAAAAATCTTTTGGTACTGAAATATATCAAAACCACACTTTATCTGTAAATTTATACATATTTGTATTATGCAGACAATACCGAGTACACTCGCTAATCCACACACACACACACACACACACACACACACACACATATATATATATATATATATATATATATATATATATATATATATATATATATATAGCCCTGAATATTTCTCTCAGGAATATAGTAAAATAGAATCCTCTCTCACAACTTTAAAATACCCCAAACATGTCATTCTCTCCGCTACAAAGAAAGCTATCCAAATACATCTAAAAAATATCAAAAATACGAAAACAACTCCTAATACTACACAACGTATACTAAGAAATGTTTTCCTCCCTACTAATTCTCGCAACAAACATCTCTTCTCTTCTCTTTCCCAACATGGTTTCAGAATTATCCAAGCTACCTCACTTACTATTAAAAACATTTTTTTTAAATATAAAAACAAAAATAAAGTCCTTACATCTCCCACTTCAGCTGGAATTTATACTATATCATGCGCCGATTGCGGAAAAATATATTTTGGCGAGACACAACGTCCGTTGAAGAAACGAATTTATGAACACAATCGTGCTATAAAAAACGATGACACCTCAAACGCGTTATGCACTCACATGATTTCTTTTGGTCATCACTTCAATACACAGAGGGCGATTTCAATAAAACACATACACGACACTAAACTCCGTCGTCTCATAGAATCTTGTTCAATCCTACATTATAATAATACAATTGTTCAAAGACCAGGAGTCTATAATATTGCTACATCTTCTGCCAGATCGATTCTAATCTAAATGAACCTAAATCAATATGAAAGCGGATAACTTCTATAACTTTAATTCTTTTTTCCTTCTCCTCCTCCTCCTCCTCCTTATTTGTTTAATTCATTGTTGTCATTCATTTTAAATTACTACTAATCTTTCTTCCCCACTGTATTAACTTACAGCGTTTCCAATCGGTGTTTATACGCTAACTTTTGTTTTTTATTTCTTTTTCTTTTTCATTTTCTTTTTTAACATTTCTTTCTTTCTTTCTCCCTTTCTACTGTTTATTACACGTGACTATTTTTCCTCCAAATAGCGTTCTTTGTATAAATTTGAAAACTTTTCTGTTTTTAATTAAAGTTCTGCTACCGACTGTGGATGATTGTATTTTACAATTGAAATATTTTGGTAAAACTATTCAATATGTGTTTCTGAGTTTATGTTTGCTAGTTGTTGATTTGCTTATCCTTTATTTCATTTTTATTTTTACACACACACACACACACACACACACACACACACACACATATATATATATATATATATATATATATATATATATATATATATATATATATATATATATATATATATATATATATATATATGGGAACTGAAAAAGGAAAAAACCAAAAGATGTTTTTTTATGTATTCATCAACGTTTCTGTCTTTATTTGTAAGCCTTCCTCAGGATGATAATTTTAAGAAAAATGGCATGCAAGTACATGAAAATATTGGGTTGACATGATGGGTTAATGAGAAGAAGTAGTAGCCACTACTGAGACTACAGTACCGAGGTCCGTGCTGAGACGAGTCAGTGGCAGGGAATGAAATTAATGTGGATGGCTGTGAGTAAAAATTGATGGTGTGGGGAAAGGAGGGGAGGGGGAGGCTCTGTGATTTTGGTGTGTAGGTAGTGTCATAGATTTAGAAAAGATTTGGAGAAATGAAGGTGATTTGAAAGTGGGAGGGATGGGTGGGTAAGAGTGTGAAAGAAGTTGTCGAAAGGGTAAAATTGGCGAGGGGGGTTAGAGGGGAGATTTTGTTGTGGTTAGGTGTGAAATTTTTGGAGAGTAGGAGTATTTGATCAGCTGTCTATGTCAGGAATGTATGTGGGGGTGCGTGGGGTGTATGCGGGGACTTGTATGTAAGTACAATTGAGAGCGAAGAGAAAGAGAGGTTAGCAATGATCTAGGTTCAGTTTTTGTTCGGTCAGGATAATTTTGCTTATTAAGGGGATAGATTATAGAAACCATTTGTGATTAGTGCGATTTCCAGTAGTCTTCGCTGAGCTTTGTTGTGAATGTATTTGGTGATTTTGACCTGTTCAAATTTGAAAGCATGATCGTGCTCTAATGCATGGGAGAAAAGTGCACTGATAGAGTTATTGTTTTTTATGTCCCTTTTTTGTTCGCTCAATATTTTTTTCACTTCACGTTGTGTTTCTCCCACGTAAATTTGATGGCAGTTTTTGCATGGAACAGTATATAAACCGGCATGGGATGTGCTTTTGGGGGGAAATGTCTCGATATGTTTAAAGTTTGTTTTATCATTTGTGATGTGGTTTGTACTATTAGAATGCCTAGTTTGTTAAGCATGTTGCATATGGATGTGTTATTGGAATGCGTGGGTAAGAGAAGGGGTCTGTCTATGAGAGAGGTGTTTGGTGTTTGATTTTCTTGTGTGTTGTTTTTGGCTTTCTTCTTGGCATTTAACATAAAATGTGAGGGGTATTGCAGTGTTTTTAAGGAATTAATGATGTGTTTTATTTCTTCATCTATGTATTGAGGACTGTATATTCTAAGAGCGCGTAAGAAGAAGCCTATAATCATACCTGTTTTTATCTTGCTATTGTGGTGAGAGTAGACGTGTATGTAGTCATTTTTGTGAGTGTGTTTTCGGTGTACCTTGAATGCTAGTTTGTTGTTGGACTTTATTATAAGAGTGTCTAGGAATCGTATCGTGCTGTCTATTTCAGTCTCATGTGTGAATTTTATGGAGGGTTCTACTGTGTTGAGTTTGTCTTTGAGGTTATTGATTTGTATATCTATGGGGAGGAAAATAAGAATATCATCAAGTATTCGATGTTAGGGAGTAGTCTAAATTTGAAAGGGCCGGATTCTAAAAATTCGAAGAAGAGGCAGGGTTAGGGGGTTGCCCATGGGGAGTCCAAATTTTTGTTTGTAGAATTCGTCGTTGAATTGGAAATATGTTACGTCAGTGATGAGTTTAATCATTTCTATTAAAATGTTATGGGGAAATGGTAAGTCGGTTTTATTTGTCGCTCCTCGAAAAAGTAGAGCACTGTAAGTGTAGTATTAACACAGCATGACGTCACTAGCTTTAAATGCATTGTTCCTTCTATTAAAAAAGTAGAACGCTCTAGACGTTCAAGCAACCGATAATGTGTTAATATGCTATTTAAAATTGGCCGTGTGGTTAAGGCGTCGGATTTGAGTTGAAAAATACTTGTAATCCGGGGTTTCGAATCGCATGACCGGTAGTGAATAGTAATATCTCTATGCTGATGAGTCCCGATTATTAAAAAAAGGACTAAACGTATACGTACATAGATAATAAACAATAACAAATATTTATTATTATTTTTCGCTCTTCGAAAAAGTAGAGCACTGTAAGTGTAGTATTAACACAGCATGGCGTCACTAGCTTTAAATGCATTGTTCCTTCCATTAAGAAAGTAGAACGCTCTAGACGTTCAAGCCGCCGATAATGTGTTAAAATTATCACCGTTTATTCGCTATTTAAAATTGGCCGTGTGGTTAAGGCGTCGGATTTGAGTTGAAAAATACTTGTAATCCGAGGTTTCGAATCGCATGACCGGTAGTGAATAGTCATATCTCTATGTTGATGAGTCCCGATTATTAAAAAAAGGACGAAACGTATACATACATAGATAATACACAATAACAAATATTTATTATCATTTGTCGCTCCTCGAAAAAGTAGAGCACTATATGTGTAGTATTAACACAGCATGACGTAACTAGCTTTAAATGCATTGTTCCTTCCATTAAGAAAGTAGAACGCTCTAGACGTTCAAGGCGCCGATGATGTGTTAAAATTATCACCGTTTATTCGCTATTTAAAATTGGCCGTGTGGTTAAGGCGTCGGATTTGAGATGAAAAATACTTGTAATCCGGGGTTTCGCATGACCGGTAGTGAATAGTCATATCTTTATGCTGATGAGTCCTGATTATTAAAAAAAAGGACGAAACGTATACGTACATAGATAATAAACAATAACAAATATTATATATATATATATATATATATATATATATATATATATATATATATATACATACTATCAGATCTACACGGCGGTTAAATGGGACTCTGTCTTCTCTGGTCACCCCATTTAAGCGCCCCCTCTCCCCGTAAACATAAAATGTTGTCTTCGACGAAAGCTGTCTCTTCCCTACTACTCCTCTTCCGTTTCCTTGGGCAAAAGTATTGCATATTTCTGTTAGAATTACCACCTCTGTTTGCGCCTTCTATATACGTACGTATCTCTACCCCGGTGCGCCTTCTATATACGTACCTATCTCTGCACCGGTGCGACTACTATATACGTATATATCTCCGCTCTAGTGCGCATACTATATACGTACCTATCACCACCCCGGTGCGCATACTATATACGTACTTATCACCTCCCTAGTGTGCATACTATATACGTACCTATCTCTTCCCTGGTGCGCATACTTTATACGTAGCTATCCTCGCCCCGATGCACATACTATATACGTACTTATCTCCACCCAGGTGCGCATACTATATACGTACCTATGACCGCCACAGTTACATACTATTTACGTACCTATCACCGCCCTAGGGCGCATACTATATACGTACATATAACCGCCCTGGTGCGCAGACTATATACACACATATCACTGCCCCGATGCGCATACGATATAATACGTATCTCTGCCCCGGTGTGCATACTATATACGTACCTATTTCTGCACCGAAGTGCATACTATATACGTATCTATATCTGCCCCGGTTTCCATACAATATATGTCTGTATCTCTGCCCTGGTGCGCATACTATATACGTAGCTATTTCGCGAACAGGTGCGCATACTATATACGTACTTATCTCCACCCAGGTGTGCATACTTCTTACGTACCTCTCACCGCTCCTAGTACACATACTATTTACGCATCTATATCTGCCCTTGTGCGCATACTATATACGTACCTATCTCCGCCCTGGTGCACATAATATATACGTAACTATCTCCGCCTCGGTGCGCATACAATATACGTACCTATCCCGCCCCGATGCACATACTATATACGTACCTATCCCGAGTTGGTGTGCATACTATATACGTCTGTATCTCCACCCAGCTGCGCATACTGTCTACTTACCTATCACTACCCCGGTGCGCATATATGAGAACTCATATTAATACGCCCCTGTCGTATTAAAGAGCCGAAATTATGTTCGTTTATGTTGTGTTACTATCATAAAAACTAACTCATATTAATGCGCCCCTGTCGTATCAAATAAAACAAAATTCAAGTTAATTCATTTAGCGTCACTATCATAAAAATACTCATTAATGCGCCCCTGTCGTATCAAAGAACCCATATGGTGCCTTTGTGCCCCTGTTCATGAAGAAGAAGTAAACATATCCCATAGGGGCGCAATACTGCGCAATCCCCACAAAACCGTATTCCATAGAGGCACTATGCTGTGCAAGCCCCCAGAAAGCGTTTACCATCGGGGGTGCTAAACTTCACAAGCCTCCTAAAAACGTATTCCATAGGGGCGCTATACTGCACAAGCCCCCAGAAAGCGTTTATCATAGAAACGCTAAACTGCACAAGTCCCCCAAAAGTGCTTTCTATAACGGCACTATACTGCACAAGCTCTCTGAAAAGTGTTTTCCATAGGGGCGCTATATTGCACAAGCTCTCAGAAAGTGCACTCTATAAGGGCACTATACTGCACAAGCTCTCTGAAAAGTGTTTTCCATATGGGCGCTTTATGTCACATGCTCTCAGAAAGCTAAACTGCACAAATCCATTTAAAAACGTATTCCATATGGGCGCCGAACTGCACAAGCCCCAAATAAGCGTTTTCCATAATGGCCCTATACTGCAGAAGCCACCGAAAAGCGTTTTCCATAAGAGCGCTATACTTCACAAGCCCCCCCAAAAGCGTTTTCCATAAGGGCGCTATACGGCAGAAGCCCCGAAAAGTTTTTTTCATAGGGGCGCTATACTGCACAAGCCTTGCAAAACCTTGTTCAATAGATGCGCTATACTGTAAAAGCCACCGAAAAGCATTTTCCATACAGGCGCTAAACTCCACAAGCCCCCTAAAAACGTACTCCATTGGGGCGTTGAACTGCACAAGCCCCT
Source organism: Sepiola atlantica (assembly GCA_963556195.1). NCBI lineage: Eukaryota > Metazoa > Mollusca > Cephalopoda > Sepiida > Sepiolidae > Sepiola > Sepiola atlantica. Next base: position 47,771,647 of record OY744544.1, read on the forward strand.
GAAAGCGTTTTCTATAAGTGCGCTATACTGCACAAGTCTCAAATAAGCGTTTTCCATAAGGGTCCTAAACTGCACAAGCCCCCAAAATCGTTTTCCATAAGAGCGCTATACTGCACAAGCACCCGAAATGTGTTTTTCTATAAGGGCGCTATACTGCACAAGCCCGCAGAAAGCGTTTTTATAAGGGCGCTATATTGCACAAGCCCCCAGAAAGCGTTTACTCTGGTGGCGCTAAACTGCACAAGCCCCCTTAAAAACGTATTCCATATGGGCACCGAACTGCACAAGCTCCAAATAAACGTTTTCCATCAGGGCGCTATACTGCAGAAGCCCCCCAAAAGCGTTTTCCATAAGGGTGCTATACTGCAGAAGCTCCCAAAAAGCGTTTTCCATAAGGGCACAAGCCCCTAGAAAGTGTTTACCATAGGGGCGCTATACTGCACAAGCCTCCTAAAAAACGTATTCCATAGGGGTGCTTAACTGCACAAGCCCCAAGACTAAAGTTTAGTATCTGTTCGGTGCATTTTGATTTGTAAGCAAAGATGAAAATTACATTGACAACTATCTCAAGTAGGAAGGAAGAAACGAAGCAAGGAATGGAGGAAAGTAGGGAGGAAGGAAAGAAGGATGGGAGGGAGGAAGGAAGGGAGGAAGGAACGAAGGAAGGAAAGAAGGGTGAGTCAGCTGGCCATTGAAGAAAAGACGGTAGTAGGAGGGAAAGAAAAAGGGTGAAAGTGGGAGGGGAAAAAGGAATGAATAAAGGATGGTAGTGGGAGGAAAATGGTGGGAGGGAAAGATGGGAACAAAGAGTGGTGGGCGAAGAAAAAGAAAGGAACAAATAGTTGTGGTGGGAGGAAAGGAAGGAAGAAAGGTGAAGTGGGAGGGGAAAAGGAAGGTTGGAAGAGTCGAAATGGGAGAAAAAAGGAAGAAACGGTCGGAGTAGGGGGGAAAAGAAGAAGGAAAGGAGGAAAAGTTGGGAGTGAAATGGAGAGAAATGAACAAAGAGGGTGAAGGAAGAAAGTGTGGTAGTGGGAGAGTAGAGTGCAAAGATGTAAGTTGGAGGGGAAAAAGAAAGAAAGGAAGAAAAGGTGGTGGGATCACGGAAGTAAGAAAGGTGGTGGTGGGAGGAAGAAGGGGAAAAAGGGTGTAGTGGGAGTGAATTTCTTTTTGCCAACACTTCCTCTGATGTCATTTCCGGTTGAATGCCTTACATTTTTTCTTAAAGTATACATAATATCATTGTTTTTTTCCAAATTAGTGCATAAAAAAGTTGAAAATAATGGAAAAAAGCTACCCCTATTAAAGAAAATGGCTCCGTTAACCTCCAAAATAATTTTTTTCTTTTTCTGAATTTTCGATATTATACGTTTGAGTTGACGGTGTTTCAGGAAATATTAACTTGATGGATATCTGTCGCGTGTGGCGAAAGCGTTTTGCGGACATACAAACATACACACACACACACAGACTACTGCCATTTATATAATAGACTAGCAGGGCTACCCAGCGTTGCCCGGGGATCACTCTTCTCCAGTCACCCTCCTTCATCACCCACCCTCTCCACATTGCCGCCCTGTCCCGTTGTCCCTGACCAAAGCTGTTTCGTCCGCGTCGCCCTCCTCAGGTTCACCCCTTCTCTCCGTTGCCAGGAGCAAAAGCTGCCACATACCCGGTCGCCAACTCACCCCGGCTTCACCATCTCCCGCCTCCACTAACCTCTGAACCACCTCTCCCCATTCCCTGGAGCAAAAATATAACATATTTCTATTAAAAGTGCATATTTGTCCACATTATTAATGATAATAATGGTGTCTATTTACTTCTTTCATGTCTGTGTATGTTAGATGAAATAACCTAGGCCGATCAGGACCTTCAGACATCAGTCTTCATTGTTTATGATAATAAGGGTATCTGCTTAATTCTTTCATGTCTGTGTATGTTAGATTAAATAACATAGATCGATCAGGACTCTTTATATTCACCGATTAAGACATTATTTTATATGACTATAAATATTAGTGCTAACAATGGAGAAGCATAATTTTTTCTTTCTTTAAATTCACCGATTTGACATTATTTTATATGAATATAAATATTAGTGCTAACAATGGGGACTCCTTCCTATATCATTCTACTAAGACTCCTTCCCATACCATTCTACTCGGACTCCTTCCCATACAATGCAACTCGAACTCTGTACCATAACATGCAACTCAGACTCTGTAACATACCATCAGTGTTGAATTCCAGGCTCTGACTCCTTCCTGAAACTCCGGCTTTGATTCATACACTAACCGCAGGCTCTGACTTCTTCCTTAACTTCAGGCCCTGACTCCTTCGCAAACCTCAGGCTCTGAATCCTTCCCAGAACTTTAAGCTCTGAGTCCTTCCTGAAGTGCAGGCTCTGACTCTTTCCTGAACCTTCGGCTTTGACTGTTTCATAAACTACCAGCTTTGACTGTTTCCAAAACCTCCGACTATGACTTATTCCTGACCATCAGTTTTTTTTAATCCCGAGTAATGCTGCGTTTAAACACACCTGCTCTAACTAGGATAATAAGCACTTCTAAAATTACTCCTACCCGAACCTCAGGACGTGACTACTTTCTGAAGAGTTGGCTCTGACTCCTTCTTCAACCTCAGACTCTTACTCTTTCCCGAACCTCAGACTCTGACTCTCTCCTGAACCGCAGGCTCTAACTATTTCCCGAACATCCAGCTTTGACTGTTTCCCAAAACTCTGACTCCTTCCCGAACGTCAGTTTTTTTTTATCCCGGGCAATACTGCATCTAAACACACCTGCTCTCTCTAGGATATTGAGCCTCAGGCTCTGACTCTTACTCGAGCTTCAAGCTTTCACTGCTACCTGAACCTCAAGACTTGACTCCTACCTGAACCGTCGGCTCTGACTCATTCTCAGAACCTCAGGCTCTGACTCCTTCCCGAACCTCAGGCTCTGACTCCTTCCTGATTGTTTACCGAACTTCCAGCTTTGACTGTTTCCCAAACGTCCGACTATAACTGCTTCCCAAACATCAGTTTTTTAATCCCGGGCAATGGTGCGTTTAAACACAACTGCTCTATCTAGAAGATTGAACACGTTTTGATTAAACACCCGCTCTATCTAGGATAATGATCAATTTTAAAATTAAGGAGGCCTATCACAATCTTAGAACTTGTAAAATTTCAATGTAAAAAAATGCTTACTGATTTGCTAGTCTCTATTACTGGATAATAACATTAAAAGCAGTGTTTAATTATTGATAAAAGTAAAGGGAAAATGCCACTTTTACCTTACCACCAAAGAAATTACTTTTTATTTGAACCTTTCACTAACCTTGCTCAGCAACAAATGTCTTAGCTGGGTTATTTAAAATATAAATTATTTTTTGCGCGAAAATTGAAATAAAACGTCATACTTTAGACTTTTGATAGTCTTGTGCCTAATTTGTTTTGAATGTAATTTTTAAAAAATGTCTGCAAATAAATTATTCAAAGTGTAGTATACTTAGACCAGTACCATTTTGGTCTTCGCGTCTTGATTCTGCCAGTCTTAGGCTTTTTCTTTGAGAAAAGGTTAGATTTTTGCTAATCGCCTGAGGCGCCCCAACAGCATCCTAAATTCTGTTCTCTAACTAAAAAAATATATATGGTAATGAGTAAATGCGGTATTGTGGTGACTGAAATGATTCTAGTAATGAGTAGGATTTTTATTACTTTAGACCAATGATGACCGACTACACCCCCACACTTTCTGTGGTCTTGTGCCTAATTTGTGTTATGAGTAAATGTGGTATTGTGGTGACTAGTTAATAGTAGGATAGACATTTTTATTACTTTAGATCCATTACCTCACACTTTTGAAGGCCTTGTGCCTAATTTGTTTTAAATGTATTTTTTTTTTCATATTTTCTGCAAGTAAATAATTATTCCGATTGATGCTACAACCCTTTGACCGGTACCGTCTATTTTTAGCGGTTAAGTGTTTGGTTAACTTCCTAAATAAATAAAATGAACGAAAGTTTACAACCTGTTCAATAAAGCAAAAACAAATATATGGTTATGAGTAAATGTGGTATTGTGGTGACTGAGATGATTCTAGTTAAGAGTAGGATAGACATTTTTAAAAATATATATATTTCGTTTATCTATTAAAATAACTTGCGAAATCTTCCGTTTTGCCTCCTCAGGCTAGGAGCAAAGTGTAGTATCTGTTTTGATACTGCGGTCAGTGATTGAGAAATCTTTATAAACTGAGGTAATTTTAATTTTCGTCCCGATCCAGAGTGCTCCTTTTTGGGGAGAATACAGAGAACAAAAAAATTGATTTTAAATACCCCACCCCCCAAAAAAATTAAGAATTTTAAAGTAAAAACAATGAGAAACGTTCTATTCATTTAGTAATCTGCTTATAGCGTCCTAAATTCCCGTCGTTAAATAACACATTTGAAATAACGACAATGTTTTATACTATCACCACAGTTATCACATGGAAATAAATACATACGAAAAGATGCGTTATGTTTTTTCTAAATATATTTGGCCTATAAAAAGCATACAAAAAATGTAACACTAGCACTAGACGCATACAGGTTAATGAGACTTTTGCATTTGTTTTGCCTTGACAAGTGCCTCAATGTTCGGTTCTACCTTTGAAATAGCGCAGCGCAAATCAGATTCAAGGTCAATCAGGCGGTTTCGCGATTTGTTTTTGATCTCAACCATGCTCGAAAACGCCGACTCGCACAGGTACGTAGAGGGAAATGCAACCAGTAGTGTGAGTGCCGCCACGGCAACGCGAGGATACGAACCATGCATAGTGGCCCAGAATGTGTTCAGGCTTTTCTCCGCAAAAAACAGCCTTTGCTGCGGAGTCATGCACCAGGTCAAGAAACTTGTCTTCGATATCTTCGTCTTCCTTCGGGAAGTTGTCAACTCGAAAGCTGAAGGGATCCCTCGTGAACTTCATCATTGGGTTGTCGTTTTTGAAGTCCGGAACATAGTGCTGAAACTCGTCCAGCAGCCTGTTGAGGTGGATGATGGCTTCGTTCTTGAGAACGTCGCTGATGCCACCGGCAGTCTCGCTGATTCGCGCCAACGTTGGAAAAGCCGTTGCGCTGCGGTCAGTTTCGAACTTGCCTCACCACAACTCAAGTTTTGAGACAAAGGCATTCACTTTGTCACGATGCCCGATTATATCGGAGTCCACACCCTGTAGTTTGCGGTTAAGCTCATTCAGGTGACTAAACATATCCGCAAGAAATGCCAACCTGCACTGGAATGCCTCACCGGAAACAGTAGCTTTCAGATCTCCTTTGTTCCTTTCTTCCAAAAATGTTGTAACTTCGGGAAGCAAATGTACAAGCCGATTTAACATGTCGCCTTTCGACAACCAACGAACGGCAGTGTGGAACAGCAGTCCTTCGTAGTCGGATTCCATATTCTGGCACAACCGTCAAAATAGTCGAGTGTTGAGGGAGCTCGCTTTGACAAAATTCACAAGCCCGATCGCCGTCTCAAGCGCTTCTTTGAGCGGTTGTGTTATCGTCCTTGATGCGAGCGCTTCTCGATGTATGATGCAGTGCAGGGTCACCATCTTGGGATTCTTCTGCTTCAGTAGTTTAGCGAATCCAGACCTCGCACCCAACATAGCAGGAGCCCCACTGTGCAGGCATGGACGAGCTTGCCCCAGTCCAATCCTTCCTCCTCGAAAAAGGCGTCGACAAGCTACATGACGTCGGCGGCTTGGGTTGTTGTTTCCAGTCGGGAGCAAAACAGCAAGTCCTCTTCGATGCTTTGGTCGTGGACGTATCGAACGAAGACAATTAGTTGAGACAAATTTGCCACATCCACGGAATCATCCAGCTGAATTGCAAAGACGGGAGATGCTTTTACCTTTGCCAAGAGCTGTGACTTGATGTTTCATGACATGTCGAAGATGCGGGACTTGACAGTGTCGTTGGACAGAGAAACTTGCTTCATTGTCGACATCGCAGATTCGCCAAGCAAAATGCCAGCGCACGACACAAGGCACGGCTTTATCAGCGTCTCTCCGATGTTATGTGGCTTCTTCGCCTTCGCTGCCAGCAGAGAAATAGCATACGATGCTTCACTACACACTCTTAACATAGCCTTTCTATGATGTTATTGATTTATCCGGACAGAAGTTATGGCATGACCTGATACAACCGGACACAATTTAGGGCAAGACCGGGTACATCCGGCAAGGGATTATGGGACAGGTGCGGATGTGATTGAGCAACCCTTGTTTCACTACACACTCTTAACGTAGCCTTCCTATGATGTTATTGATTTATCCGGACAGAAGTTATGGGATGACCTGATACAACCGGACACAATTTAGGGCAAGACCGGGTACATCCGGCAAGGGATTATGGGATGTTTTCAGTGACTCAGCATTTTTATCGGATTAGTACATAAATACATTAGATTATTTCCAAATTAATACTATTTAACATTGAAAAAAGTCTGAAAAATACGGGAAAAATGCTACCTTCTGTCGGAAACTGGTCCGGTTGACCCTTGAGATATTGACATGTCGCCGCTTAGTTTTTGAGGAGTAGCTGTACATTACATAAATACATTAGATAATTTCCAAAAAATAAAAAATAACTCAACAGGACCCCCCACTGATGAAATCTGCCCCATGGACTCCTAAGGCGTGGGTTTATAGATTCGGGAACACGCCCATCAACTTACTCTGTGAATTTTACATGAGAATACACTTTTATATTGTATCTATATTCTCTAACATTTTTTCTATAGGGCACACACACACACACACACACACACACACACAAACACACAGACATTCAATTTTGTATAGAAGATATATATATATATATATATATATATATATATATATATATATATATATATATATATTAGATTTCTTGAATGTGAGATGATATATATAATTATTTCCACAATCAGACAACGCCGTAGCCCACAACCTATGAAAAGAAACAAACCGGAAGTCCTAGACTCGAGTTTCGCCCTCCTTTGGGCTCATCAGTAGAACACATCCGAACTCAGGATTCGAAACCCGAGTCGCTTGCATGGTAAGCGAGTACTCTGCCACTGAGCTACCTCGCCACATACAAGAATGTCTATTAATTTACACAGATTAAGCGAACCGCGGCGATGACCGACTGTGGAATTTACCTACTCATATATATATATATATATATATATATATATATATATATATATATATATATATATATATATATATATATATATATATATATATATATATATATATATATATATATTAGTATTTCATGTATCCACATTTTTATATACACCGCTGGCTAGTTAACCAATCAGATTCTTTGTTGTTCTCTCAGCCAATCGTTGGGCTTCTCGCGAACAAAGGTGTGGTTATTGTTATTTTCTTCACATATCCTGTTCTATTGTTCTTTTTTTTCTATAGATTGGCCTATATACTGTTTCCTTTGTTGTGTCAATATAATGGGTGAATTTATTTTAGTTTATTTTAACACGTGGTTCCTTGTATTTCTATTTTGGGGTTTTATTTTTAAATTGTTAAGTTTTTGTTTAGTTTTTGTTTATTTATCGCTAGCCTAAGGTAATTTTATTTCTGTGTAGGCAGCTGTTTGCTATCTCACTTCTACAGTTTAATAGATTTCGAGCGTCTTTAAAATTTAGGATTTCAAATTTTTCATTCAGGCATAATCTACACGGGTCGTAAATTTCTACATGTACTGGCCTGTCGTATTATTTTCCATTCAATTATTGGTGAGCGGCCATTTTCTTTGAACTCCTAATAGTGGTTTGCTAGTGCTGTTTTTATTCGACATTCTCCGTTTTTAAATGTGCTTTTGTGGTCATAATATCTAGTTTTAAAATCTGGGGAGGTCATACCCACGTGATACTTCTTGTTACTCGGTCTTTGCTTGGCAAATATTGTGGCTTGGTATACAATACTTTTGGTTAGGCATTTATTTTGTAGTGGACAGAGTGTACGATTTATGCAGTTACATCTTTCTCTTCATTGCTAACATTTTCATTTCTATTCGGGCGGTTATTATTAGGGTTTTGTTTATTTCTATTTGTATTGTTTATCTTTTTGTTCTTCTTAGTGTTATTTTTGTTATATTTTTCACTTTTTTATGTAATTTGTTATTTTTTTCTTCCTCTCTGCTGTTCTCTTTTAGTATTTTGTTATTGTGTGCCTTATCATTTCTAGGTTTTCGCAGCAGCTGTAGGATAGTTTTAGGTTATTTTTATTGAATATTTCATGTAGGGGATTGGTTACGAGGATATGTTTTTTTCAATCAGATTTAGGAATGTTTTGCTCAGTTTAGTTTTTAGAATCTGGTTATAGGGCGGGGTATAGTAGATTATATTTGTTTTTCTTTTCTATTTAATTTTGTTGTAATTATTAGTGTCCTGTTTTTTATATTTCATTTCGGTATTATGGTAACCACTATTTTTAGATCTATATTGTAAATGTTGATTTATTTTTTAAAAACACTTTCGATCGATACGTTCGATAGAATTCGGAATATGTTTTATGATTGGTGGGGGGTGATTAGACTTTGGGTTTACATATATTGGGTTGGCGTTATCTTTTAGGTATGGTTCGTAAGTATTTAAGTTTAACCTGACGTCTAGAAAGTTAGTTGTTTTTATGTTAGCTAGTACTTCTACTTTTAGGCCTGGCTTTTTCATTTCCGTATGTATAATTTTCTTAAAGTTTTCTTTGACTTTGTTGGAATCTCTTATTATTACTAATCCATCATCTGTATAAAGGCCGATATCTGTATTATCAAATATATTTGTGAGTGTATATAAAGTGAATAACCTCACAAGGTCTGATGCCTCCGCAGAGTCAAGAGGACCCATGGTCAAATAAAAAGAGTTTGTCATATTTGTTTTAATCCATTGGTCATCGTTATTGATTAAAACTGATCTCCTACATTTTTAATGATGTGTATTTCATCCTTGGATATATCGGTATACATCTCGGCAAATTCTAGGGCGATGTTGTAGAGTTCTTCTGATATAGACAGGCAGAAGTCCACTACGTCGAATTGTAGGAAGGTACATTTGTTCTTATTTTCGATATTGTTAAACAAAGCGATTGCTTCTGCAGTATTCACCCATTGGTTTAATTCTAGGTCTGTTTTTATTTGTTTGTTGATTCTAGATAGAATTGTTTTGCTGATGCTTCCTATTTCTGGTTTGGTCGGGTTAATTAAGCGAGTGATAGGGTTATTGTTAAAGTGACTTTTGTGGTCTTTATATAAGATATAGGCTTCCTTAGGTTTTAGTTTACTAACTTTGTCGCTAATTTTTAGTTTATCGGTGATTTGTTTACTTTCAGTATTTATTATATCTATGTAGTTACGTTCGCTTGTATCTAGTTTTTTGTAGTTTTTCGTTATGTTTTCTGTTTGTAGTTTGTTATACTCTTGTTTATCTATTTTGTAAAAAATTCTAGTTTTGTCTGCTTTTACGAAGATTTTGTTAGAGTTGTTTATGTTTTTAACGATGGTGTGTAATTGTTTTTGGAAATTATTATGTTGCTTGTGAAATTCTACATTTTTAATTACATTTAAGAGGTCATTTGGTTTAGCGTTTTTTAGGCTTTTGAATCCGTAGGATTCTTTTGTATCTAGGTGTTTTTCTTTATTATTAAGGAAGAAGTGTGCTCGCCATCGCATTCGGCGTATTAGTTCGCCCGTTTTTTAAATCAATTTAATAGTGTATCCATGCTTGCTAGGTGTTGGGATGTTCTTGAGTGATGTTTCTAAGTTATTTTTTCCATATTATTTTCCAGTGAAATAAATACTTGTGAAAGTGCTTAACTGCTTGAGGAGCTAAATATAAGTATTTCATGTATCCACATCAAATTTTATAAGGAGATATCATTTTTTATGTATCAATTTTCAGTATTTACTTCAACAGTGCTCGATACGTAAGTAGAGCTATGAAAATATATTTATGGCAATTAAGCTACACAGAGACTCCCGCGTTTCATCCCCGGGGGGAATCTTCAGGCTAAAATGCATGGAGTTATTTTTGCCGGGTGTTTTTATATACACCGGCTGGCTAGTTAACCAATCAGATACTTTGTTGGGCTTCCCGCGAACAAAGGTGTGGTCATTGTTATTTTCTTCCCATATCCTGTTCTATGTTCTTTTTTCTCTATAGGTTGGCCTATATCATGTTTCCTTTGTTATGTCAATATAATGGGTGAATTTATTTTGATTTATTTTAACACGTGGTTTCATTGTATTTCTATTTTGGATTTTATTTTGGGTTATTATCGTGTAGAAAACATTAACATTTGATAACACTATAAGACAAAATATGTAACTCCCAGTATGATGAGTCGAGTGATACAGTATTAGAAAGATTATCCTCTGCAAATGATTTACATGCCCAGGATCCAATCTATCGCCAACGGTGCAGTACGAACTTTAGGACAGGAAACAATGAAATAAATATATGACGCTAAAGTTAAATTATCCATCCACAGATGAACTTACTTTAGAGAAAATCTTGGCGTTTCTCTCTAGTAGTGTTGCTTATTTTATGCAGATTATTGAAAACAGGAAAGTACAGAGAAGAAGCAGGCATCCCTGGAAGATTCTATCATTTAAGCTATTCGTGATTGCTTTTTTACAATTATGGCTAGTCATACAAATGCATCACCATCTTGGTTCTAGGTTGTTGATAGATTAATTACAGCAACATGGGTTTTGTAGCTCATATCGACGAAGTCAAAATATTTGAACGAAATGCTTCTGTAACTGTTATGTCACTGTTACAGAAGGTCAATTTATGCTATATGCAGCAGACACTATTGACCACAATATACAAACTCTTGATAGATATGGAACCTTTCATCGGATGGGTATGGTTGCCATATTAACACCAGGTAAATTTGTCATGCATGTGGTTTCTTAGCATGAAGTAACGACTGATGAAATTCTTAGGCCTGGACATGTAACAATTCATTATTACCATTATCACAAAGATAATATATTTTGGTGAACTTACCCATCTTAAGTCTTGTGATCATTTTCCTAACTCCCCATATTTACTTGATATTCTGTGGACAGTTTCCCCATTTCTGCACTGGCCATGCCCAATGTTGTCAGAATTCATGCAATGGTATACAAAGGAAATCGTCCGGGAAAGGAAACTGTTGTGGTTTTGCCTTTCATTGACTTAGATTTAAAAAATATGTTATGTATCTATTCTACATTGATATTCATGGTTGAAAAGGTAAAAACTATAACAACACAACTCATGTTACCACATTCGACCATCCACTGTATTAGAAGGGTCAAACTATTATAGTTAATGAGCCATCTAATAGCCGTCTGAAATCTGTAGTGCTGAGAATAAGAGGATTACACATAGAGGTGAGTTTTCTTGGATGTATAAGCAATCTAATGGAAATAGCAGGATTGTCAGAAGTGCTGGAAGAGATATATGGCCACAACTCAGTGTCAACTATGCTTAGACATTAAGAGGTCATTTCTTAATACAGAGTGCACTTACTATATTACTTCTTGCAGACACATTGAAATTCACTGTACCACATACTTCTATACCTGACACTAAAACTCAGAGTGAAGAAAAGACTCACACATAAACAGAGAAATCTAATATAATTCAAGTGAGAGGTATTAATTTAGCAGAAGGTTGAATAATGTCAGCTAAAACATATTTGCAAAACTCATTGCTAATCCAGATACAATGGTAGATGAAGAACCTATGACTATCCATGAAGAGTTGGAACAGAAAAAAAGAAAATGTGACAAATCGTACTTGCTGCTTGTAGTTGCAATATATGAAAATGCTAGACATTTCAAAGCATTGTTTCTGGGCTGAAAGAACAGGAAATGTGAGTCTCCATTTTGCATTCGTTGTTACTGCAGATCACAATTTGTATACTAAGACAATATTTTTATATCTTCAACAAGAGTGCATCCTGATTTATATTCTGTTTTTAATAATAGTTTACATGTTCTTTTCCATAGTGATACTGGGCAGGACTTTCCACTGATCTTATTGTTTATGCGAAGTATCAAATTTACTGGCAGACTCACAGGGGATAGAAAAGCAGCGAATTATGTTGATTAAATCTGCCCGGGTTGTTCTGTACTAAATTAAGTTATGCAACAGTTTACTGGTGTAAATTATAACATTAGTAAACAGCACAAAAAAGTAACTGACAACCAACAAAGGAGAAACTGCACGGATACAAAAAAGTGTATCATGTTTTGAAAGCCAGAAATTCCTTCAGTAAGTCTGATGTCACTGCACACCATTATCTCACGTATTGTTGTATAGGATTCAGTAAATTTAGATCAAGCAGAAAATGTTCGCTATGAGATTTGTCAATCCATGGAAGGCAATGAGGTATCTAACAATTCATTCAAGTGAAAATAAAACAGGCAGTTACCCTTGCATTAAAAACAGATGTGATTATCGAAAAAGTAGGGCCTATTCATCCACAAGCACTGTTTCAACGCCTACCATTGGTTGCAACAATCGAAAACTTTAATACACAGGACATCTTTAAATATAAACTGTGTTGTTAAACAACATCTATGTTGGATTCCATTAGTTCTCCAAGATCTGCAAGCAAAGCAGTTCTAAGAAGTGCATTATGGAGCCAGCTTCGATGCAAATAATGCAAACTTCTCACTGGTAGACACTTTGTTTTGGATGGAGGAACATTCGATCATTTCGCATCATGGTCTTTCATTTACATAAATATATTATGTATATATTAAATATGCACTGTGCAAATATGACAATGTGTTATTATATTTGATGGTTACAGTGAACAATCTTCTGTAAAAGTCATAATGTATTTGTGAAGTGAAGTTCTGTATCTGTGGACTGTGAATTAAATATGGTTCCAGCAACGAAAAAATGACATTTTCTTGGCAAATAAATCTAAGAAACATAGACTTATCCAGATGTTTTCTGAATGTTATGAGCAGGGGCTCATTCCAAACATTCGGTGTATTCACGCCAATTGTGATCCTGTCTTATTATTGAAACTGCTGTTAAAATATACACTGTTCGAAATCTGACCATGGCCCCAGCATATGCTTACATTTACCATTTCTTTATGCCTTACTTGGATGTAACACTACTTCATGATTATTCAATGCAGGCAAAGCAGTTGCTATTAAAATAAAATTTAAAAAGCCTTACAGCATTATGCTGAGGTATTCTGTCAGTGTGAGGCATCAAAAGAAAGCATTATTGTATCTGAAAAACGCCAGAACGGAACGTCAACAAATTGCGCTATTACCAGTTTTCCCAAAAGATACATAAAAATATAATCACAATGGATTAAATATCTTGCCTCCAACAACAGCTGCTGCAAAATCCTATTCTATTCATTATACTAATAAGTACACATATGGTTAGTAACTCATTTTCTGAACTTTCGTTGTCATGATATCATGCTCCAATAAAATAACTCGATTTAATCAGGTCTATTTATTATGTATAGTATATTTTCATTCGTGATGATACATTCCTCCGAGGCATTACCTCCACTTTTCAGGGGAGGAGGCATTATAATATACGTTCGTTCCTCACAATACCATTATCCCATAGTTTTCCTTCTCCTTTTGTGTAGTGTACTAAATATTCTGTTGTCATGATATCATGCTCCCAGGCATTACCTCTTATACTTTTAGGGTCGGGGAGTGTTTGTTCGCTTATTTCGTTTTATTTTCGCACACATTTTGGATGAAATTTATTAATATGTCTTAAATAGTATTTTTATCCTGAAATAAAATTTTAATTTATTTTTTTAAGACTTGAAAATTAAAATGAATATATGCTAATTCTGGGGAACTACCGGTATCGTCTTTGATTCCGTCAGTCTGAGTCGAGTCATAGAAAGAGGGAGGAGGTCCGCTCTCCAAGACTTTTACTTAATACAAGTGTAAAATGGCATACTCATTCTTCCGGAAATGACATCATTTCAGTGTACGCTTATTTAATTCTGTAGGTAAACTTTCGATTCTTTTAGACACCAGAGGAAACTTTTCATAAACCATGACTCTTTTGTACAACAGATGCACGTCTCTAAACTTTCGATTCTTTTTGTACACCAAGGGCGCGTCTGCAAATTTTCGATTCTTTTGTACACCAGAGGCGCGTCCGTACACTTTCGATTCTTTTTTACAATTTAGGTGCGCTCGGAAACTTTCGATTTTTTTATACAGTAGAGGCGCATTCGTAATCTTTCAATTCTTTTGTACACCATAGGCGCGCTCATAAACTTTCGATAAAACTTTCGATTCTTTTGTACAACAATGGCTCATCTCTGAACTTTTGATTCTTTTGTAAACCAGAAGCGCGTCTGTAAATATTTTTATGCTGAAATATAAACATGTCATCAAAAAATGACTTTTTTCAACCAATAACTAAAGGGAAGTAACTCTGATTTTTTCACAGAGTTAATTCCCTTATGCTGACTCATTTTTCGAGATGTATGTGTGTGTGTCCAGAGAGAAGAATGGGCTTGGTGGAGAAGAAGAGGGCGGTGGTGAGAGGAAGTGGTAAAATAGGAGAGGGGGAAAGAGAAAGAGATAGAAGTTTTCATAGAAATATGTAGCACTTTTCCCCGGGCAACGCCGGTAGCCCCGCTAATTTATATATATATATAAAACAAAGGTAAACAAATAAAATTGTAGAATAAAACATAAGTGTCTATTAGTGATCGGATAATACAAAATAGTAAATAGGATTTTAAAATATTAATAAAAATGTAAATTAAAATCATAAATATTCATTAGCTGACAAATTATCTCTTGTGGTCTCACCTTGTTTGATACCAAATGATATATAGCATACCACTCCTGGTGATCGCTGAAAAATGCGGAACTGTTTAATCTTTCAAGTTTTGTCAGTGTGGTTAGACGTAGAAAGTACTTCCGAGAATATCCACAAATATTCTAACTAAAATAAAAAGACATAGTTTTATGAATGTGATATTTCTTCATCGCATAGAGAGTGGGAGAAATACACAATTTAATTTCTATTTATTTTCATTATCACAAACATGAAAACCATAGAAACGCCCGAATAAGTTTCACCGCAAGATCTTCGTTATTTTGTTCTTCCGAAACAAGGACAATCGTGCGCACAGATTTCTGCTAGATTTTCACCGGAAATTATTTTTTCTTTCGTCTCCTCTTCATCCCCATCTTAGCGACGCTGCCCGTAATCAAAGTTTCATCAGTTTGTGCGATTGAAATGATGTTTGTCTCGTGCTTTTGGCGGAATTGTTGTAATAATGTTTAAATAAATGCTCTCTTTGCAAATGGAAACTTTCAAAGTCAACATCGCAACAATTACCCCACTCGTGATGATGTTCCTTCTTATACCTAGCGGCCACAATCATTACCGACAATCAACTTTACACGAATTTACACGCACATGGGCTGGAACCTCTTGCGTATTTGGTACATTTCCTTCGCTTTTATAATTTTCTTCACAGATTTTTTATCATTTTTTTTCTAATTATGGTCAAACAACTGTGCATTTCTTGTGGCCATCGAGAAAGGAAACATCTTTCATTCTTGTAATTACTTTTAATGACTGTACTTCGAAGTATTAGTTGTCTCTCCTTTTTTAGGATAAGGTCATCACTGAAGTATTTTCGTCTCAGTGACTATACAAAGAGTTGAAATTACCTGCCGTTTTAGCTGACATATTGGCATTTTGTATCATATCCCATAGCACTATTGTGTATTCACAACTGAAAATAGACATGCATTTTCTAGACGTTGTCAGTCGACCATAGTGTTTTTATAATACAGAGTTGTGAAAAATACGTATAATATCACTAATATTACATGTCATGACGGATTATTTAATTATTAATAGAATATATTAAAGAAAATTGTTTAAATATATAAAAACAATTATAAAATTATTGTTAAGTTAAAGTGAGACATGAAGTTATTTCAAATACAGAGATACGAAAGTTACGAACTGAAAGTATGCATAAATGAATATTTGAAGTTAATACATAATAAAGTTATCGGTGTTTATACTATTAGTTACGTGATATGGTTAACCGTATAATAATTAATGAATAGTATATATAAGGAGTATTTATTAAGTATATGAATAAATTAAATTAAATTTAAATGTAGAATTCAATTTAAGTTAAAAAGATAAAAAAAGATTAAATAAATAGAAACGGGAAAAACAAAAAGAGTATAAACGAATCTAGTCTCGAACTCGAAGGGCAGTAACAACGCCACCCTTACTTATGATTTACCCCCTTGATCCAAGTGAAATTGTGGGAAGAACATATTTGATTGATTTTTAAACCAAATTACAAAAATTCGTTTTTTTTTCATTAAAATATTCTTAAAGAGAATATAAGAATAATATATGGAATAAGTAGCAAACAAATTTCATATGTGCTAGATTGGCATAAGTTAGTAGAGTTCATAACTTAAAAACTTGTTTGAAGTTTCAATAAGAGGATTCACCTGATAGTAATTTTTAGTGAAAAGATTTTATGCTTAGAGTCTTAGAGAAGTTCAAAGTCGCTTTAACGCCCTATGGCAATATCCAAACAATAATAATTGTTTTTAATTTTAAAATTTTCACCCGATCTATGTTTAACCTATTCAAATTCAGTATTACTATAAGTAATGAAAATGTATTCATTTATAAAGATATTTATCAACTAGTCCAAACATTATGTACACATAAATGCCTTAGGGGATGTATACATTAGCTAAATAAATCAATTGTTTAAAGATTCCATTATTTTACTACTAGGCTAATGTATTTAATAATGGGCTAAAAAACACTGAAAAACATTCTAAAGCAACAGTCTACTTGTTAAGAACGTCTATTGATTACCGATTTCCAGCTATAACATTCCACAGCAACAATCGCAAACATGCTTGTACTACATTTTGTTTAATCACAATAGGAATTATTCAAAATTTACTTCTATTTTTATATGTATGGTCATGGAAGATAATTTATTATTTAATTAATAAAAGCCCATTCATTCAAATGCTTAAATTTACTACCCAAAAAGCTCTACAGGTAAAAAGTCTCTACATGTAAAAATTCACTATTAAGAATGGGCCAACCTATGACTGAACTATTGATCTAATATAGGTGTCAATCTGCGAAATTATCTATACCGTGTAATTATATGTATATTTATTAGTCAGGCCTAAAATGGGAGAGTTTATACCTCAATCGGTGCAAACAATTTTGCAAGATTCTTTGTTTCTTATTAACCCTTAAATGCTTTTTATTTCAAATATAAGACAGTCCAATAAAATGCTTATTTAATATTATATTCGACGAGCATGTGTCAACCTGCAACATGTTTCACATCTGCAACGAGACTGTTGGCAGGTGTGAGTAGTATCAGTAAACTCGCTAAAAAGGTAATCAGTATCTTCGCTGTTACGGGCAAGTATCATCAGTGTGTCATCGGCCTAATTCAAGGACGTAAACGTTTAAATCTAGTCATTATAATGGTAAGTAATTTTTGTATGATTCTCTAGTGTATTATGATTATTTAGATGCATGTATTGTAGTGTTTTATTATACATGTAAAATGGTATGCTATTTTTTCACATTTGCAACATCATTTATTTTTGTTCAATAATTTTTTTCTCCAAAAATCATTTATACTACTTTATATTACCCCAATGAACCGTTTTTCACTTGATATATTTTTTCAAAAAGATATAAAAATAAAGCATTTAAGGGTTAAATAAATTATCATTGGAAATTATTATATGATAAGATTGCAAAGTACATAGATGACATTTTTAACCTTACTGGGGGTGTATTTATTTGCTTTACCGAGTATATACACTTTCAATTCGAATTCTGGGTTATTTTCTCGTAATTCTATAAGGCATTTAGCTAATGATGTTGTGATTTTCTTAGTATAAGAGTTCGGCTTTACTTTGAAAGAGGATGTTAGGTTTCTATATATATCTTTAAACCTGCACCCGTTGGACCATATGTATGTCCTAGTACTATTTATCTCCAAAATGCTGCATTTATACACTATATTTGAAGTTAGACACTTACCTGCTAGAGGGCATTCATCTCCATTTCTACAATTACATTTGAGTTAAACTATAGGGTTTGAGGTAATATTCAATCCACCAATTTTTATCTTCTGGTTTACTTTAGTTTCATTAGAAGTTATAATAGTTGACGCTAGGTTTATTGATGTTGAAAATGACACTTTAACTGTGTTTTTATTAATAATCTTTCTTAGATTGCAACTTCGATGGAAATTCTTTTATACAATCCGGTAAAATTCCTCAGACATTTTGTTAAAGATGCGCTTACTGTCTGGTGAGTGAACCATATCTAATTACGACGTCTGTATTCCTTCCTACTAGCAATATCTGGTGGTTGAACCATATCTAAGTACGACGTCTGTATTTCTTCCTACTAGCAATATCTGATGCGGGATGGTGCAAAGTATGTTCGAGGCTCACATCTCTCATATGGACATAATTGGTATGGTTTCTATTTACTTTTGGTTTAATTTTACCCATAGCTATATTATGTGATATTATATGGTATGGTCTTTTATTTCTAAGGTTACCCTTCACTTTCCCATCCGATTTATTTTTAGCAAAATGTATTTTTTATTATATCCAAATCTAGCTAATGCTTCATTGTAGTATTGCTTATTTTTATGAAATAATCTCTCATTAGAGTATAGTTTAAATATGAGTTTAGAAATACCGGGGGCAAATGCATTTTTCACAGATTGCGGATAGTTTGAATTATTACTAATATAGTATAAAGTGTGATTGGGGTTGTGGCAGGAATCAAATATTTAGTGTTATGTCCAATAATTTACTATTTTTTGTTTATATCTATTGTTATTTTTTAATTTATTTTTTTAAAACTCAGTTCACACCAAACAAGGTAAGATGCCATTTTAGACGTAATAGGCTACTGCATTCCACCAGCATACCAAGAATAGGAGACTTGTCGCTGTGGGAAGCGACAGTTTTCCGCTGCCTTTGTGCTGCTCGCCAAACTCGCGCATGTGCACAAGAAGCAACAATTAATCCCACAACTCTATGCACGGCTACTTTTACATGAATCTGGCGATGCCTACCGACATTAAAGATTTATAATGTGCACGGAAAAGAAAGTATTAAAGAAAAACGAACGTATTATTTTTAATTTTATCGATGATATTAAGCAGAAATAACTTGGGGGTATTGCAGTTCTACAATTCCTATAGATGAGTCGCCATTGATTACGATACACACTTATAGTTTTAAAACAGAGACATAGACAAGCATAATACATTTGGACAATCTAAACATCGTAAGGTATTTTTCCACGTTTTCAAATGACCATTTAAAACTAATCGTTATTAACTCCGTCCAAATACTTATTCTAATTATTTCTACTTTGATTACATAAAATACGAAACCGAAGATTTTCTTTCTCGAACCCACTCACATAATCACTTCATCATCTTTTACGTTAGCACATGGGATACTAATCATGTCATGTCAAAATATCAGGGTAATTTTTCAACGTTTTTTTTAGTTTTGGGGCCTCTGATAACCAACTACTTTATGACCGATTTTAAAACATTGAACGGGATAATTTGAGCCAGTTAAAGTAAGACTCATAAAAATAAGCTATAAATATTTTCATACTCAAAACTTTATTTACACCAGTTGCTGGGGGAATATTATGTGTTCGTTTTGTTTCGATTTCAACGAATTTATTTTCGTAAAATTAAAGCTCCTGCTTAAATAAACGATTACGTGTGAACATTCAAAATATTTCGGAGAACTGAAATACCATTTATTTAAATATATTTACAGTAAATATTTACTAGTAGACCGTCATAGTTTACACCCTAAAAACTTTGCCACTACTTCAATTTAGCAATTCTAGCGAATTTATTTCGGCATTATTTAAAAATATATATATTAATCAACACAACTGTCAGCGGCATTTTTGTGTTTTCACTTCTTTTATAATGTTATTACAAATAAGTGTTCCAAAACACAATAACATTTACTTTTCTACTGACCTGCCTAGTGACCTAACTTGTGAAAGTGTGTCAAAGTTTTTTATTTCGATATAAGATTTGGAGACAGTAAACAATTTTAAAAATGCCCACTAATAGGTTACTATTGGTGTTTCATTCATTAAATGCAGTTACAAAATAACTTACCACTAACCCTAAGTTCGATTGGCAACACCCCCAGATTTAGAGGTATTGGTAGGGTAGTGGCATTCTTGTTTAGTGTGGTTAACAGAATATACAAATAATGTAAATATTGTATTCGCACTTAATTTGAGTGTAGGAAAAAATATCCCCCAAAAGAACACAAAATTGAAATACTATAATTCAACACATTTTGGAAGACTGAAATACAATTTATTTAAATACATTTACAGTAAATCTTTGCTATCACACCGTCATAGTTTGCCCTTAAAAAACGTTGCCACAACTGCAGTTTAACAAGTTGAGCGAATTCATTTGTTTTCATTTTTGAACAATAACATTAGAGACAAGAGCAGACAATCACGGACTGTTCAATATGAATGGGGATACACAATGGCCATTGGCAATAACATCTCAGTGTTCCTTTGGTGTAAGAGCAAAAAAAGAATCGTTTTGTTAAATCCTACTTCAGGTACGTACATTATTCAGAGTGAAGTAGATTTAGGCATTATTTTCAAAACATTTTGAATCGCAAAACTGTCAGCAGCATTTTTCGTGTTTTCACTTTTTGTTTAATGTTACAACAAATAAGTGTTATCCAACGTAATGAAATTTACCATTCAACTGACCTGCATAGTTTTAAACTTCTGAAAGTGTTTTAAAGTTGTTTTTATTTCAATGTAAGATTTCATCGATATCCACTCTTTCCTAGACGATAAAAAATCAAAGATAGGCGACCTATAGGTTGCTATTTATGTTTCATTCATTAAATGAATTTAAATAATAACTTACCACTAACCTTAAGTCCACCTGGCAACACACCGCACTTAGAGGTATTGGTAGGGTAGTGACATTCATATGTAGTATTGTTAACAGAATATACAAAATAAATACACGACAAAATTCAAATAGTATAGTAATATAAGCTTAGTTAACACACACTTACATACATCCAGCATCATATATATCATATAATATATATAATATATATCATATAATAGATATATCACATATTATATTATATATATCATAATATATATTATATAGTATGTATATTACATATATTATATGAAATATAATATGTATTATATAATATATATATATTACATATATTATATATAATATATATTATATAATATATATATATGTATATATAATATATGTATAATATATTATATGCATAATATATATATATATTATATTAAATATACCTTCTAATATATATTATATGTATATTATATATTATATAATATATATTATATATATTATATATTATATAATATATATTTTATAATATATACATATAATATAATAGAAATATAATATATATTATATATATTATATTGTATATATAATATATATTATCGACAATATATATCATGTATAATATATAAAATATAAGATATATATATATAATGTAATACATACATAATAAAATGTTTATAATATAGATATAATATAGATATAATATATGTGTATATGATATATATATTTATCATATATAAAATATATATATGATATAGATATTTATCATATATAAAATATATATATGATATAGATATTTATCATATATAATATAGATATTTATTTTATTATATATATACTATAGATATATATAATATAGCTATTTATTATATAATATATATAATAAATATATAAATATATATGATATATATATTTATTATATAATATATATATATATATATATATATATATATATAATATAGATATTCATTATATATGATATGTTATATGGATATTTAAAATATATAATATAGATATGTATTATATATAATAGACATATCATATAGATATTTATTATATACTATATATAATATTGACTTCTTTTCTGAAGTGACGGGGTCCCTCTGTCAGGAGGTGGTTATGTAGCACTAGTGTCATCTGTAAATAAATGCCATCAAACCAGATATAAATTCAATCCACCATCATGAACAACTGAGTTTGATTGCTATGTGACGTCATAACTTACGTTTCATATGGCCTTATCACTATTTCCTTCATCTCCCTTTTTCACCATCCAAAATTCACCTCTCCTCCCAGTTCATATCATCCCTTTTCAGCCATATCTAATAAGATGTTTTCTCTGCTGTTTCCTGAAGATCTTTAATCAATTTTCTCAATTCTGAGTTGTTACAATAAAAGCGATGTCGAAATAGGTTTACAACCGTTCGCTCTACATTTCCTCTTGTCCCAATGGCCACATGATGGAATTCGATTTTTGTATCAACTCTTCATATTTGATCTCTTTCCTATTTTCTAGCAAAGTTTTCTGCCCATGGTACTGTTTATTCCAGTATTATTCCTTCTTTCTTTTCTTCACATCACACGACAATATCCGTTCGTTGTCCAGATGATATCAATTGGAAGACCAAAAAGTGTTCCAGATCTACACTTAACTTCCAGTTTCCAGTTCATCTGTCATTTATTTTTATGGTCGTTTGATGATTACTCAGATTACATTTTGTGCCTGCTTTGTGGAATTCCATCTTCTTTATTTGTTTAACTTTGGGTAATTTTCCATCATGAAATTGCTTTATTTCTTGCTTGATTTGTTCTTCAATTATTGAAAGCACATGATTGTGACGCCACGTATACCTTTATGTTGCCAGCTCACAGTTTGAGAATATGCATAAGCGTTCCCTTTTTCCTGCATTGACATCTATCATTAGCACACATCCTCCACTGAACAAGATTGGCATGTGATGGCATTGTATCATATGTTGATCTAATCAAGAACGATGCCCTTGTCTGTTCCGAAGCCCATATTTTTTTCCATCTAATCTTTCGCTCAACAACACACTTCTCTCATCGTAAGAAAAGTCCTTGATGATCACATTTAACAAGATGTAAATATCGTTTCTCTTGAACTTATTTCCTAATTTCTTTCACTACAGCATCCCTCTTTTTCCTTGTATTACTCCTGGAAAATAGTTTAAAGTTTCTAAATACATTTGTAGCATATTGCACTGCTAGAACAACATATGCATGTTTTAACTTTGCTATTGTATGATCGACTGTAGTTTCTGCTCTCCATTTTGTCCCAGTTCTTACTTCAGGTGGATTATGTTTAGTTTTTCCGTCACTGGAAAAGCGAAGCACCATCACTGTACGCACTTTATTGGAAGCAAAACAGATACTAAATTACCTCCACACCTTTCAAAAAGGAGGAGGTAATGCCTAGAAAGATGGTATCATGAAAACGGAACAGATACTACAGTACCTCCACACCTCTCAAAAAAGGAGGATGGAATGCCTGGAAGGATGGTATCATGACAATAGAACAGATACTACACTACCTCAACATTTCGACAAATAATTGCCTGACGCGTCTAGATCTGGCTGTATCTCGATCCGGCGCTCTGTTTAAAATGACCAAAAAAGAAAATATAAAAAAAACAAAAACACATCAAATTTGACGCCAAAGAGAAAAAAACATCAAAAAACATCAAAAAAGCTATTAAAAACATCAAAATCAGCGAAGAAATAATAAAAATTGACAAAAAATTTAAAAAAACATGAAACAACACATAGAAAATAAAAACATTTAAAAAACATCAAAATTGGCGCCAAAATGATAAAAACGTGAACAAAACGTAAAAAACAAACAAATCAAAAACTAAAAAACATTCAAAAAAGATCTAAATCATCACCACAGCTAAAAAAAAAAGAAACATTGACAAGAAACATGAAAAAACATTTTAAAAAAACATCAAAAAGCATCAAAATTAGCGCCAAAGAACAAAAAAACAAAAAGCATTGACAAAAAAAACAAGATGAAAAAATAATTTATTTTACCACCCCCTCACCCACCCCAAAAAATTTTCACCCACGCCAACACACCTATAAATATTCATTTTTTGTTAAAAAAAAAGATTTTTTACGCCCCCTGAAATTGTTTTTCTTTGACCCTCCCCCACCCAAAGAAATATTTTGTGTTTAAAAAAAATTTCCATTACCCCCCCCCCCCTATTTTATTTTTATTCTCCCCGACCCTAAGAAATATTGTTGGTAAAAAATGACAAAACCTTTGCCCATCTAAAAGAAAGTGCGGTTACTCTCATCCACGCAAAGAAATATTTTAGTAAAAAAAATTTGAAAAAATTCCCCCCAAAAAAACTTTATACTCTCCCCCACCCAAAGAAATATTTTCAGTTTAAAAAATCCCCTCTCCCGAAAAAAATTTTTTACACTCTCCCAAACCCAAAGAGATATTTTAAGTTAAAAAAATCCCACCCCCAAATAATTTTTTTTACTCTCCCCCACCCAAAGAAATATTTTTAGTAAAAATAAAGAAGTTTTTTCACTGTCCCCCCACAGAAAGAATAATTAAAACGTATTTCCTGTTTACCCTATGCTGCAGAAGCACCACTATTTTATATGTACCTTATACTGCAGAAGCACCGGTATTTGCTATGTACCCTATACTGTAGAAGCACAGATATTCCCTATGTACCCTATACTACAGAAGCACAGGTATTTTCATATGTACCGTAAACTTCAGAAGCACCGGTATATCTTATGTACCCATGCTGCAAATGAAGAAATTATTATATATGGATAGAAATATTAGTGCAAACAATGGCGGAGCACAATTATTTCTTCTCGTAACTACACTTATTGAGAAGTTATTTTATATTAAGGACATCAAAATCATGCACAAACAAGCAATACAAATAATTGACAAAAACATTTTAAATACATAAAAAATCAAGATTAGCGCTAATAAAAATAGACAAAAAACATAAAAACACAAAAAATACAAATAAAAATCAAATAAGCCATCACAAACCATCAAAATTTTCGAAAAAACAAAAAGAAAAAATATTGATGAAACAGGATGAAAAAATTATTTCACCACCTCCTTCCCACTCCCAAATTCTTTTACCCACGCAAGCATCCTAAAAATATTTATTTTTTTAAGAAAAATAAACAAACTTTTTACCCCCCCCCCCCATTTTTTTTACATATTTTTAGTTAAAAAAATACCCTCTCGCCAAAAAACTTTTCTACACTCAAAGAAATATTTTTAGTTAAAAGAAAAAATTCCCACTCCCCCGCAAAAAATCTTTTTACTCTCCCCCATCCAAAGAAATATTTTTAGTTGAAAAAAATTTAAATTCCCTCCTTCCCTAAAAATCTTTTTACTCTCCCTTACCCAAAGAAATTCCCTCCTCCTCCAAATTTTTTTTTACTTTCTCCTACCCAAATAAATATTTTTAGTTAAAAAAATAAAAAATCCCTATATGCAAAAATAAATTCTCTTCCCCACCCAAAGAAATATTTTTAGTTAAAAAAATAAATATATATGTAGTGCAATTGTGTCCAATAGTTTTGGAGCCTATAAGTGTTCATTATTTATAGTAATAGCAGCACACGTAGTAGCACTATTCGTAAAAGTTCCAAAACACTCTCTGTTACAGATTCCACAAGCTAATGGTGATTACTCTCAAATATGGTGTAATTTTGTGAAATAGTTTTGGAGCCTATAAGTCTTCACTATTTGTAGTATTAGCAGCGCAACTAGTAGCACTATTCGTAAATGTTCTACAACACTCTCTGTTACAGATTCCACATGTTATTGAGGATTAATGTCAAATATGGTGCACTTATGGCCTATAAGTGTTTATTATTTGTAGTAATAGCAGCAACAGTAGTAGCACTGTTCGTAAAAGTTCATCCTATAACCTCTGTTAAAGATCTGACATGCTGATGGTGATTAATGTCAAATATTGTGTATTTGTGTCAAATAGTTTTGGAGCCTATAAGTGTTTAAGTTTTGTAGTAATAGCAGCACGCGTAGTAGCACTATTGGTAAAAATTCTACCACAACTCGGACGTAGATGGAGAGATAGACGAACGTAGTTGGGAAGAGAGACGGACGGCGGACGTAAGTCGACAGATGGACGGACGTAGCTGGACGGATTGACGGACGGACGTAACTTAAATATTAGCGTCTATTAATTAAAAAAGAAGGTAGAAAGAACTATCTCATCTTTTAAGAAACCTACTAACCTTTATCTCTTTTCCCGTGTGATTGCTACAGGCGAATCCATATGCTTCTTGTCAGAGCCCCACCACGTGGCAAATCCAGACACTTTCCATTCAAGTTTCACCTAATACGAACAATATCCCCTAACTTTGTCTCGAGGAAACCCACCAGCTAATACCGACACTTTCCCTTCAAGTTTGGTCTGAGGTGAACCCACCGACTAATGCTGATACTCTCCTCATAAATTTGACCTGAGGCGATCACACCGGCGAATCCCGAATCTCCCTACAAGTTTGGCCTGAGGCGCTCACACCGACGAATGCCGAAACTTTCCCTTCAAGTTTGGCCTGAGGCGCCCCACGAGCTAATGTCGACTCTCTCCTCCTAACAGATACTACCCTACCTCCACACCTCTACAAAAGGAGGAGGTAATACATGGGAGAAGGGTATCATGACAACAAAACAGATACTGCACTACCTCCACACCTCTAAAAAAGGAGGCGGTAATATATGGGAGAAAGGTATCATGACAACAAAATAGATACTACACTATCTCCACACCTCTCAAATAAAGTAGGAAGTAATGCCTGTGAGGACGGTATAATGACAAAAGAACAGATACTACACTACCTCCATACATCTAAAAAAAAAAGAAGGAGGTAATACCTGGGAAGAGGGTTCATGACAACAGAACAGATACTACACTACCTCCACATCTCTCAAAAAAGAAGGAGGTAATGCCTGGGATTACGGTATCATGAGAACATATACTACAATACCTCCATACCTCTAAAAAAAAAAAGAAGGCTGTAATACCTGGGAGGAGGGTATCATGACAACAGCACGGATACTACACTACATCCAAACCTCTTAAAAAAGAAATAGGTAATGCCTGGAAGGGCGGTACTATGAGAACAGATACTACACTACCCCCACATCTTTCACAAGAAGAGGGGGTAATGCCTGGCATGAAGGTATCATGACAACAGAACGGGCGTAGGGAGTAAGGGAGGAAGGAATATTAATTAAGAAAGGAAGGTAGAAAAGGGCTGTTTTATTTTTTTCGCAAATTTTGATGTTTTGTGATCGCTTTTTCGTGTTTTGAATTTCTTCCCGGCACTCCCTTCCTCTGATGGCATTTCCGGTTAAATCGTGACTTTCATTATTTCTCAAATTATACATAATATCATTGGTTTCTTCTCAAATTAAAAATGGAGGAAAAAGCCACCCCATTGGAGAAAAGTGCTCTGTTGACTCCGAAAGAGTCAATTTTTTTTCTAGTTCTGAGACAATACACGTCCGGAGGCTGGCCGGTTCAAATGATGTCAATAGTGTGAGTGTTTGTTCGGTACTCTCGGAGAAGATTCGGTACATACATACATACATACATACATACATACATACATACATACACACATACATACATACATACAGACGGACAATTGGGATTTATATAATAGACTAGCCGGGCTACCCGGCGTTGCTCTGGGTCATAAAAACACAAAATAAACGAAAAGTAGTGTGTAACATCATTATATTCAAATTTATATCTCTCTCCCTCTCTATATGGCCGTCTCTTTATCTTTCTCCTTTTCTCTTTTAATACTGTGATGTTAGTAAGGAGGCCTTCAGAGAATGTTAATACGTCAATAGTCCGAAGAGATTCCCAATTTCTCCCCCTCCCTCTATTCTAACATATACAGATACGCAATGTTGATGAAACTAACAGTCTGAAGAGTGTTCATATATACCAGTTACTAAAAGTAATACTTACATCGTAAAATTATTGATCTTGGACAACGCTGAGAAAAACAAATCGTCACGCTCAATTCCTAATTTTTTTCCACCCTTTCATTTCAACACATTAGAAAGATACTTGATATTGATAAATACAATATTCCGAAGAGATTTACTATATATACTTTACGAAAAGTAATACTGTAATCTTACAATTTTAAATCCCGGACAAGACAGAAGAACTAACGGCTAAATTACAAATTTCTTGTCCCAACACGCGTTTCACAATAATATAAAGATAACATATATTAAGTACTTTGGATTATAAAAAAGATAAAGAAGTTCTTTATCTGGGAAACACTGCGTTTAAACACACCTACTCTATCTAGGATATTGAGCACTGTCATGGGCATTTTGGGTTACTACCTGTTCTATCCAGTATATTAAACACTTTGAATTATGGCTTCCTGGATATACAACATTATAAAAAAAGAGAGCAACTCTTTATCCTGGGCAGCTCTTCGTTTAAACACAGGATATTGAGCACTTTTCAAGTATGGCTTATAAAAAAGAAAATATCTTTATCCCGGGCAACACTGCGTTTAAACAGACCTGCTCTATCTAAGATACTGATCACTGTCATGGGCACTTTTGGGTAACTACCTGCTCTATCCAGAATATTAAGCACTTTGAATTATCGCTTCCGGGTTATACAACATTATAAAAAAAACAAGTTTTTCATATCCCAAAGAACAATGAAATAACACAGGAAATTGAGCAAGTTTTGGTAACTAAAATGTCTTTAATTAATTATATTACAAATTTTTATAAAGATTACTAATGAGGAAAAAAAGCAGGACAGACAGACGCAAGTAAGTGGACAGATGGACAGACGGATTGACGGACAGACGTAGCTTGACGGATGGACATACATAGCTGGATTGACAAACAGACGCACGTAGCTAAACGGACAGACAGACATAGCTGGACGGATGGACGTAACTTGATCGACGGACGGACTGATGGACAGACCGCTGGACGGACGCACGTAGGTGGACGGATAGACGGACTTACGTAGCTGGACAAACGGACTTACGTAGCTGGACAGACGGTCGTAGCTGGACGGACAGAAGGACGTAGCTGGACGGACGGACGTAGCTGGACGGATTGACAGACATACGTCGCTGGACGGACGTAGTTGGATTGACAAACACACGGACGTAGCTGGACTAACGGATGGACAGACGGACGTTGCTGGATGGACGGACAGACGTAGCTGGACATACAGACTGTCGTAACTGGAAAAACAAACGTAGCTAAACAGACGGACGGACGTAGGTGGACAGATGGACAGAGTGACGTAGCTGGACGGACGTAGCTGGACGGACGTAGCTTGACGGACGGACGTAGGCGGACAGATGAACGGACGGATAGACGTAGCTTGACGGACGGACTGTCGGACGTAGATCGACAGATTAACGGACGGATTGACATACCAACATACGTAGCTGGACAGATGTACTAAGCTTGATTGATGGACGGACGGACGTAGGTGGACGGATGTAGGTGGACGGACGTAGCTGGACGGACGGATGTAGCTGGACGAATTGACGAACTTAGCTAGACGGACGGACGGACGGACGGACGGACGGACAGACAGACGTAGGTGGACAGATTGACAGACAGACATGCGTAGCTGAATAGACGGACTAAGCTTGATTGACGGACGGACAGATGTACATACGGTCGTAGCTGGATGGATGGACAGACGTACTTTGATGCATGAACGGACAGACGTAGCTGGACAGACAGACAGACTGACGGACGTAGCTCGACGGACTGACAGACGTAGCTGGAAGAGCGAACGGAGGTGGACAGACGGACGGAGGACGGACGCACGTATGTGGACAGACGGACGGAGAACATTTATAAATTATGCTACTACTAGGGCTGCTATTACTAAAAATAATCAAAACTTATAGGCTCCAAAACTATTTGACAAAATTGCACCATATTTGACATGATCCCATTATCATGTCGCATATTTAACAAAGAATGTTAGAGAACTTTAAGGAATTGTGCTACTACTGTTGCTGCTTTTACTACAAATAGTGAAGACTTATAGGTTCCAAAACTATTTCACAGAATTACACCATATTTGAGAGTAATCATCAGTAGCATGTGGGATCTGTAACAGAGAGTGTGGTAAAACTTTTACAGAGAGTGCTAATAAACACTTATACGCTCTAAAACTACAGGACACAATTGCACTATATTTGCCATTAACATGTCGGATCTGTAAAAGAGAATGTGGTAGAACATTTACAAATAGTTCACGTGATATATATATCTATATATATAATTATTTCCACAATCAGACAACGCCGCAGCCCACAACCTATGAAAAGAAACAAACCGGAAGTCCTAGACTCGAGTTTCGCCCTCCTTTGGGCTCATCAGTAGAACACATCCGAACTATTATATATATCATCTCACATTCAATAAATCTAATATCTATATATGTATATATATGTATATATATATGTGTATATCTATGCATATATATGTATATATATATATATATATATCTGTATATATATGTATACATATGTATATATATGTATATATATGTATATATATATGTATATAGATATGTGTATATATATGCATATATATGTATATATATATATCTGTATACATATGTATATATATGTATGTATATGTATATATATACACATGTATATATACATGTATATATGTATATATATCTATAGATATGTGTATATTTATGTATATATATATGTATATATATGTATATATATTTACACATCTATATATATACATGTATATATACATGCATGTATATATAAGGTACTAAAGCTTTTTTTTTTTTTTTCTTTGCAACTTTAATTCCTATATAATTTTATTTCTAGCTACCATATCGCAGAATGGTTCTTGGGTGTAGTGTGTAGATAGCATTTTATTATTATTATTATTATTATTATTATTATTATTATTATTATTATTATTATTATTATTATTATTACTAGTATTATTATTGTTATAAAGAATTTTATTTGATATGCAAATTACCATATCGCACGGTAGTCTTAAGGGTAGTATATTATTATTATTATTTTGATTATTATTATTTATTTATTTATGTATATATAAGTAACATTTTAAGCTGAATTATTTCGACACTTGATTGGGGAAATGGTAGTTTGATCTGTACCATTGGAGAGCCACGCATATAACTGTCCTGTTTTTAAATCTCCGAAACAGTTACATGGTAAAGAGCTGATGATCCCCGTGTTAATATTAGATGCTTACGTTAAGGTCTCCTGTTTTTGTTTCACTGTTAGATACTTAATCCCCCTTTTTATTTTATTTACTTACTATTATATATTTTATTTATTTATGAATTTTCCAACGAATGTTAAGTCTGCACTATTTTGGATTTAGTTAGTTTCTGTGGGAATTTAAACTGCATTTTCCTTTTTTTTTGTCTTTTTGTTTTTTGTTTAAAATAACTCAAAGCTTCTTTAGACTATATATTGGGTATTTAGATCTGTATGGCTAGGTTTCCTTCCTCTTATCTATTTGCCTTTCTGGTACCTAAGGTACTAAAGCTTTTTTTTTTCTTTGCAACTTTAATTCCTATATAATTTTATTTCTAGCTACCATATCGCAGAATGGTTCTTGGGTGTAATGTGTAGATAGCATTTTATTATTATTATTATTATTATTATTATTATTATTATTATTATTATTATTATTATTATTATTATTATTATTACTATTGTTATAAAGAATTTTATTTGATATGCAAATTACCATATCGCACGGTAGTCTTAAGGGTAGTATATTATTATTATTATTATTTTGATTATTATTATTTATTTATTTATTTATGTATATATAAGTAACATTTTAAGCTGAATTATTTCGACACTTGATTGGGGAAATGGTAGTTTGATCTGTACCATTGGAGAGCCATGCATATAACTGTCCTGTTTTTAAATTTCCGAAACAGTTACATGGTAAACAGCTGATGATCCCCGTGTTAATATTAGATGCTTACGTTAAGGTCTCCTGTTTTTGTTTCACTGTTAGATACTTAATCCCCCTTTATATTTTATTTACTTACTATTATATATTTTATTTATTTATGAATTTTCCAACGAATGTTAAGTCTGCACTATTTTGGATTTAGTTAGTTTCTGTGGGAATTTAAACTGCATTTTCCTTTTTTTTTTGTCTTTTTGTTTTTTTGTTTAAAATAACTCAAAGCTTCTTTAGACTATATATATATATATATATATATATATATATATATATATATATATATATATATATATATATATATATATGTATGTATATTTAGGGGGCATATTTTTCATTTAGGACAAACATTATTAAATAATACGGAGTGTTTTTGCTTGATGAAACTTTTTTATTTTTTCAATTTTCCGAATGGTCCATTTAATGTTCCCGTCAAATTGCTGTATGTAAGTTCTATGGGGTTGTTATCAATTTTCTTTCTTTTTTTTCGAGTATTGTAAAATCAATTCTGTTATTTTTATTAATAATTAATCTTCGATACAAGAAAAAAAAACCGACCGAGTTGTTGAACAGTGTTTCTTTCCTTTTGTTCTGCTTGAAATGACCCTTCGTCCCACAGAGCTAACCGGTTGCTTTTCGCTCAGTGATCGCTCGCTGCTATAAACAGTTTCAACGTGGGAGTAGTTTTGATTGGGGAAATGGTAGTTTGATCTGTACCATTGGAGAGCCATGCATATAACTGTCCTGTTTTTAAATCTCCGAAACAGTTACATGGTAAACAGCTGATGATCCCCGTGTTAATATTAGATGCTTACGTTAAGGTCTCCTGTTTTTGTTTCACTGTTAGATACTTAATCCCCCTTTATATTTTATTTACTTACTATTATATATTTTATTTATTTATGAATTTTCCAACGAATGTTAAGTCTGCACTATTTTGGATTTAGTTAGTTTCTGTGGGAATTTAAACTGCATTTTCCTTTTTTTTTTGTCTTTTTGTTTTTTTGTTTAAAATAACTCAAAGCTTCTTTAGACTATATATATATATATATATATATATATATATATATATATATATATATATATATATATATATATATATATATATATATATTTAGGGGGCATATTTTTCATTTAGGACAAACATTATTAAATAATACGGAGTGTTTTTGCTTGATGAAACTTTTTTATTTTTTCAATTTTCCGAATGGTCCATTTAATGTTCCCGTCAAATTGCTGTATGTAAGTTCTATGGGGTTGTTATCAATTTTCTTTCTTTTTTTTCGAGTATTGTAAAATCAATTCTGTTATTTTTATTAATAATTAATCTTCGATACAAGAAAAAAAAACCGACCGAGTTGTTGAACAGTGTTTCTTTCCTTTTGTTCTGCTTGAAATGACCCTTCGTCCCACAGAGCTAACCGGTTGCTTTTCGCTCAGTGATCGCTCGCTGCTATAAACAGTTTCAACGTGGGAGTAGTTTTGTAGCTGCACGAGACTACCAGATCGGCGTTGTAATTATCATCATCGCCCTCGCCATCCCGGCATTGAAGGACTTGGATCTATTTTTATTGCCACGAAGATCTGCACGGCTGGGATTCACAATTCGGCACCGCGACCAGGATATTGCACTTTTATGGTTGATCACCGTATGCAGTGGGGTTCACACAGACACACACACACACACACACACACACACATATATATATATATATATATATATATATATATATATATATATATATATATATATATATATATATGATTATTTTTATTTACACAGATATGTACAAAATCTGAGACACTGGCATGTCGATGTTATCGATCAACAGTTATTATCTCATCAGGAAGAGTTAGAATCCGATCTTAATCTTAGATCATATTTTGGAAAGAATGAAATGGAGAAAAAAGGAGAAGAAGAAAATAAATTTAAAATATCAAAATTTAGGAAGTCACGTGGTTTGGGACCGTTAAGAATCAAAAAGTTAAAATCAAAATATAAAATATAAAAAATATAAAACATAAAATGTAATAAAATAAAGTAAAAAGAGAGAGATATAATAAAAAGGGTAGAATAAAGATAGATAGATAGATAGATAGATAGATAGATAGATAGATAGATAGATAGATAGATAGATAGATGGAAATTAAATCGTCTGTTGATTCAGACAGAAAGTGGAAAAGGAACATACATGCAACAGAATGTGCCAAAAATCGTTGAACAGTTTCTTCAACTTGGGCGAACCACATATTCTCAAATCAGCTGTAATTCGTAGCAGGCTATATGTGTATGACTGTTCAGACGTGTGTGTGTGTTCTCAAATCAGTTGTAATTGGTATATGTGTAAGAGCGTGCAGGCGTGTGTGGGAGGCAGGGGTTGTTAATCTATTGTGTCACTAATTCTATGTTTACACTGTTTTACTTTCCTTTAAAGTTTATCAAATTATCATTAATTAATTAATAAATCTAACAAATTTACTAGCAGATTAATTAAGTTTACATAATTAGTGGTAATAATAATAATAATAATAATAATAATAATAATAATAATAATAATAATAATAATAATAATAATAATAATAATAATAATAATAATAATAATAATAATATCGGTAATAATTTAAAAGTACTAAATGCCGCCATTGTTAAGTATTAAAAATAATAATAATAATAATAATAATAATAATAATAATAATAATAATAATAATAATAATAGTTGCAATACTACTGATCATATTAAAAATGCTAATAATAATAATAATAGCCATATTAATAATAATGATCACAGTGGTAACCACAATAATCATAACAATAGTTATAATGATAATAAAACATAATAATAAATAATAATAAAAATAATACAAATAGTGGTAGTAATAGTAATAATAATGATAATAATAACAGTAATAATAAAATAATAAAAATAATAAAATTATGAATAATGGCATTATCGTTAATGGTAATACCACCATTTCTACTAAAACTAATAATAACAATAGTAGTAAAAGACAGATGACGGTAACTATGGTAATATTAATATTATTGACAATAATAATAATAAAAGTGGTTATATTGTCATTGTTACTGCTACACACAACAATAATTATGATACTAATAGTAAAAAGAACATTAATATTAATAATAATAATTATAATAGTAATAATCTCGATAATAGTGCGGAAATGGCAAATAATAATATTTAAAAATATTAACTATGATAATATTAATCAATAATAATAATCTATAATAGTAAGCAATAGTTGGATAAAAAATATAAGGGAATATTAGAAGATAAAGAAAAATAACGAAGATGGCAATTAATATTGATCATAGTAGTTGTAAATATGATGATAAAAATAAATTATTTGATAATAGACAAATTATCTGTTGTAATACTACTAATAATACTAATAATATTAATAATAGTAAAACTAATAGTGGTAGCTATAATAATTATAACCACAATAATCTTAATAATTGTAATAACAATGATAATGATAATAATAAGAATAGTAGTAGTATTAATAATAGTAATAAAAAAATAATAATATTAATTCATAAAACTAATAATAATAGCAGAAGTGGTTATTCTAATAATAGATATAATGGTGGCTATAAGTAGTAATTGTAGTAAAGACTGGAAAAGATAATACTAACAACAATAATAATAATAATAATAATCATTAATTAGAATGGTATAAAATGATAGTTATGTTGACAAATTTCCGTTAGTTGATAGGTAAAGTGTTTTTTTTTTGGGGGGGGGGGGGTTATGAGATAGTATTAGCTTGAAGGGTTATAAGTGAATTACTGAGAAGGTGTAATCTATAATGCCTACAGTTAATTGAGGTTTCTTGTTTTTTGTTTAGAAGTTTGCCTCTTCACTAAATTTAATTATTTCAAGTTTTTCAGTTAGGCAAATATAACATGGTGAGTTCAGAGAACTGCTGGTGCTGGTTCTTCTAATGGTGTTCCAAAACACTGTTGGTGATTGATTATTGTGGGTTAATTCCCAATAATATATAGAAAGTGGGGTTCTTTTTTGTTAGGTAGAGTTATTAAAAGAGCATTTATGGCCGGTATATCTTTCTTTAAAGGTATTACCAGCCATACCTATATAGTATTTTTTCAGGGTTGGATTTTCTTTAGTAGAAATTGTTGCTAAGTATACTGATTGAGTTATTTGTCCAGTTTGTTGTAAGCGGCATTCTGTTTTGTTTGTGCAGTTGCAAGCCTTGGTTTTTGTTGTTTACTTTAAGTAGTTTTTTTTTTTCATTTAGAATTTTATTGTTATGATTTTTTATTATTTTTTCTAAATTTTCACCACAGCTATAGCATAATTTGAGTGTGGTTTTATTAAAAAATTGTATGCAGTATATTATCAGGAAGAAAGTGTAGGTTAATTAAGTCTAAGAATCTTTTACCGCGTTTGGTTTTAACCATGTAGTTGAATGGGGGTGTGAACCAAATAATTTTCTACCTCTATTTTTGTGTTTGTTGTTGGGAGGTTTATGGTTGGTGAATTTAATTTGGGTGTTTTTATATCCACTTTGTTTTAGCGCTTGATTGTAAAAGGCCTCATGGTTGTTAAAAATTGCTTCATTAGAGGAGTTATTGCTAGTTCTTTTTTCAATTGATCTGGGGATATGTTGGATTATGGATTTTGGGTGGTTAGAGAGTGGGTGGACATAGATTGGGTTGGCATTATCTTTAGTATAAGGTTCATACGTTTCTTTATTTAAGTTAAATGTTACGTCTAAGAAGTTAACTAGTTTAATATTAGATGTTATTTCCACTTTAAGATTTAATCTTTTCATTTCTCTAAGGATAATATTTTTGCTCTTTCACACTTTTGTCCATTTGAGTTTTATACTATTAGCATCCCTATATAAGCCTATGTCTTCTATGCTAATGTATTTTGTAAGGTTATATAATATGTAGAGACCAATAAAGATCAGTGACTTCTGCTGAGTCCAGAACATATATATACAAAAAAAGAAATTGACAACATCTTTGAGGCACGCATACAAATGTATTTAAGTGAAATATTTTTAAAATCAACACAACGTGCAATTTAAATGAAAAATTCATTTATTTAATTTTTTATTTTTCTGCAAGCTTTCATTGTAAAACAACTTTGTAAGGCGAGACTGTCTCATAGTTTTTTCTTTTTTTGTTCCTCATTTACAAATAGTTAACACTGATAGGCTCTAAAACTATTGGGCATTATTGCACAGTATTTAACATTAATCACCATTAGCACGTCAGATCTGTAACAGAGGGTGTGGTAGAACTTTTACGAATAGTGCTACTACGCGTGCTGCTATTACTACAAATAATGAATACTTATTGGCTCCAAAACTATTTGACACAATTAAACCATATTTGACATTAATCACCATCAGCATGTCAGATCTATAACAGAGATTATAGGATGAACTTTTACGAATTGTTCTACTACTGTTGCTGATATTACTACAAATAATAAACACTTATAGGCTCCGAAACTATTGGACAAAATTGCACTATCTATAATTTTTTTTAACTAAAAATATTTCTTCGGGTGGGGGAGAGTAAAAAAAAATTGAGGCGGAGGGGGGAGGAATTTTTTATTTTTTATTTTTTCAACTAAAAATATTTCTTTGGGTGGGGGAGAGTAAAAAAATTGGGGAGAAGGGGATTTTTTTTAACTAAATATATTTCTTGGGGGGAGAGTAAAATACTTTTTTTTTGGGGGGGGGGGGGTAACCAAAAATATTTCTTTGGGTGGGGGAGAGTAAAAAATGTTGGTCATTTTAAACAGGGCGGCGGATCGAGATACAGCCAGATCTGGACGCGTCAGCCGATTATCTGTCGAAGTGTAGAGGTAGTGTAGTTACCGTTCTATTGTCATGATATTATCCTTACAGGCATTACCCCCTCCTCTTTTGAGAAGTGTGAAGTTAGTGTAGTATCTATTCTGTTGTAATGATATCATCCTCCAAGGCATTCTATCCTCCTTTTGAGAGGTGTGAAGTTAGTGTAGTATTTATTCTGTTGTCATGATACCATATTCCTAGGCATTACCTCCTTCTTTTTAAGAGGCGTGGAAGTAATGTGGTATCTGTTCTGCTTCCAACTAGCAAAAATATTCGACCAGGAGCTATGGAATACGTTTTTAGGGGTCTTGCGCAGTATTGCGCCCCTATAGAATACGTTTACTTCTTCATTTTCTTCTTTTTCATGAACAGGGCACAAAGGAACCATATAGGTTCTTTTATACAACAGTGGCGTATAAATATGAGTTCTTTTTTATGATAGTGACACAACATAAACGAACATAATTTTGGTTATTTGATACGACAAGGGCGCATTAATATAGGTTCTTATGTATGCGCACTGGCGCGGAAATAGGTACTATATAGTTGACGCACTGAGGCGGTGATAGGTACGTATAAAGTATGCGCACCGGGGCATGGATACGTATGTATACTGTATGCGCACCGGGGTAGAGATAAGTATGTATATAATATGCGCACTGGGGCGGAAGTAGGTACGTATATAGTATGCGCACCAGTTCGGAGATAGGTACGTATATAGTATACGCACCAGTGCGGAGATATGTACGTATATAGTATTCGCACCGGGGCGGAGATAGGTACGTGTATAGTATTCACACTGGGATATAAGTACTATTGGGTATTCCCATCAGGGCGGAGGTAGGTATGTATATAGTATTTGCACTGGCGTGGCGATAGGTACGTATATTATATGCGCACCTAGGCGGCGATAGGTACTATATAGTATGCGCACAGGGGCAGAGATTGGTACGTATATAGTATGCGCACTGAGGCTGTGATAAGTACGTATATAGTATGCGCACCGGGGCGGTGATAAGTACGTATATAGAAGGCGCAGACTGAGGTGGTATTTTTAATAGAAATATGTTATACTTTTGCCCTGGGCAACAGAAAAGGAGAAAAAGATAGAGACAGCTTTCGCCGAAGTCAACGGGAGAAGGTGGCATCGGGGAGAGGGAGCGGTGAAATGGGGCCACCAGGGAAGGGGGAGCCCCGGGCAACGCCGGGTAGCCCTGCTAGTGATATATAAGATGCATATGATATAGATATTTATTTTATATGATATACATATGATATAGATATTTATTTTATATAATATACACATGATAGATATATTTAGTATATATTACGTACATATTGTAGAGATATTTATTTGATATAATATATATATATATATATATATATATATATATATATATATATATATATATATATATATATATTAAATAGATATTCATAGTACATAATATATATAATATAGATATTTATTATAATATATATATATATATATATATATATATATATATATATATATATAATGTAGATATTTATTATCCATAAAGTATATATCATATACATATTTATTATATATAATAGAGATAATGAGAACTCTATATGTGAAGTCGTTAGAAGTTCCAGAAGAAAGTTAGAAATTTAAATTTTAGAACGATTCTCCTTTCTCCACTTTCTGGTTCATGTGTTTTTGTCACCTGACGATGATTCGAGAAAGAATCGAAAGTGCTAGTTATACTTATTGATCATTCACTTTTTTATTTTAACTCAAAACAGATTTTTAGAAATTTGAAATAATTAACAAAAGTATAATTAAGAAAATATACTCTCCTCTGTTTTACAGTGTTTTAACAGTGTTTATTTAAATGAAGGAATGCCGCCTAAAATACACAATATATACATATATATATATATATATATATATAATGTGTGTATGACTTAATGTATTAAATGGTGTCTATAACCATAGTTCGTGTTTACCTAGTCATCGATTCTAACTTAAATCATCATTAAATGTGTAAGTTCACTCTACTCTTTATTCGTTGCCAGGGAACGCTACACTCTTGATTCGTTGCTAGGTAGTTTTACACTCTTTAATTGATGCCAGGGAGTGATACACTCTTTATTTATTGCGAGACAGTGCAGCACATTTTATTTATTACCAGGGAGTGCTACACTGTTTATTGATTGCAAGACAATGCCACACTGATTATTCATTACTATCGATATCTACTCTCTTTACTTGTTCTCTAATATATAATTGAAACAGAATGACACCTTAAAAAAGAACGAAAATAGGATTTTAGACACGAAAATTAGACTTCAATAATAAATTAATGACTAGAATTTTCAAGCGTGACTCAATACAAAATGACCAATCATTATGTTTATTCTATTCATTGTTGTTTTGGTAAGCGATATAACGATATTATCGTCCTTTCAAGAATAATGAAGACCATACAAAAACATCTTAATTAAGGGTGATATAGAAAAGTCATGTATCATTTGTCCTATGTAGAAGAAGAGTGTTATCCCCAGTCAGTGTGGTGTAAAACATTAATAGGTGATAAAGGGCAATATAGGACGTTTATAAAGTCTTCCCGTGTGCTAGGTTGATCCAATATAATCAGTCAACCAACTATAGACATGCATTTCATATGGTTGATATTGAATAAAATAGTCAGTGCTTAACTTTCTTAAAAGTTGAGCTAAAACAAAAGAACACTAATCAGCCGTTTCATAAAAAGACTGAATTATCCTATTATGTTCAGATGGGCAAGTCCATTCTCTTAGTTTTGAATGGCTGCCTTGCTAGAATTAAAGTCGCTGGGCCCTTTAGCATATGTGAAGGATTTGAAGGTTCTGAACCACGAATTGTACAGGCAATTAACCCTGACATACGAATGTGAAATATCCCACAGCTTGAGGTATTTTTCTTCATGGGACTAGGTCATCCATTGTGTGCCTAATTTTCAAAAGATGTCCTAGATATATAGTACCCTCACTATGAGAGAAGATCTTCCGCTTGTTTCTATAGTCACCGGGATTGTTCTTGGCTTGTATGGGATCCAGATTTGGTGAGAATGGGATAACATACGCGTCGATTTCCGTTACTTGATTGTTGCTTGTAATAGAATATATGTGTCCCTTATTTGGTTAAATATAATGCAAGAGAGTCCATGGGAGCTTCTGTTAATCCTAAGGCAATGTTCGACACACTTTTGAAAAGTGATTTAGATTCCCATAAGTGATGTATGTTTGGCCATTTAACTGACAGCAGCTTGTTTCTGGGGTGCCATGTTGCTAGCCTCATAGCTTATGCAAACTCTAAAACAGATCGGTTTAGCTAAGCTATTAGTTCTGTTTCAGGAGGTGCTGTTACGAACATTACCACTATTAGTTTGTGGAACACTGGTTTTGCTTGCGGTATGTAGACACCTGTGCTATAGCCATGTGGAGGGTGTTGATCATTGAGGTTTGGTCTCGCACTGCTGATTCGAAAGCCTCAGATATTTTCTGAGAGATTTAAGTGTTCAGGTTTTGGCAAACAAGTTTGATCAGAGTGTGTTGTTTGCTATTTCCTTGATGAGTCGGTCGTTAATGTACATGTCTGACAGGTCATGCTCACAAAGGTGAATAAAAATGTGCAGTCCGTCCATGGCTGTAGCCCGGAGGCGGATGAGGTAATTCTGTATTGTATCAATCTCACCCTATGGCATTGATGCAAAAGTGAGGCGATGGACGATTTGACCTATGAGTTATAAATACCTCTACTATTTATAGTAGCTTGTCTGAGTCAGTGGTAAAGAATTTAGGGTTAGCGTTGACTATGGCATTCTGGACGAATTGTATCGCTGGATGTTGGCCTGAGATGTCATTTTCGTGAACACTTCCCAATCAATTCTGAATTTTCTAAATTGTTTAAAGAGGTTATTTCGAGATAGAGCCGTGGCAATTCGGCTTCTAGTGCTTTGGTATAGGTTTTTTGGGCGGAGAGATACGTAGCTTGCTTAAGGATCGACAGGGCTTCTCCAATTAATGTGACTCTAAGCTCTTTTAACATGGCTCGATCTATCATCTGTAGGTTCTCTTTTATAAGCGTCTCACTTGCAAATGTGACAGCATAAATTTTGCTTGAAGCTGGCAGAGATTCTTGTCATAACAAGGTAATATTCCAAATCTTCAAGATTTATGCATCCTGTTCACAGCACCATATTGAATTTAGTAGTCAGTGCTTAACTGTCTGACCAGTTCACTACAAATAAATAAACTGCAAAATACACTATAAAGCCGGTTTATAAAAGAGCTGGAATGTTCCATTATGCTCAGATGGGCAAGTCCAATCTTTGAGTTCTAATTGGCTGCTAGTCTATGAGTAGATAATCCAGTAGAGAATTCTTGCTTGATTTACATCTCAATTATTGGAGTACTTTTGTCGGTAAGTGCCAATTTGATTCGACAATTGATTATAAGTAACAAAAGTAATCTAAA
Source organism: Sepiola atlantica (assembly GCA_963556195.1). Taxonomy (NCBI): domain Eukaryota; kingdom Metazoa; phylum Mollusca; class Cephalopoda; order Sepiida; family Sepiolidae; genus Sepiola; species Sepiola atlantica. The sequence continues at coordinate 47,814,061 of OY744544.1, forward strand.
TGCAACGCTTTATAAAAACGTCCATGTCAATCTCCACGTAAGTTCTCCGGTCACGCACTAAAAAAGAAACCTCCAAATCACTTTCCGGATTTAAATATGTAAAGAAAAATCATTGTATACAAATTATCAGCAAGAATCATATCTTAATACAGGAAAACATCGCCGTAGATGAATAATAACTCTGAAAGGATCGTAGAGAATATCGGCCGAAACGCTGTAGAAATAGAAATATAAACATTGATGAAAAAATAATAACAATGTCTGTTAAGAATAAAATATTTAGTTGTTGATTTAGTTAAGGGTTTCTAGACACACGCTTTTTTTCTTCAGGAAGTGTTTATGTCTTGTGGGAAGCGATGGAATCTCAAGCAGTATTCGTTTTTTTTATTGAAATCCAATCGCTACCAAGAACGCATTCAGTCGCCTCGGGCACCAATCGCTACTCGGAATCTATATAACTAGGCAATTATTAATTAATGTGTTTTATGTTAGTCGATTAAAAATTATTGTGATTGATATACACAATTTAATTATATATCTGCTGCATAAGTAATTTTAGTCATGGATAATGCCGTTGTCATCTTCTATATATTAATACGATAGCGTGTGTGTTCGTGGGTCACGCTTACATCAAAAGCTCTGCGCATGCGTGCAGCACCTAGATTTGAAAAAGCATTCAAGTCACCTAATTTTGGTAATATTTTCAAGTATTTCCCTTTGACGCAACGGTTAGCGACGTAGGATTTTGACGTCAGTTTTTTTATGTCGGCCCGACTGGTTTATAGTCCGATCCCAACCAACCTCTAAGATTTTTTTCTACATCGAAGGGGGAGGGAGGGGACGACCTGGAAGACACATATTAATACGATAGCGTGTGTGTTATTTTGTGTGTCACGCTTACATCAAAAGCAACGACCTTCAAAATCTTTGTATGCTACTCATGAATTGGAGCCAAATGTTATTTAATCTAAAGCATTTACAAATGAATGTATAAGTTAGGAACAAGATAATTAGTATTGAAAACATCATTTCGTGTAATTTACACGGGTCCTGCTAGTTAACTATGAATATCAATAATATCTTTACACTATGGCATTCGTACTATTCAACTCTATTGAGAATCATTACAATAATAAAAGATTAATATTCCGTTTAGTAAAGCTGTTTCAAAATTATTATATATGCAATTAGTTTTTAGATTTTACCTGGTATAAACTTCCACTTCGATGTGGGTGCATGTTAGAAATTTACAACAAATTACACGATAACTTAGACGAACATTTACAAAATAACAAATCAAAAAGACAATTGTACATTTTTCTATTCCTCATATATTATTGAAACAACATTGAATTAACTCCTGGGCTACATCGGACATGGACAGCTAGTTACATATGTGTGTGAAACATGCATATAGTATATGTATCTATCATAAGTATTTTATTTATGTGCGTGGATATTTATAAATGGATGCATAGGAAAAAGTCCATGTATGTATACATGCGTACATTGATATGGTATGACCATTAATGGATGCGTTTGTGTACGCATATATCTGCATCGTGCGAATTATATTTGCATATACAAACGTTGTGTTTATGCAAATATGATTCGCTAAATATGTTTGTTCAAGTACATAGGTAGGTGGATGTATTTAAGTATATCCATATGCTGAACAGGGTAGATAAAGAAATGGACAGCATTGCATTGCAGCATTAAAAAAAATAACGTGGTTAAGGAATTAATATAAATCTGAATCGTGGTCTGGTAAAATCTGGGATCAGAATGAAAATCGACAGTATTAATATATATATATATATATATATATATATATATATATATATATATAACATGATGTTTTTGGATATACACTGATCTATTGGTTTTGGTTGTAAGCATCCAAATAGGCTATTCCTCATATTTCGAAGATTCTGCTGTCTCTGACGCGTCTTATCAACAATGAAGACACATGAAGAGACGCACTTTATTTTTTTTTTACTACCCGCCATTATTTTTCATCCAATCACAGGCAATCGCAATATTTCAATTCCATCAGTCGATTAGCAATGTTATTGATTTTGGCTCTCAGCTCAATATACCGATCTGCATACGTTTCACCATTGTCTTCATCAATGTATACGTGTCCGCGAGTATGAATGCATTGCTCTACACAAAATCACTCTCATATGACCATATTTTCCTGTTAAACAATGTATATCTATAGCATTGTGAATGATTATTCCTTTCTTTCTCGTATCAATACATATATATATATATATATATATATATATATATATATATATATATATATATATATATATATATATATATATATATATATATATATATATAAATATATATATATATATATATATATATATATTATTCCGTATTTCTATCGACTTTTAAAATCTATTCTTAAAGCCGTAAGATTTTAAAGTGACGGCGCTTCACGTTTTATATCCGATATTATCATATATATATATATATATATATATATATATATATATATATATTATTATTATTATTATTATTATTATATTTGTTTTGAAAAAACATAACAATGTGTAGTGTTAAAATAAATAAAATTTATTTTAATCTAAGTTTTCGAGAAATACATTTCTCCTTGTCAAAGCAGTGTTTTTCTTCTTTTTTTTCTTCATTGTCCGATGGTAATGGACTTTTGGGTCAGAAAATCACGTTATGTCTGTAAGCAAGGCTACGCCAATTTGAATTAGAAAGGGTATTTAGACATATTTTGTAAACTATTGTTTCGTAATAGTATCATTTTTTTTGAAAAAACATAACAATGTGTAGTGTTAAAATAAATCAAATTTATTTTAATCTGAGCTTTTGAGAAATACAATTTTCCTTGTCAAAGCAGTGTTTTTTTTCTTTTTTTTCCTTCATCTTCCGATGGTAATGGACTTTTGAGTCAGAAAATCACGTTACACAGTGCAAATGGCACACAACATACTAGAGTTAACTTAATTGTTTAAGCATCTGTAAAAGGTTAGACATTATACCCAAAGACTTAAAAACAATTTTCAACTTTGTATGAATATTTCGATAAAAACACAAAATAAGAAATACATACCATGTGATATCCATCAAATTAAGTAAACCTTCATACAAAAACTCATATTGAAAAGAAAATATACTTATAAAATCCTATAACAAGATAAAAATAAACTACCCCTACATCCACTCTATTACATCCAGCGTATACTGACTCGTAACTTCTATATATTATAAACATTTTGCTTAAACTATGATAAAGTAAAAAAAACTTAACCTACTTATCAAAGAAGATTCCATCTTGGCAAACAAACTAAACCTGCAAAATTAAATGTTGACATACAACGTATAACACAACGTACCAAACAATTCTTCAGAAAACTTATCGGACTGAAACTTCAATAAAGATTAAATTTCTTAATAAAAATGTATCTTTATGTCTTGCATAATATCCCAACCCAATCGTTCTTTGTTACGAAATTGAAACTTATTTAGAAGAATTACATTGAAAGAATATTTTGTAGACTACAATAACATCCCGACACAAAAGTATAATAGACATTTTTTGCCACCTTGTACAGAGGCGACAAAAGAAGGGCACCACTTTGTGCACATAACACACAGATCGATCAATATGTTATGAAAGTATGAAATCAACATAGATAATTTTCATGACGACAAAGAACACCTAAATAAAAGCTAAAAACTTTCTGCAAACGACGCCCCCCCCCCCCAAATATCAAACATTAATATATAACTTAAGCCTAACTAACAAAATACCACACATACAGTTTTACAAACCACTAATATTACACCCTACATACAAAACAGAACGAACACAATTAGCACAAGAACTTGCTCCCACACAAAATAATTGTAATTCGCTTATCCCTATTTATCCGGCGACAACAATATTTTACACAAACGCCCAAATACGCAAACTCCCCAAACTCACATCAGAAAATTCGCTGACACTAAATAATACACCGAACCTAAAATATAGCTCAATGGCAGAAATGCTTTCTAGAAACACCAAATCTCCACAGACCATACTTCTAGGTGTAACATTTATATCAGAAATAGGCACACTTACATAATCGATATCAGGATATATTGACCAGATACTCCATCTTCTACTTACAAACATCCCAGTTATATTAAAGATATCATCTACTTCATCAAAAACTAAAACCAATAAATACACTCCTAAACGAAAAAGTTGTCTCAAACATTCAACTAAAGTAAAATATCCAACCTTGTATAGAATTTCTAACGGTCAAACATTTAATTTACCGAAAACCAAATACAAGAAGTGCAATATAATTCATTTTATCTTGACGCGTATTAATTTTGAATTCAATAAGCAACTTTACCTACAAATCAGATGTACTAAAATGACGCTTCGCTATGCAAATATATTTAACTAACAGTGCCAAATACATGCATCAAAATCTTACCCGTGATACTTTGCACAATATATTATAATAGCCCAGCTTAGCCGAAACAAAATTTTCTTTGAGACTTAGACTTAATAACCACAAACGTAGTATCAGAACAAAAAAATGCATTACTCTCAAATAACCAAATATTTTTACCAAATAAAACATACGTTAGATAACATAAATGCATTTTAATAACTACCTAATAAACGTCCACCTATGCACGCAAAAAAGTAAAATGTATTTTCAGACTAAACAAACAGAAATCAGGTTTGAACTCCGATGTTGGTTTGTTCATATGTTTTTTATAGACGTTTTGGTATAAATATTTGATAAGTAAAATGATATAACTTGGTAAGTAGTTATAAATAACAAAATAACCAGAGTGCAAAGGTTTTAAAATAGTACGGTTTATTCCAACGTATATATATTGTACAAACAATAGTAACTACAGGTAATCCAATAAGATTTAATAAAATACAATCGAACCCACATACTGCAGTTCGTAGTCGTATTTATTGACGAGACTAGTTCACTTGTTTAGTGACTGGGGTGGGTCCGGTATCCTATCACAACATAAAACAAATCATTTGCACTTAACAGTAATAAAAAGATAGAAATGCGTACTTGATATTAACAGGAAAGATCAATTATCTTTGTCATTCAAAAGAACGATTTCACGTGGAGTTAGCATAACAGACAAAGAAACCTTATATAAAAAAATTTGAAATAGGCGTTGTACAAAAGTTAAAATATCCAGGTTTTTACAAAATTATTTTATTAAAAAAACTGTTTTTTATAAAGAACTGAAGGCCGTCGTAAATATCAAAATTACAAATTATAATATCTTGAATTTACCTGCTTTTGTTTTCCATAAGACTAATTTTCATTTGTTTCATTGAGAAGAAATTCATTATTTTTAGCTGAAAAAAAAACATTTGTTAAAATGAATGAACATTGACCTGTTTGGAACGCACTCACTAATTATTTTGGTAAATGACCCGTTGTGCTTGAAATTGTCCTAAATAATCTTATTTGGGTTTAATTTTTAGTGAGTGTATTTCATAGACAAATAGATGTGACAAAACGGACAAAAAATGCAAAAAGGACAAACAAAGTTATCTTTCATAATTGTCCATGTAATTAATTTCGTTGTAGCGTGTAATTGATATTTAATTTTGACTATACACAAACACACCCACACACATACATGGATCCTGTGTATAAAATAATGTCAGTTGTCCACCTCTACATTTGTGCTCGATCGCATTATTAACAAAACCTAGTTTAAAATTATGTTTATCTTTCTCGTACGTTTTGGACGATTTGACATTTATTTTGTTTTTTTGTTTTCTAATTCGAATGTTTATGTTTATATTGTCTTCATTTGTTTCTCTAGCGAAGCGTACATTACTGGCGGGAATTGATGCATACAAAACGAAATAAGTAGTATAATGTGTTTTAGCCTTACAGGAAGATTTCCAATATACAATTCAATAATCCATCACCTATGACGCCGTGTAATAAATTTTAAACTTATTAAACGCGCTCCTAACGCGAAACTTGAATGTGTAGATGGTGTTTGGTTAACTATGGGCACATGCGTCCAGATTCAATGACATTTAATAAACATAAAATAGTTTATCATTTGAATCATTTGAATATACATGATTTTTCAGCATCCGGGAACGAGCAAAACGAACGAAAACTAACAGCTTCTAACTTTTATTGCCAGTTCGCCAATTTTGCCAATAGGTCAAATATTGCATTGGCAGACAAGGCGGGATCGAAAATCAGATTTTTTAGTTTAGAATTTTTTTTTGAATGGGTAATTATTAGTGATTGGACGATTTCAATATTTTTCCTGATTAGGATACAATTATCGATTCCGTTCTAAATTCCTGATTCCGATACAATTACCGATTCCGATTCTGATTCTTTTTAAATTTTGAAATGGTTCGTTATAAAGTCGTTGTATTTTTAATATTCGGATTATCGTAAAAACCCGTGTAATATGTGAATATATTTTAGCAAAATGTAGGGGTAGGATCGTGAGTACATTACACGAGTAGATCTTTACAACTATTTTTCTCAATTTTTCTCGATTGTTTTTTATTTAAAATAGTGAAACAACTGAGGATTGATTTCTCTTTTAAAGCCGATTTGCAGTCGGGTTCGTCGTAAGTTGACAAAATACTATTTTAATATTTTCATAAACAATTGAAAATAAACACATTTTTGTAAATAGACTGGTAAGTAACTTTTAAAAAATGAAAATACTGCTAATAGAAAAGTAAGAAAAAGAAAAGGAACTGAAAACTGTCCCCTTTTTTTTTCGTTCTTTCTATTCGAAGATTAGAAAATATACCGTCATGATGTTTATTTCTAACAACCAATTTGTAGAGCTTACCGAAACAGGTAATCCCCCACATCCAGTGCACCCATTGTAAAAGATATTAAATGTATGTCTCATTCAAATACAATTGAACTGTTATATTTACTATGTTTATTAAAATGTAATCTTATGTTCGTAACTAACTGAAATTATGTTAAGTTCAACGGATATGAAAACGACTTACTTCCGCCTGGAAACTGAAATATTTAGGGCGTGTAGACACTTTTTTTGACATTTTATGTTGAAAATCACCTACGCACATTACATTATTTTACGATATACCCGATTTAACAACAACTTTTACGATTATAAAAACTTTTCTTTGAAAAATTAAACTGGGTCTAGTTCGCTATGTTTTTTAACATAAATTGACCACCTACAGGAGAGAATGTCACCTCAAATCACTTGAGGTCGATTGACGTCAACCTTACATAGCGAACTGTCTTCTCATCCTTATCTAAATATTGAACAAGTTTTTCATTTTTTTTATCTTAACATTTGCGGTAATCGGTAATTTTGAGAAAGTAAGATAATTCCGAATTCGGTCACTATGATTGGAGGATCGCAGTTGAATCAGTGAAACGACAAATACAATTTTAATTTAATGTTAGAAACTAATAAATACGTAACATATGTGTAAAAATACTAAAAAAAAGTAATTTGCTGTGAAGCTCTACCGATACTTTCTTTGTCATTCTCGATAAAGTGGTTAAACTATCTACAACAGAAATGTCGAGAAATGCGCCGTTTTTTACCTTTTTTAATATCCATACTTTCTTCATACCATATGTCAGACTCCATCAAAAAGTATACAGTTTCTACATAGAAAGTCAACATTTCCATTAGATTATCTATTGATAAGTAAAGTATCTGAAGTTAACTTATCTGATACTACCGTCAGAGTTTCGCCAGTGGGTATTTTCATGAACAGACTTACTATGCCGAGACACTATTTGGTTGGAATGAATGGGAGCATCATTGATTTTTTCCACAAAGTGAGCGGACTTATTGACATACGATGGAGATTTGTCTGTGAGTGGGGTCATTAGATTTACCAGGAATTGGCCCAATAGATGGCATGCTGAACCTCAGGTGCTGAGAATAGAACAGTTATTTAAGACTTCTACCGAGTCAGGGCAGACAAAACGAGAGCATGTTATCCCCATGGATTAAATGAAGGGTTACGTTCGAAACTCCAAATAGATTTCTGAGAGCGACATAAAGATTTACGAGTTCAACAAGAGGCACCTGAAGAAGATTGTAGGTTTCATTAGCCAGAACATTGTAAGAATAACATCCAAGATAAGAATCGTCCGAATATTCGAAATAATAAAAGTCATTTACAAGGAAATAAAATCGATTTCTTAAACTTTTAGTCAGCTAGGTTCCCTCCATTGTAGTTTTACATAGGGGCTAAGCCCACAATATTCTAGAATAATTTTGTTTTAATTAATTTTGTTGTTTCAAGCAAATAAAATCTATTTTTCTTAGTTTTAGAGCTAGTTTCCTCTCCTATAGGTTCTAAAGCTCCCCCAGATTTTAAAATAACTATTTAAAATAAGCATTTACTGTGTTAGTTTCACGCAAATAACATCGATTTGTGTTAGTCATGGGGTTAGTTCCCCTCCCTTTATAGATATAAATAAGAGATAAGCTCCCCAACACCCAATATTGAATATTGAATCCAAAACATTAAAGTTTCTTTTTTGTTGTTGTTTAAAATCTTAGATGTAGTCTTTTTGATGGGGGGGATTGTGTTGCCATCCAAACTTGAGTATAGAGTTTAAAGTGTGTTTTGAAGGGGTCTGTTGCCACCCGGACTTAGTGTTAGTAGTATGGTTAAGGGAGGGTTGTTTTTTATCCTATCACCCTCCCCATAAAACACATCTCACTAGAAATTCTAGTTGTATGCCCTTGAAATACTATTCAGTTCAACACTTGCCTGCATTTTACGTTAAATTTATATGCGAAACTGGCTCGTATTCTAAATTCTAAAATAATTGGGTTTTTTCCCCCAGGTTTTTCAGGGTGTTCACATGTAATTGCCTAAAAAAGTAGAATCTCATCTATTTTAGGGGGTGGGTTAGCTTAGTGTCCCAATCTTCTGTCATTTAACAGAATATATAATTTTGTTTTTGATTTGACAGATTTCTTAATGGTTTTTAAAAACTTATTGTGAGATTTTCATCTACATTTTTCACTTGTGTCCTTTTTCCTGTTTATCCACTCGTGCCATGTTAACCTGTCTCGTTTAAACTGGTGCTATTTTTACCTAAGTTCGTTCTTATGATCTATACATTTCATAGTTTTAAATCAATAAAAAAATTATCATCTTATCATTAGTACTAGCAATAGAAAATTAAGTTTTCAACAAAATTTTTAAAAAATTAAAAATTAAAAGATTGTTTTTGAAATCGGAAACTAAACTCAATTTGTTCCGATTCCGATACCCATAAGAGTTCCGATTTTTCCGATTCCCGATTCCGGTTCCGATTAATCGTTCAAAGATTAGTAATTATATGTGGGGATAGAAGATGATGAAGGTAGTTTTAACGCAGCAGAAGAACAGATATATCGGAATGTCAAAAGACGAAATAACAGAGACAAATCACATCTCATCACTAGGGATAAATGGGGTTATACGTTTATATAAAATGAAAATATCGTCACGTATATTTCAATTGATGGCGGACGAAAAAAGTTCCAAAGAGAAACAACTACAGATTGTGGGAAGTTAATTAAATTAAAGGGATTTAGCAAGAGAAAAATTGAGTCGTCGCTTGCCGGAGTCAGAAAAATGTTGAAAGAAAGAGATACACGAAAATATGTATTAATACTGTAAAATCGAACAGTAATACTGGAAAGTTTTGCAAAACTGATTGTGATTGCGGCTTTCAGAAGTCCAATTAGACGATCCCTGAATTGTACAGATTCTCAAGTCCTCGAATTACATTAAGGAGAAATCTTCCTCACTTGTTGACTGGACTACGAACAGATTCAAAAGAATAAGAATAAGGGCTTTTTTATTTAACCCGCCAAAATTATTGATTGGTGAAGGAGAATCGTCTTGACCAATCAAATAGGGCTTTTTCAGAATAGGAAGGGGTGTCGTGATGGCAACAAGAGAACTATTTAGGGAGACAGAGAGGTAACCTCTTTTTATAGAATTCAACAACACTGGCCATACACTGAAGAATAATCTGTAATTCCTCATTATCTTACACCAAGGAATACCATTAGCATAATCTTTCATGGAAGTCTTAAGATATTGCCAAACTTATGTGACGACGCCCCTTACTTATTTATTGGATAGACGTGCCTTTGTGCACATTCACTGCTTTTAATGAAAGCTACATTTAAAAAAAGTCCTCCATATTGATTATAGATTATTATTTATAAACACTGGAAATGAAAAATGATTAATTAAAGCAGAAATGCACTTTCATCAATAATTCGTCGATATGATCTACATCAATTGTACAGAGAAAGAATTGTGAAAGGCTAATTAACTCAGGTCAACAGATGTGAACACATGCCACTATCATGCTAGTAGCAAAGTTAGAATTAAGAAACATTCTAAACCCACAATTTTCTCCTCTCTTTTCTGCTGACCAACATGATAGAGAAGAAAACTATATCTTACGAGTTAATAGCATTTTCAACAGGATAATATCGTCATCAGCAAACATGAATTTTATTTTTACGCGTCGAAAGTCTTTCCCAAATCAAACAGACTGAAATGATTTCTGTCATAACGGAAATTGCTTCATACTTAAAAAGTCAAATACAAACTAATATTTACAAATTCATGCGTCATTGTGAATAGGAATTTGAAACAACTTTGTAAATACAAATTGGAAATAACGTTGCAAATAAATATGTAAAAATGCGCGGGAAATACAAATTTCAACGTTGTAAAGAACATTATAAATACATTATGTTTTCAGAATTCTTCGGATAAGGATTTATGAGTGTAATTATTATAAATAGCAGATTAGAACAACATGAGCAACAGTAAAAATATAGCAATAATTTATAATAAAAATAATCTAAACATTAAGTTTAAGGGATCAAAGATTGATACTAAAATTGTCCACACGAACACGTAGTGTAACAGGTGAATGTGATGCTTGACCATCGGTTCTTAGTACCTTGATAATAACTAAGAACAACATCAATTAAAACCTCTTCCAGATAATGGCTGAGAGAATGAAAACAAACTACCTCCATGACTGAAATGAAGAGTTCAGTTCGAGATTTCCTACGGGTTACCGAGTTATAAGGTTCCCACGTTAGAAAAAAAGGTTCACAAGTTCTAACATAAGTATCAACTGAATAATGTAAATGGTTATATAGATGGACAAATGGTAAATATAACACGCTGGATGAGAATATTAGTCCGAATAGTCCAAATAATGCAACTTGTAAATACATATTTGATAATGGGTGTAAAATTCAAATTTGAAAGAATATGATGAATATGAAATTGAAACAACGTGATGAAACACTTCTCAAAGGGCATGCCAGTACAAGTCATTCACACACGGCAGTGTGTGAATGATATGCTTAAGGTCAACATTTACCCAATCGTGATCAATTATTGGGCTTTTTATTATTTCAGTTTTAATCCCACCTTGATGCGGTTTTGCACACTGGAATTGACTGGAAGTCCCAAGCTTTTTTTGAACATGAAGAAATTAAAATTACCTCAACCAAATAGAATGTTAAGAATGGCTTTCTAAATAATGTTATTATTTCAACCCGGTCCGTAAACTACAAAAGTACCATATTTTTCAAATGATTATATTAATAAAAAAGTAGTAAATTAAAATCCTATTACCATATTAAATCCATCATAATGCATTTCGGTTTCATTGTAAATAAGTCCGCCAGTTTAATATTTTGTTAATAGTTTAAATAATAATTCCACTACTTGCTTTAAAATTCTAAGCAAATCTCCATGTATTAAAAGCCCCAAAGATAATATTTAGAAATAAATGTTTGAGAGGTATATAGTTCTATAAAGATGGTACCCTCCCCCAAAAAATTTAAAAATATATATTTTAGAATATTTATGGTTCTTTAATATTCGGCACGCGCGAAACTGTTTTTGTTACACCACGTGCTACACTATGTCGTTAAATATTTAAGTTAAGAATTTTTTTTAATAAGTTCAAAATGATAATTTACTTGTTGTTGACGCATGAATGTTTACCCAGTAGCGTAAAAAATCATTTTTTATCTTAAAAACAAAACAAAATTGGAAAAATCGTAAAACAGGAACATCCCGAAAAAATATTTTAAAAAGTGATCTAAATCTTTCGAAAATTAATTTCAAATGTATGGTACGGCAAAATTATAATAAACAATTAAACACACGGAATGTTAACTGCAACAAACTATCCACATGCGACGTCATCGAAATTTTACTTACAGACAATTATTCAGTTTCCAGTTTCACTTTGGAAAAATAACATGTAATTTTGACAATTAAAGTGTATATTTTTTTTATTAAACCAACATAAAAAGGTTAAAACTAAAACATATTCGTCGATATTTAAAGAATTTTGATATCATTTAAAAATCAGATAGGGAACTAAAATATTATTGAGACCAATTAAAACTGTAAAAGAAACTTTTTAATAAAAATAGATTAAATGTTTATGTTTATTTTAATAAAACTATAAATAAATAAAGGAAAATAATCATAAAACCATCTGATAGATGCTTTTCTTATAATGTTCTATTACAAATCCATACCTGCTATATAAAATTAAATACTAAAAAATACTAGATTAAATTAATAAAATGAAATATTATAGCGAATATGATATTCCATACATAGTTTTCTGTCGACAAACTAATTGTTGCTATTCTGATCGATCGCACATTTTTTTGATCGCACGGACATTTTTTTGATAATTATTTAATTCTTAGAAAAATGTACGTACTTTTTTTAATTTAGTATTTCAAAGATCTTAAGGTAAGACATTTGAAATAGTTCCAGAAAAGTGATAATTATTTTTCAAAAGATTTCTTGAAATTTCAAATTTTACTTAATTTCTGTGTTTTTAGCCATAGTGAGATCATTCATTCTAAAAGTTTTTTTAGATTAGCTTTTGGCTTTTACCTTTCGAACATACTCAAATGTTGTCTAAAACAATTAAATAGATATAAAGAAAATGAGTTTATAATGAAGTGAATTATGATATTTTAATTCATTCTGAAATAATTATAAATTATTTGAACTTATTTGAAACTCAGAAATTGAAATTTATTCTTTTTATTTTGAAACTTATTAAAATCAGTTTTTCTTAGTTTATTAATATTTGAATTAAAAATATTAAACATATTTTAATCTTATTTTACTTTAATATTAAAATTAAAATTCTGAAAGTTTTGAAAATTTTTGCAAATAATTTTATTTGAATTTGAATATGAAATTAGTATTTAAAAAAAGAAAAATAACTAAAATCATTAAATATAACTAATAAGTAAAATTTTATTTGATTATTAAAAATAGGATGTTTAAATAAAAGAAATATTATTATTTTTGATAAGTCTGAACTTATTAATATGTGAATCTCTAATAATTGAAACTAAAAAGAATACATTTTATTTAAAAGAAGAAAAATGAACCACAAACAGAGGAATTCAATAATAAGAAAATTTGGAAGGATTTTAGATGGTTAAAAGTGGAGGTATAAGTTCTAAGTAACCCCATTATTTATTTTGCTTGTTAACTTACTTTTTATAACTTCACTTATTTAACTAATTCTCTAAATTAATTTATAGAATATTGACATTAATGATTCTGTCTTTTTTGGCAGTACTGATATATTTTTTGATAATATTCTAAAAATTAATTTTTAATAAATTACATAAGATATTTTTATTGTTTTTCTATTTATATTTTCCAACTAACTTCATTTTAAAACTTAATCTTAAAATATATTACTAAAGTATAGTCAATTGTAGTTTTGTCGCTATGGGCATTACTAAATCATGGAGTAGGGCTGTACAGATAAGGAAAATGTTTTAATTGGTTATATTTTAATTATGTACTTATACTTTTTATGAACTAAAAAAGCGAAGTTATTTTTAATTGCAAGCTTCATTAAGAAATTTATAATAACTTCATTTGTAAAATTTAAATTTTTAATAATTGGGGTATAGTCATGTGTGCTTTGTTTTTATTGGCAGTACTAAATCATGTAGTAGGGCTGTTCAGAAAAGGTAAATATTTTATTTGATATATTCTAATATTTTTATGTTTCAAAATATACACGTGAAGTTATTACAGTTGCTAACTTAATATTTAAAGTAAAACTGAAATTTATTACAATATAATTTGTTGTGACTTTGTCTCTATGGGCAGTACTGAATAATGTAGTAAGGCTGTCCAAAAAAGGTAAATAATTTAAATAATTATACTAAATATACTCATTTCTTTCTGAATTATGATAACTAGCAAATATATGCTCCTCTGGTCGAAAAGTTTTGCTAGTTGTTTTAAGTTACATATTACATACATTACATATTAAACTGAGTAAAAGGTAACCGCAGGGAACGTGTTTAAAAACAAAATCTTTAAATTCTTTCGATCAATAGAAGAAAGCTGGAAGTTATTTTATTGTTTTCAAAAGACGGCGTAACAAAATTTATATTTGGCGGACCTATAGAGGACCACCCCGTTATCCTAAAATATTTAATATATTGGACAAAATAAATTAAAATAAATATTTAGATATTAAATCTGATCAGCAATAATTTTAAATTTTATTTTCGATAAAATAATAATATCCAAGATGGAATCATTTATTTTTCTGATATTTAAGTCATGTATGTTATCTAAGGATAATTCTGCGAGCCTATTGTTTACATTAGTTAGCATTTTAAACTAAACGTATCTTTGTATTAAACCTTTATATTAATTTAAAAATTTTATAATTCATTATTTTTTAAATTAAACATTTGATTCAATAAATTTGTGCTTGAAAACATAATTTCTAACAAGATTAAAACAAAACGAACCCATAATAAAAAAAATCAAAGTAAATATATAATTTTGGAGCGACTCCTACGATCAATCTCAGAGAATGTTTACATGTTATTAATCAAATAAGGCGCCCGTTTTGTGTCGATCTCTTTATCTATTCTCTCTCTTTTTCTTTCTATATATATATCTATCTATCTTTCTTTCTCTTCTCTCCCTCTTACTCTCTTTTTTCTCTCTCTCTTTTTCTCTCTCTAATCTGACGTCATGTTAACACTTGTGGAGTTCTTGAAATATAACTTACTGTGCGTTCGACGCCCGTTGTTTCATCATATTTCATTACAATCTAATTCAATTACGTAACTCAGTTATATAGATAAAATGTTTTTGATTAATTCTATTTATAACTTTTATTAAGATTATTATCGAGGAAAATATTTTAATACATCTGAAAAGAAACAACCATGAGTGTATATTTGCTAATATTAATTTATTAGAAGCTTTAAACAAACATATTATGTAAATTCGAAAGACGCGTGATGTTTGGGGAAGTTTTGGAATAGGTATATATAGGACCTGATAAGTAGATAAGAAAAATGGAGCTAACTAATAATATAGTTTCGGCTTCAGACAGACAGGCAGACAGACAGACAGATACATAATCCCCATTATTAATAGATGAAGTTAGTTAGAATTTCTTATCATCAGTGTTATGCATATTATGAAAGAAAGTTTTAATTAATTAATTTTTTTTAGCGAATAAGAAGTAATAAATCCAAGGCTTGTTCACTAATGAATTAGATGATTTCATTATTGTGATGTCATAATTATAATTGGTTTAACTCAATTAGTAATTGTTACTAATATTTCCACCAACTCAAAGTATAGATTATTCAAGCTTAGCCTGGTCACTAATGCTTTGGAGTCTTGTTATTTGTTCCTTTTTAAAATTATAATAAAAATGCATTGTACATTCTCAAACTGCAATGCCTTAAAAAAAACTCGACTATACTAAAAATGCGAACGCATGTGTATTAATATTATTAAATATAAACCTGAAAAAGTACAAAACAAGTAGAATTAACTCTTAAAATATTTCAGTTGGAATTGAGATTTGAAGAATTCAATGTAGAGTAAAATTAGCAATTTAAAGAGAATAATAAACACTAATGAATTGAGTTATAATAAAGTTTGAATTGCTTAAAGCGTCATCCAAAGTGTGAAGAATCTATCAGCGAGTTCTCTTTACCAAAGGCGATCCATAAAACAGGCCTTGCAAACATGCGACTGGGGTTCACGACTGTGGCGGACATTTGAAGACAAAAATTGCGACTAAATAATAATTACAAGGAAAAGTTTTAGTAAGAAATTTTTTAGTAATTAGCATAAACAGAAAGCAAATACAACATTTTACAAAATCAAATACTTTATGAACAAAATGTTCGGAGAAACAATTTTGATAATTTTTACAAAATTAGTTGTTTGTTGCATATACAATTTTTTTATACAGAAAATGAAGAAAATACTTATTTATTCATGATACAATAATAGATATTATACACAATCTTAATAATAAAATTAACTTATATTAACAAGAACATAACACCAATAAAATATATGTAAAAAGGGGGGAAATGTAAAAAGTATCTTATAATTGCTTGGAAAATTATGCACAAAAAATGAGATTACTTTTTAGGCGATTACGTGTGAACACTCTGAAAAACTTAACAAAAAAAAATCAATTGATCTAGAATTTAGAGAGAGGGATCAGTTTCACATATAAATTTAACGTAAAATGATCCCCCTTTCTGGGCATTCTAACGTTTTAAGGCAGTTAACCAATTTTATTTTATTTTTGCGGGTTTTTTCATGGTGGGGGCGAGTAATAGTTCTACATTTTAGGCGATTATGTGTGGTTTTACGACCTTGCCGCTCGGACTTAGGGTTATTGGTAAAAATGTTTTAGTTAACTGGTCTAAAAAACTAGAATATCCCGGAAATAGGGAATCATTTTACGTTTATTTTATATACGAAACCAATCTTCACTCTTAAATAATTATTTATTTGTTTTTTCTTCTTTCCGACAGATTTTTCAGGTTGTTCACACGTAATCGCCTGAACAAAGTGGAATCTAGTTTATTCAGATTTAAGTAACAGAACAGAGCATAAATATCTCCCATTATTAAATATTCTAACAAAAGTTATATTGTTGATAAAAAACGCAACTAAAAAAGCTTGTTAAAAAAATAAAATAAAAGCGAAATGGGCAATAAAATTCAGTCTCTATAGTACAATTGAAGCTTAAAAAGTATTTCAACTTGTTAATTTAATTTTACTTGAGTGATTGACCCCGCTTCAGATAAAATAATTACCATAAGTAAAATCTTATGTCAGTTTCTGATATACATAAATATGAAAAAAGAGCATTGGTTTATATTATCCAACATATTTTTCAAAAATTATAGTTAGTTTGATTCACCGAATGAAATTCAAGAACCAGCAATAAAAATTTTGAAATTATCTTGAAATATTATTTACGAAATAAAAATGTTTATACAATTCTCATCACAATATAATCAGTATTGATAATGCATAATTTTCTAAGCAGTTAACAGATATGTTTTACATTTCTCCCCTTTTAACATGCATTTTATTGGTTTTATGTTTTTGCTGATGTAAGTTGATTTTATTAAGACTGTATAATAATACAATGTGTCTGAGATAGGTATACACCACACTCTACTCTTGTCATGTGGATAAAACTGACGCACACATATCTGAGGCAATGGCTGAATCCTCAGAAAGTGACCTTCAGTCTGTAGTGGATTGGGGTCATAAATGGATAGTAACACAAAGCTCCTTTCCTTCAACAACTACAAGAAACCTCTTCAACCACCGAGTGTCATGGCAAATAACACCATACCTAAGAGTCAAACGTTCAAATTCGGCCTAACATTCACAGGAAACATGAATTGGGACCAATACATTGAAGACATTGCCAAGGCTACTGCAAAGAAAGTGAGCTCCCTCTACCGTGCTAGAAAACTTCTAACATCTGACAGTAAACTATATATCTACAAAGCCACCATCCGCCCATGCATGGAGTATTGTTATCACATCTGAACTGGTGTACCATTCGCTAGTCTCTCTATCTTAGACAAGGTCCAAAAAGAGTCTCTAGTCTAATAGGTCGATAACTATACGCCAAGCCCAGCCCCATCGCCGCACTGTTGCATCCTTGTGCTTGTTTTACACGTAATTCAATGAAACGTGCTCTAATGAACTTGCTGCTCTGGTGCCCTCTCGACGTAAATACACTCGACCAACCCGACACTCAGCTGAATTCAATCCATTCACTGTGGACGTCCCCAGATGCCGGAGAGCCTTCTACTTTAATAGCTTCTTACCTCGACCTCGACCTGCCGACCTTTATTACTCCCTCCCTGCTCTCTTTACTGAATGTACTGACATGCAGAAATGTATAGTATAGTTTTCCAATAAATAATATTAGCTCTCACATTTTTACGATCGAACATTTTATTTTTTATTTTTCTACATACACCAAAGCAGTATATATATATATATATATATATATATATATATATATATATATATATATATATATATATATATATTTATATATATATATTTATATATATATATATATATATATATATATATATATATATATATATATATATATATATATATATGTGTGTGTGTGTGTGTGTGTGTGTGTGTGTTACACCGGCCGTTCTTACACAGGAGAAACAACACCGGTTGTCACCATAAATAGTGCGAGTCACCAGAGACACAGAGAAGACAAAGCACAGTCTTGTAACTGTCTAGCCAAGTGCTAGTCACTTTCTTACTTTGTTAATACACTTGTTAAACCAACCCTCGACTTGACTTCCTTTATTTATTATTTACTGTTGGACAACTTCACAACAGATTGGTGACGAGGAATCGAAACGATTTCACTGCAAAAAAAACACCCAAAGTGATTCGCAAGATCTTCACGGAAAAAAACAAACTCAAAACTTGCGACCAAAAATCGAAAACTAGAAAACGCGAAAGACATTTTCAATTATTTAAATAATTGAATACACTGATACCTTTATTTGTTTTCTCTTCAAGTTTCACTGACTCGTTAAGATAAATGTTATCCGCGTCAATTATTACATATATTGTGTAAGTTTGTCGTTATTATTAGGACAACATCTGATATTTGAACAAGATCAGGATTGACTATTTATTAAAACGGTCTACCACAGAATTGTCGAGTGCAAAGGACGGACAGTGAAAAAATATATTCGCGTAAGTTATTTGTGCTTCTAACAAAGAACTGTTAAATAAGCAAGTCGCATTTTTGCAAAATGAAAAGGTGTTAAAAAGATTTCCCATAAAACTAGTCTTATTAGGCTTATTAGCGACGGACTTGGTTTTGTAAAACTACGTACACATATATATATATATATAAAAAAAAATTCTTAGTTTTGTTTTTCAAACAAAAGAACTGGGATTGAATTTTTTTTTTACTAAGAAATAATATATTTCTTGTTTTGTGTATTAGTTGAGCAAACTAATTATATTAAGCACGTTGTGGGGAAAACTGATTTATTTTTACAAGTGTAAATTGTGTGGTGCATAATTTGAATTCGTGAATGATGGACACTGAATTCAAAGATTCTCTTTTTCAATTACTTAAATTCCAAACGGAACAAAATGTTGCGTTACAAAGACAGCAAGTTGAACAACAAATGGAACTTCAAAGAAAACAAGTTGAAATTGAGGAGAAATTTAAAAGAGAGTTGTTGGAAAAGCAAAAAGCACAAAGGAAAATGCATGCTGAACAAAAAGAGCTGGCGACAACACGAGAAGAAAGATTCCAAGAAAGATTGCTACAACAGCAGAAACACTTCGAAGAACTCTTGATAAAAACACAGGAGGAACAGAGAAAATTTCTGGAGGCAATACAGTTAACGAAAGCAAACGAGAATCATAATGCATTCTCCCAGACGGCTGTGTGGAGCGCTATCGAAATTTTCAATTATAATCCAGAAGACGATGTCACTTTTGCTCACTTCTATAGAAGATATGATATTTTTGTATCGGACTGCAGTACATGGACAGACTCTAAAAAAGTTAGATTTTTGCTAAGAAAATTAGGAGCTGCCGAGCATACAAAGTTCGTGAATTTTATCCTTCCAAAAAAGACCAGTGAGTTGAACTTCCAGGAGGCAATTACTTTACTAACAGAACTGTTTTCTACAAAAACTTCTCTTTTCCACAGGAGATATAAGTGTATGAATGTCACTAGAAGAGAGGAAGATGACTACATTACGTATGCAAGTATAGTAAATAAACTTTGCAACGATTTTAAATTAGAGGAATTATCATCGGATAATTTTAAATGTCTAATATTCTTGCAAGGTCTGGTCTTAAATAAAGACTCTGAAATCAGCCGTCGTGTTTTAAATAAACTCGAAAATGAGCCATGTCTAAGAATACAAAACTTAGCGGAAGACTGTGAACGTTTTGTTGCGTTGAAACAGCACAGTCGTGACATAGAGGAAAGCGGAGTGTCGCACATTAAAAAAATCCATCAGAAGAAATAATTGACTTCAATGAATAACCAGAAAAAAAACATGCAAAAGATCCACCTGGACCGTGTTGGAGGTGTGGATATAACCATTGGTACAATGAGTGTCCCTACATATTCAGACAATGTGACAACTGCCACCAGAAAGGACATAAGGCATCACGTTGTAGGAAAAAATCTGGTAGAAAGACAGCCATTAAACTGACAAAAATTGAACCTGAAGAACAAAATATCCGGAAATATATACAGGTCAAAATGCTTAAAAAAAGTAAGACTACAGCTTGATAGTGGGTCTGACATTTCCATCATTAATGTACAGACATGGAAGAAGCTTAGGAGACCCACTATGATAAAATCACAAAAACGGCGAGAAGCGTCAGTGGTGAAAAAATAACCTTCGAAGGGGAATTATTGATCAATATTTCTTTCCAGAATAAGACCGTAAAAGCCAAAATGTTTGTTATGCGAAAATCTAATAACCTTTTTGGAACTGATCTGATTGAAAAGTTTAGCCTATGTGATCTGCCTTTAAGCTCCTTTTGCCAAAAGGTTGAGGATTCGAATGTGGAGGCAGAAAAACTCAAGAGGGAATTAAAAGAGAATTTTCCAGACGTATTTTCAGGCGGTCTTGGAAGGTGTACAAAAGCGGTAGCAAAGTTCGAAGTCAAAACAAATGAACTACCTGTGTTCAGAAAGAAAAGGAATGTTCCATACGCCGCTATAGAGCAAATAGACGGTGAATTAGAAAGACTCGAGAACATGGCTGTCATTTCAAAAATTGATCACAATGAGTGGGCTTCACCTACAGTTTATGTTAAGAAAAAGAACAAGGAGATTCGGGTTTGTGCCGACTTTTCCACAAGGCATTAAAAGATCACCATACCCTCTTCCAAGCCCTGAAGAAATATTTGCGAAACTGAGTGGAGGAAAATATTTTTCTAAAATCGACCTCAGCGACGCTTATCTTCAAATCCTTGTCGATGAGGCGTGTTCAAAACTGCTTTGCATCAATACCCATAAGGGATTATACAAATTTAACCGACTTCCTTTTGGGGTCAAGGTCGCCCCTGCGATTTTTCAACAAATTATGGACATGATGTTAAATGGGATGGATTTCGCAGTAGGGTACCTGGACGATGTGTTAATAAACAGCGTTAGCAAAGGACAACACAAGACTCATGTAAACCAAGTATTCAAAAAAATCCAGGATTATGGGTTTAAAATCAAAGATGAGAAATGTACTTTTTTCATGGAAAAAATAAAATACTTAGGGCAAATCATCGATGAGCAAGGAAGAAGGTCAGACCCAGATAGGGCAATGGCGATAAGGAACATGCCTGCTCCAGAAAATACTGCATCCCTACAAAGCTTCTTAGGGTTGGCGAATTACTACAATGTGTTCGTACCAAACATGCATAAACTAAGATCACCATTAAATGAACTGTTAAAGAAGGACCAAAAATGAGTCTGGACGCAAGAGTGCGAAGAAGCGTTTCAGAAAATTAAAGATATCTTAACGTCTGACCTGTTTCTGGCACATTATAATCCCAAGCGTGATATTGTAGTTGCAAGCGATGCCAGCAACTATGGTATAGGATCATGCATATTGCACAAAACGGATGATGGAAAATTAAAACCCATAGCCCATGCATCCCGAACACTTCTACCAGCCGAAAACAAATACTCTCAAATTGAGAAAGAGGCTCTAAGCATTATATTCGCGGTAAAGAAATTTCATCGTTTCCTGCACGGTAGACAATTTCTGTTACAAACAGACTACAAACCCATATTAACGATTTTCGGATCGAAAAAGGGACTACCACAACATACTGCGAATAGACTCCAAAGATGGGGTACCATTCTTCTTAACTACAATTTTCAAATGGAGTATATACCATCTAAGAAATTTGGTCATGCAGACGGGTTATCAAGGTTGATACCTAAGCAGACAGAACCATTGAAGGATATGGTGATAGCAGCTATTCAAGCGGAAGCTGAAGTAAAAAAAATACGTTATGTGACACAATAAGAGAACTTCCAGTAACGCTTGATGAACTTAAGAGTAAGGCAGAAGTGGATGAATTTATCATAAACACGAAAGAAAAAATCAACAATAGCCAACTAGATGATGGAATTTATTCAATTTGCGACAACGTCCTGTTATATAGCGACAGGGTTGTAATTCCTGACATTACAGAAAAGAATGCTCAAGGAATTCCATGTAGGACATCCAGGCATATCGAGAATGAAAAGCTTAATGCACTTTTTCGTTTACTGGCCAAACATGGATAAGCATATCGAAGAAAAAGTCAGGGAGTGTAGAGGATGCGCCTTAGCTACGAAAGCTCCTCCAACTCAATTCGAATCGTGGACTAAACCGGACCGACCTTGGTCTATAATTCACTTAGACTTTGCGGGACCACTGGATCGGTTCTACTATCTCATTGTTGTAGACAGCCTAGCTAAGTGGCCGGAAGTACTAAAATGCAAGAACCCCACATCCGAGGCAGCTATCAACTTCCTATACGAACTATTCGCTAGGTTTGGAGTAGTAGACTGCATTGTCACCGACAATGGTACTCAATTCACGTCTACTGAATTTAAACACCTTTGCGAGGATCATCTCATCGAGCATATAACAATCCCTCCATACCATCCAAGAAGCAATGGACAGGCGGAGAGATTCGTTGACACATTCAAGAGAGCTCTGAAAAAAGCTAGTGGATCACCGACGGATAAGTCAATCCAACAGTTTCTGCAGGTTTACAGAGTCACTCCGAATACAAACATCGAAACGTCGAAGACACCTGCTGAGGTCATGTTTGGACGCAAGGTTAGATCGATTTTCCACAAGTGGTTACCAAACCAGGATAGGGCAAATATAAAAAGAACGATAACAAAAAAAACGGTATAAAGTTGGCGAAAAAGATTTTTTATAAGATCTACAGAAACAATAGGACTTTCTGGAAGTCCGGCACTGTGGATAAACAAATAGGCAACATGGTCTATATGATTAAGGGACCAGATTTCATGCACAAACGTCACACTAACCAAATCCGGAAAAGATACCCGAACAGTGAGGTGACCAGATCGCCCGAAGAGGACATCACGGATGCAGTGTTTAATACTTTTCAGGTGCCCATACCAGAGACTGCTTCTGAGATTAGGAGATCAAAAAGAAAACGGAAATTGACTGAGTTGATGATGGTGATTCCCAAACAAAAACGTTATAAATCCCCAGAGGGGATATTTTCAAAGGGGGGGGGTTACACCGGCCGTCTTACGCAGGAGAAACAACACCTGTTGTCACTATAAATAGTGGGAATCACCAGAGACACAGAGAAGACAAAGCACAGTCTTGTAACTGTCTAGCCAAGTGCTAGTCACTTTCTTACTTTGTTAATACACTTGTTAAACCAACCCTCGACTTGACTTCCTTATTTATTATTTACTGTTGGACAACTTCACAACAATATATATATATATATGCTGATAAGTCCCGATTATAAAGGACGAAACGTACATAGATAATAAACAAAACAAATATTTATAATTTGCAGCCTCTGGAACCCCCGTCTAGATGGGTATTAAGTGCAATATTAACACTGCATGACGTCGCTAGCTATATGTGCATCGTTCCTTTTATTAAGTAGAACGCTCTTATTAAGTCGGGCCGCCGGATAAAGGTTAAAATTATCACTGTTTGTTCGTTACTCAGCGTTGACCGAGTGGTTCTAGAAGTCGGGATTTGAGTTGCAAAATACTCGGATTCCGGGGTTTCGAATCGCATGACCAGTAGTGAATAGTCATATCTCTATGCTGATGAGTCCCGATTATAAAGGATTCGTCCTTTATAATCGGGACTCATCAGCATATACATAAATAGATAACAAACAAAACAAGTATTATATATATATATATATATATATATATATATATATATATATATATATGTGTGTGTATATATATGTAAATATATACCAATTACATAGTAAACATAGTAAACAAAGTAAAATATTGTTTCTTTTCTCCCCATATTGCCCAGGTGTTATTCAATTTATGCCTATTGGCGCGGTGAAACGCTTATTTTGAATCAAGATAGATGTAGACACATTAGTTAAAACATCGTTTTCATATGTAAGTTTTCTTTTAATTTGAAAAACCATTAACAATTTGTATTTTGAAATAAATAAATAAAATTTAATTTAAACTTAGCCTTTCGGAATGAAATGTTCTCATTTTCTGAAAGGCTAAGCTTAAAATAGATATTGTTTTTTGTTATGGTGACTTACTTATGTACAACATGGACTCTTCCTCTTTGCTCAATAAATGCCAACGGCAATTAACTCCCGCCGGTTTCCAGTAAGATAGTTGAAACCTAGCGTCACGTCAGTACCCTTTTTTAAAAAATCTTATTGTTGCCAGTTATGGTTATTAATCGTTACCGTGGTTATTGCTTTCTTGTTAATTTTATTGTTGAACTGTTTTCCTTTTGACGTCTTTTTTTCTGCCACGTTCTGTTTTGTTTTGTTTTTTACTTTTTTCCCCTGTCCTTTATGCCTCTAGTTGTTAACTAGATGGCGACCAAAATAATCGAGAATTCTGAATGGTGTAAACCACCAAAGGTGTCTATTAATGTTAAGGAATTTGTGGAGGAGACAAAGAAATATGAACACATGGTCACGGAACATGGAATGAATGTGGATTTACCGAAACTCGAAGAAATTAAAAAAAGAACTGTAACGATGTTTGTGGTCGACAAAAAATTAAGAAATCTATCAGGGCCTTTCCTGAATTAATATGTAGACTACAGGCAACAGCAGGCTTTAAACCTCAAAGGTTGATCCAATGCAGGGGCTTTAATACATGGAACGCTCTTTTTCCTAATGAAGACATTTGTGCCAATCTTTCGCTAACACAAATAATCACACAAGAGTACGTTTTACGTACGGAATACATGGGTAGAAGACGATCTTCTATTTCCATCTTTGATGTGCCGTTTTACGTCAAAGGTGAGCATATTGGCGCCTTTTTTCTTAAATATGGTGAAATTCGACGAGTTTCCAGGCACCTGGAATTTCGAGCTATTCATTGATAAAAAAAGTTTATGACAGCATCCCCTACTATCTACAAATCGGGAAGGAAAAACTCCCAATAATATTAGCAGGCCGAAGACCGGTTTGTTGGTTCTGCGAGCAACTGGGTCATTTAACTCTGGATTGCCCGCAGAAAAATCCACCCAGAAGACGACCATCCCGATTACCAGAACATCTAAGGCAGGCCCCACCTCGATCCTCAAGCTACAATTGGTAAGCTAATCACATCAGCATCTGACGACTACGACGACGAGTTTCCTGCTTAGTCTACTTCGGAAAAAGACAACGAATGGATTATAGTTCCGGGTAAGAAAACCCCGGGTCGGGTCTCTCTAGACGAAATGAGAGGAAAAGAAATGCTAAAAAACGACCCGGGGAAAGACAGTTTTATTAAAGCCAAACTAGATAAAAAAAGAGAAAAAAGAAGAAAAAAATAATTCATCTATTTTAACTAAAACCACTACCCCCAAACCAAGTCCCCAGCCGATCACCAAACCAATAATCCCTAAAAATTCACATTCTCCCAAATCACTGCCCCTCCAATCACTGGCCCAATTTTAGATAAATCTTACAAATTTATCCCACTAAGTCCCATCAAATCGTCCAAAAAAGTCATTTCCCCCAAACTTTTTCCCTGTGTCTCCCTATTAAATACCCCCCAAAATACTCCACCTGCGTCCCCCACAAAGCAGCCCTCCCCTTTCGCCTTCTCCAGCATCTCCTATAGAGCCTAGCTCCCCTTCCCTCTCCCCAATGGATGACATGCCTCCCCCTCCACCTATTGCACAGAAGAGACAAAGGAGCCCTTCTTTGGGAAGGAAAAGCAACAAAAAAACGCCTTCCTCTCTGGGGAGGATATTTACAAGGTTACCAATGTCCAAGAAGAAACAGTCAAGTATTATCACCTCTCAAATCTCAGTGAGCTTCTTAAATTCAAAGAAGTCGGGGGTATAACCATTGAAGACCCTTCTAATTTCCCCAACGCCCCTAGAATCTTAACAGTTGTAAGGAGGAAATCAGAAACGAAGGCTCTATGGAAGATGCTGGAAGAGGCGAACAACACTTAAAATGACCATCTTTAAGGATGAAGTTTTATCTGTTTTAAGAAAAGATTGTGTTGGGAGGGTCCCCATAAGGTTACAACCCGCCCTGTATAGGATAGCTAAACTAACCTATCCTTTGTATGTTGGCGGCATCTCCCACGATGGTCAAATTAATGATCAGATGGCCAAACAATCTTTTGGGAACGCCGTCGGCATCCTGGCCACTGCTATGTTCGTTTCTGGAACCCAACTCTAAGGCACCCTTATGGCTCTCTTTCTAGCGAGTTTGAATGTCCGGGGTCTGAGGGCCGACGCTCGTAAATTTCGAGTCGCTACAGACCTTCAGCGCCTCGGGTGGATATATATTGTGTTCAGGGAACCCACTTGATTTTAGGGGACTATTTGGGTGCGCTGGCTAAGGGTTTCCACGTTTATTCAGCGTACTCTAATTCTTCCGCTAGGGGGGTTTCCTGGCTGGTAAGCAAATCTTTAGATGCGTCGTGTGACCCTTGCTACATGGATCCGGAAGTGAGACTTTGCGTTTTGGATATTACCATAAAGGAGAAAGCATTTAGGCTCGTCGGGGTTTATGCGCCCAATACCCATTCTGAGCTCGGTTCTTTCTTTCGGCGAATCGAACAGTTCTTGAATTCTACTACTCGGACGGTCATTCTAGCGGGAAACTTGAACGCGATCCTGGATCCCGATTTAGATCGTAATCGGCCTAGGGGTACTAACACCGATCGGGATGCTAGGTTATTTCGTGACTTCCTCGATAAGTTTGATCTTATCGATAAGTACCGGAATGAAAAGCCCCGAGATAGGGCATGGACTTGGACAAATAGGCGCGGCTCCGATTCGGTACAACTTTCGAGTTATATTTATCGGTTCTTAATTAGGAGAGTCGACGTAGGATTAGTTGAATGTCCAAGTTTTCATAACATAGTTTACTCAGATCATAGACTTGTTCCGGTCCGGGTAAACTTAGATAGACCTAAGTCTAGATTAGTTGGGTACTGGAAGCTCAACACTTCGTTGTTCGATGTGAAGGGCTAGCAGGAACAGATATTACTAACCTTACAGCGGAAATTGACGGGAGCTGTAATTGGGAATAAGAAGTGGGTTCATTTTAAGGTGAGTAGGTCATTTACTGCCGATTTTAGCAGACGACTCAACCTATAACTAGGGCAGCTAAAGTGGCACTAGAGTCTAGATTATATAAGGAAGTGGATGTGGGGGATAGCTCTAGTGTTACTATAATTAAGGCCAAGCTGGCTTCTTTGGCTATCCAAGAACACCAGGCTTTAGTGATTAGAGCTAGGTTAAAAAAAGTGCCTAACGAGGCGACAAACATGGCCGCTGATCTGCGTGCAGAGGAGAGTCGACATGCACTTATCGACATATCGCTCGTGTCTCATTGCCGGATGGGGGGCTCGTAACCACAAACGAAGGTATTCTGGAGGCTTTTCGTTCTCATTTCCAGGATCTTTTTATTCGGGAACCCGGTTTGTCTTTAGCACAATTCGACCCCTATTTAGCCGACTTTTCTCGTCTTGAGGCGACCGAAACGGATTGGTTCAAAGGTTGCATAACAGCGGATAAAGTCCTGGGAGCCTTAAAGCGGGCCGGCCATAACTGATCTCCGGGAATTGATAGTTTGCCCTACGAGGTGTATTTGAGGATGTCGCCCATTTTTGTTCCCTTGCTGGCAGTTTTGTTTAACTCGTGGTTTAGGAACGGGTCTATTCCCCAGTACTTGACCATGGGTTTAGTGAAATTGTTACGCAAAAGCAAAAATGGTGGGGATGGGTTAGATAATTTTCAGCCCCTAACAATGCTTAATGCGGAGTTAAAGATTTTGGCCAAAGTCTTAGCCAATCGTCTGCAACTTGTTTTGCCTGGTCTAATTAGCCCCGAACAGACTTGTTCTGTAATGGGTCGGACCATTCAAGATAACTTGCACTCAATACGCTTGATCATAGATAAAGTCGACACTGAATCCGCGCTGATCAATTTAGATCAGTCCGAAGCATTCGATAGGGTGGACCATCGGTATTTGGAGGCTGTTTTGTCTGCGGCCGGTTTTGGCCCGCAATTTCGCTCTTGGATTCGCCTCTTGTATGCGAACCCCGAAGTTAGGGTTGAAGTGAATGGTATGAGGTCTGAGGCCTTCAGATTGTCCAGATCTCTTTGTCAGGGGTGCCCTCTTTCACCGATGCTTTATCTGCTTGTTTTGGAACCTTTCCTTAACAGGCTAAGGGTGAATCCGGTCCTGCGTGGAATTACTTTGGCAGGTGCTTGCACCACGTTGAAGTACTCCGCCTATGCCGACGACTTGACTGTGCTTGTAACGAGCAATGCCGAGATTAGTGTCGTCGACAGAGAAATTAGAATGTATGAAACGGTGACAGGGGCCAAAATCAACTGCGATAAGTCTGTTGGCTTGCGTATTGGTGCCTGGAAGGGTGTTTCTTTGCAGGGACCTTTTGGCTGGACGGATGGGCCTTGCAAGCTACTCGGCGTCTGGTTTGGTCCTGATCTTCAACTGGAGAAAAAATTGGTCGGAAGTCCTGAAAGCGATTAGGGCAGAAGCTGGTCTGTGGTCCCGCAGAAATCTTTCGTTAAAGGGGAGAGCGGAAGTGTGTGCTTCTCACATTTATCCGATCATCCTATATCGTCTTTCAGTGCTCCCACTTCCGTCGGATACACTGCTGGAAATGCAGCGGGCTCTTTTCAAGTTGTTGTGGCTTGGTCTGTCGCGAGATTTGTTACTTTCATCCTTCTGAGGGCGGTCTAGGTATGCCTAGCATCGAATTTCGATGCCACACACTTCGGCTGATTTATCTAGACCGAATGAGTACACAATCTGAAGGAAACGATGTCTTTTGGAAGGAAGACACCAAGAAAGCCTTTCCGGCTTTGAGAAGTGTGTTTTTGGATGAGGGGGGGCACACCGGTTGCCCCGAAACGAGTGCTCCTTCTATCGCGAATGTAGACATGCGCTGAAGTTCCTTTCAAGGGTGACAGAAAGCCTCTCTGACACCCTGCTGTTGTCCCGAAAGGCATTATATCGGGTAATGGTGAGGGGGGCTGTCCGAGATGATGGGCCTCAGGGGCTCGCTTTGACGAGGCGTGAGCTCCGCTCAATCTGGCCTTGGGCGCCTGGGTTAACGTGCTTTGACAATGACGAGGCATCGCTGACCTGGCTGACGATTAGGAATGCACTCTGGGTAGGCAAGAGGCTTCATTCAGCACGCTTGAGTAATTCTCCGACTTATGTCAGATGCGGCGATGAGGACAAGACCATAAGCCACGTCTTCGTTTTTTGCTGCATCGTCGTGCCGCTGACTAAGCTTGTTGCAGGCTACATGGTTCGTATTCTTAATGTATCGTCTTTTGACCTGGAACTCATTAATGTATGCATCACTGGGCTCCGACAACTGATAGGCAAAAACGGTTTACGTTTTTAAGTTTACTAGCCATTATCAAGTTACGATTTGGAAGACTAGGTGCAAGACAGTCTACGGAGCTGAGACCTTCACTCCTCTCGACCTTATTGCGATTTTCAAATATTACCTGAAGGCTTGCATTAGGGTCGAGAGGGTGAAACTCTCTTCGACAGATTTTGGTGAAAGGTGGGTGACTGGAGCGCGACTGTGCAGAGTGGCTGGCGCTAGATTAAAGTGGTATCTGGACGTGCCCTAGGCAGAAGATATTGGGTTCAGGAAACGACCACTGCTTTAATTTTAAGTTAGATTTAGACTTATTTTAAGTTATTTTCTGTTTAATTTTCTGTTGATTTTTAAGTTCAACAATTTAGCTAGTGTATGATTCATTCCATTACATGCCCCCTTTTATTTTGTCCTCATCCCACTCCCCTTTTTATTTCTGCCCCATGTTAAACTCCCCTCCCCTCCCCAATTAGGTGACTGAGCGCCAGATTTGTCGGCAATGCAGGTCATCCTCCGATATTTTCGAAGGGGGTGTTCTGAAATAAAACGTTGGGGCCTGCATCAAACCCCTTTTTTCGAGTTTTCGATTTCGACCGGCAAATCGGCATCTCTGCCACATTTCAATAACGGGGGGGGGGCTTTTTACTAACCTTTATTTCTTTTCATTTTTTCATTGTATATATCATTTTTTTGTATATATATAAATTTTAGTCCCACCCCCCGTTGCATATTTCTTATATGGGTTTTAAGTATGATTTCATGGTATGGATTCTTATTAGCGATGGATGTATAGTATGAATGTGGTATTTTGGTGAATGATGGTCATGATTTAAACTAGCTAAGTTGAGTTTTTTAAGTTAGAGATGACAATTCCTTACCCCTCCCCCCTTTTTGGCCTTGTGCCATATTTTGTGTATTCGTTTACGCGAATAAATATTTTCCAGTAAGATAGTTCGAACTCTACTTACCAGGCGCATATTTCTTCCCTCGGTCCCTTTAAACAGGGCCAGAACAACTTGGCGACGAAGGATTCGAAGATCTACTCTCTCTCTCTCTCTCTCTCTCCATTTTCTAACCACCAGACAACAATTGGCAATCTGGAATTACGTCAAATTTTTCCTACGTACTCATCTTTGAACAAACGAAAGTTTTTCGAATGAAAAAAAAAGACAAACACTGGCAAATGCACGAGGAATTTAAAGACGACAAAGAAAAAGAAATCTCGAAAATCGGATATTTTATGCAAGTAAATTCACGTGATTTTTTTTGTTCTTCGTCTCTTACGAAAAAAATATCAACTAAATTATTTTTTCTAGAAGGACACTCGTGAATCATTATTTTATTTCCGGTACTGAGTTAAGATTTCTAACAAAGGAATATAATACAACTTTTTTGCTCTCTCCAAAGAGAAAAAACAAAAATACTACCGCCGAAATTAAAAGCTTCATTTTTTTTTGTCAAGCAAAAAAAAAAAAAAAAAGGGTTGACTTTTTTCTCTGGTTGAAGAACTAATTACGTTAGCAACGTAATATAAAATAAAAAAAGAGTTGTATTGTATAAAGACACAACAGTGAACATGGAAAATTCAGAACTATGATGTTAGAACTCGTTAAATTCCAAACGGAACAACAGGCTCAAATGGAAGCTAGGTTCCAAGAAAAACTGCTTATGCAACAACAAAAAGCCGACGAACAACAACAAAAAGCCGACGAACAACAACAAAAAGCCGACGAACAACAACGAATAGCTGATGAAAAACAGCATAAGTTTGAACAACTATTGCTACAAACAATATTGAATACGGGTCAAAATACCGAGAACGAATACGCATTTTCCCAAAATACTGTCTGGAGTACAATTGACAGTTTTTCTTATTCTCCAGACAACGATAGAGCATTCGCTTCATATTTTAGAAGGTATGAAGATCTTTACAACATAGATTGCGAAAATTGGGCAGACGCTAAAAAAGTTCGATTACTCCTTAGTAAATTAGGGACCATCGAACACACAAAGTTCGTTTACTATATATTACCCCGTAAGACCAGCGATTTAACTTTCTCGGAAGCGGTTAAATTATTGACGGGGTTGTTTAGCCCCAAAATTTCCCTTTTTCACAAAAGATGGAAGTGCATAAATTGAACGAGAAAAGATTGTGAGGATTACGTTATTTCGCATCAGTAGTGAATAAAGACTGTGACGATTTCAAGCTTGCCGAACTAAGCGCAGATGATTTCAAATGTTTAATTTTTGTGCAAGGACTGATATCAGCTAAAGACGCCGAAGTAAGAAGCAGCGTTCTGAATAAGCTAGAAAATGAGCCGAATATAACGTTACAAAAAGTCGCAGAGGACTGCGAGAGATTTGTCAGCGTGAAGCAAGACTTGAAAGACATAGAAGAATCGGGCATAGCACACACAAGAAAGGTACGACCAAAATTATATCCTAATTTTCCTTCAAAATCAAGTCAATCCAAAAAGAGTGACTATTCGCATTTTTCAACAAAAACAAATTTCCCCAAGAAAAAACAAAACAAATTACCACCTAGCCCCTGTTCGCGCTGTGGTGCTCTTCATTGGTATATGGATTGCCCCTACCAGTTTAAAACTTGTTTAATTTGTAACAAAATCGGACACAAAAAAGAATTAAAAAACCGGATAAAAATCGCAAGATCAGACGAACAGGATAGCATAAACATAAGGAAGTACGTTCAAGTACAAATCCTTAACGAAAGAATAAAGTTACAATAAGACTCCGGATCTGATTTAACTATCATCAACCTGCAGACATGGAAAAGATTGGGTAAACCAACCATGTTAAAATCAAACAAAGTAGCCAGGTCGGTGACTGGGGAAAAAATAAAATTCGAAGGTGAGATTATAACTAACGTTAAGTTTAACGGAAAAAAACAAAAAAATTAAAATGTTCGTGTTAAAAAACGCTTGCAATTTATTTGGGACAGAGTGGATGAGTCATTTTAATTAATGGGATTTACCCATTAACGCTTTTTGCCCAAAAAATAGAAAGCTTGACAACCGAAGCAGATAAATTAAAAGAAGAGATTATAGACACCATATATGACACCTTTGACATTGAGATCCCCAAGGCAGCTCCGGAACCAAGACAATCAAAAAGAAAGCGAAGACTAACGGATCTCATAGTAATAGACCCGAAAAAGAAACGCTATTAATTCTCCTGCGGGTGTAATACTTGGGAGGGGGGTTATGGTGACTTACCTATGTACAACATGGACTATTCCTCTTTGCTCAATAAATGCCAACGGCAATTAACTCTCGCTGGTTTCCAGTAAGATAGTTCGAACTCTACTTACCAGGCGCATATTTCTTCCCTCTGTACTCTATTTTCTTAATACACTTGTTTCTACTTTATACCGTGTTATCATTTCGGTCCCTTTAAACAAGGCCACAACATTTATTTAAAAAAATACATATTTTTAATGGCTTTTTCAAATTAAAAAAAACAATATACATACATCGATCTTGATTATATATATATATATATATATATATATATATATATATATATATATAAATATATATATATATATAAATATCTATATATATACAGAGAGAGATATAGTACAAGTATGAAAATATACGTATGTCAATATTAAGCTACGCAGATGCCTCTGTGTAGTTAAATTGACATTAATATATTTTGATACTTTACTACAAAGCTCTACACACGTGTTGATAACTGTTGAAGTAAATACTTAGAATCAATACACAATATATTATATTACCTCATAATATTATATGTGTATACATGAAATAGCAATAATATATATATATATATATATATATATATATATATATATATATATATATATATATATATATATAGGAGATAAAAGTTTGATTTTCTATTTTCGTGAATAAGATGGAGTTGATATTGAAGAGTAAGAGCTTTTCCCCCGTACAAGTGGATTAGTGGCTTAGTTATAAGATGAGCATATTTTCTGTTTCTGACATTTAAACACAATATACAACGATATATTAATGCGTAAATCTTCACTAACAAGATTGGGACAGACTTAAATGCCAATGACTGTAAATATCGCTTAAAGAAAGACCAAAAACAATTCTTAATATATCTACGTGTTTTCCCATGAATCTTTTCCCACTTCCATTGTGTATCTCCTAAATTTACTCACACACATACGCATACATATATCTATCTGCGCGCGTGTGTGTGTCTGTGCGTGCTTATGCAATTATGCGTGCAATTATTCTTAATCGTTCGACAAGGCGAATTTTGCACGATGGCCGGCATTTGCCAACCCTACAAATTGTATAGTAGACAACGTGTGATACTCCGAATGTCATATGGAAGAATATTTTGAGAAAACCGCATTTTTATAGCATTGCAAATCAATATAATTGTCGTTATTGGGCTTTTGAAAACTGAAGGAAACTATGCGAAAGGCCGATGCTCAGTCCAAAAGTGATGGGTTTGTGTGCTGTTAGAAAATCTGGCGTCATTCGTTTGAATAATGAAAATGTTGTTTGTGCGATCACCGAGCGTTATTCGCTATGCATTATGATAAAAACGACTACTGATGTTAAGTGTGGGGTTTCAGCAGGATGGAGAAACGGTTTTGCGTATATATATATATATATATATATATATATATATATATATATATATATATATATATATATATATATATATATGTGTGTGTGTGTGTGTGTATTTTGGAGCCTTGTCAATATATTCAAGTGTTTTTATAATATACGTAATTATTGTTTATATATATACATATATACCTATGTATACTTGTATTTTTGCATATGGATATACAATTTGATTTTTTTATATACGTTATTATTGTTTATATATATACATATATACCTATGTATACTTGTATTTTTGTATATGGATATATAATTTTATTTTTTATATACGTTATTATTGTTTATATATACATATATACCTATGTAGACTTATATTTTTGCATATGGATATATAATTTGATTACTTATATACGTTATTATTATTTATATATATACATATATACCTACGTACACTTGTATTTATGCATATGGATATATAATTTGATTTTTTTTAATATAATTTGATTTTTTTTATATAATTTGATTTTTTTTCTACCACTTGTGTTTGTTAACCTTATTTTAGTCATTCATTAAAATATCATTTATATACTTTATTTTTATTGTTAATAATATTTTTTTCTTTATTTTTTTTTCTTTATTTATATTTTTCTTATTATCATCTCCTGTTTCATAATTTTGTTTTAATGTTTTTGTCCTTCTTATTATCAGCATTTTATTATTTAATAAATATTGACTATTATTACATGATATTATAAGTTTTAATCTCTATTTTTATCTTTATTATTATTATTATTATTATTATTATTATTATTATTGTTATTATGTATATGTATATGTACGTGTTTTTATTAATTAATATTGACTTCAAGATAAAATATGTGTTTTATTTGTGATGTTAATTAATAAGTGGTGTGTAAGACACAAATGGCTTTTAATAAATAAAAAAATATTTCGTCTTAGAAACGATCGTACGCCCAAAATATGTTTGATGTTGAAATCCTGGGACTGACATAAATAATATGTCCTAATTTTGTTTATTTCAATTTACTATATGATAGCTCTGATTTGCCTAAAAGTTCAATTCTTTAGCTGAGTTGATGTCCACAGTACTTTTTAGTATATACTACTATAAGCTTGACTTAACCGCCTTTATATATTTCGTATTTGTGTTTTATCTAAGGCTTTTGCATTTGACTTATCCATTTATATATATATATATATATATATATATATATATATATATATATATATATATATATATATTAGAGAGATGGAGAGAGAAAGAGAGCGTGTGTGTAACTAGGCAGAAAGTCAATCTCCTGCCTAGTTATGTTCCCGGTATACTAGATGTTATTTTATTAAAACTTTGTTAAAATTGAGTTAGGGTTATTCCATGAGACCGTGATATGTAACCAGGAGATGGCTTTTTCTTTCTGCATGTAAATTAAATAAATTAGTATCTAGTTTCAGTAATTGAGCACTTTGGTCAATTCAAGAAACATATATATATATATATATATATTGGTGAAATTACAAATATCTTTCTTGCCAATGGATATCCCATCAATATCATAAAACACACCATTGCACGCACAGTTGCTATATTTAATGGTGGTAAATGTATTGGCCCGTTACGATGCCCTATTTATTTGAAACTTCCGTAGTTGTGTTCTGACGATTCTGACATTGTCAAAAAGATGTCTTCTTCTACTCAACGCTGTGTTCCAGCAACCATGCTGAGAGTAGTTGATACGACTCGAACTGTTTTCTCTACTTTTGGTAAGGATATTTTGTCAGCCATTAAAAAGAATTATGTTGTTTAAAAATTCCTGTATCAGTGTGGAGCTGACTACATTGGCAATATATCCCAAAGATTAGAAATGAGAATATCCCAACACATACCACGTGATATTCGTCTAGACAAGGTTTCGAGATTATCCGGGAACTTTCAAGCACATGAATTTGCCATCGGTACAAATAGTTGTTCTAACCAGTATTCCGATGGGTTTTTTCTGTTTTACACAGTGCTAGGTCGAACTATCATCTCAGTATTATTAAGGGGGTTAGTTACTTAACAATTCTCGATCTAGCCTGTGTAGACAAAAGATTTTAAAACATCAGTTGGAGCTCTTCAATGATTCAAATCCACCATAACGTTGAGAGATTTACTGTGTTTTCTCTAACTGAAACAATTTGCCTCTCATATCTCATTCGATTTTCTTAGTTTTTATTTATCATGTCCTCTGAAATGGTCAGACGATGAAGCCTTAGGGAAAATTTGAGCAATTTTCTTTTTTTTCAACCTCCCGTTTCATTGATTCAAATAATGTTTCCTCTGAAATGTATACTACCATTTTATTAGAAACTAAGATTTGATCATGGAGAAAAAGTCTGATCTTTCACTCAGATGTTCATATTAGAAAACGCTTTTCCCAATATGATCATCTGAGTAAATGATAAGACTTTTTCCATATGTCTGTATACATAAAAATAAACAAAATTATATAAATAACTCTATTTATAATTGAGCACAATTTTTGTTATGCTACCTTAGCTATAATTGACTTTGGACCCGTCACCATTAATACTGGAATCAACTCCAGACTATACTGGCTGTCAACACTGACGTACAACTCTTGTTTCTCTGTTGTATTATATTTTCTTTCAATATACTTGTATTGTCGAAACACCGAATTTGTGTTTTTATTCCGGACCCTTTACGGGGCTACTACAACTGGCGACGAGGTATTAGAATTAACACGGGACCCCACAACAACCCGCGTAAAAACT
>OY744544.1:47856483-47883983 GCA_963556195.1 Sepiola atlantica
CGTAAACGCTTCTGTCATCTACCCCGAAGGGATATACTGTGTAAGACTTCTGCCATCTACTCATAGGAGACATACGAGATAAGATGTAAACGTTTCTGTCATCTACTCGGGAGGGGGATATACCAAGTAAGACGTTACAGCTTCTATCATCTACTCCGAGGGAATATACTATGGAATACGTAAACGCTTATGACATCTACTCTGATGAGACATAGAAGATAATACGAGATAACACGTAAACGCTTATGAGATTTTTTTCCGATGAGACAAACGAAGTAAGAAGTAAACGCTTCTGCTATCTACTTTGAGGTGATATACTAGATAAGACGTAAACGCTTCTGTCATTTACTCTGAGGAGACATACGAGGTAAGACGTAAAAGATTATGTCACATACTCCGACGAAACATACGAGGAAAGACGTAAACGCTTCTGTCATCTACTCCGAGGAGACATACGAGGAAAGACGTGAACGCTTCTGTCATCTACTTCGAGGAGACATACGAGGTAAGACGTAAACGCTTCTGTCATCTACTCCGAGGAGACATACGAGGTAAGACGTGAACGATTCTGTCATCTACTCCGAGGAGACATACGAGATAAAGAGTGAAAGATTATGTTATCTTCTCCAAGGATACATACGAGGTCAGACGTAAACGGTTCTTTTATCTACTCCGAGGAGACGTACATGGTTAGACATGAAAGGTTTCCGCCAAAAAGATATTTCAAGTTAACGAACACACGAAAAATTAAACGTTAACGATTGAATTGTGGTCGGCTCAATTAATCCGTTTGTGATTTAATATCCTCGTAGCTGCTGACATACACTGCGGCACTATTGACCCTCGATCACCAACGAACAATGTGTTATTCGTCGCCTAGGTTTAATATCTGTTAATTTATATTATGTCAAAGAAGACATTTTATAGGTCATGTTAGTCTGATATATCAGAATTAAAAATCCACTTATTTCTATTTGCCTTCACAGCGAATCTTCCACTCATATTTGCACAACGTTTGCCTCAAC
This sequence comes from Sepiola atlantica, assembly GCA_963556195.1. Classification (NCBI taxonomy): domain Eukaryota; kingdom Metazoa; phylum Mollusca; class Cephalopoda; order Sepiida; family Sepiolidae; genus Sepiola; species Sepiola atlantica. The sequence goes on from OY744544.1 coordinate 47,857,509, forward strand.
ACATAAATTTATAAATATGTCGTCCGAAAGAGCGGGGATAGATGTGTTCAATAACTCACACAAGCGATGATTCACCAACAACATCGATTTCAATTGATTCACTCTTGTTACCGTTTCTGATATTCCATTTTCTGTTTGCTCAAGAACATCAAGATAAACTATGACTATTCTATTCTTACAGTCGTAAGAAATCTTGTTGTGGTTTAGTCTCCAATTAAGTTATCTCCTCTTTGCAAATTGGCTGTTTGGAGTCTCAAAACGCTAGATGGCTCTGGTTTGGAGTCAATGTGCATAGGGTTGGGTTGATCAGTATAAGAACTGTACTCTTTGGATTGAAGAGGTGTGTTGCTCAGTGAGCAGAGTGAAGTGCAGAGAGAACGAGGTGAAGTTGACAGTTCCTAGTTGGTGGAGCTTCAAACTTTTATTTTTCAAGAAACTTTCTTTTACGGATAGACCAGAAACATCAGGCTCTCCACAACACTTCACCTTTCTGCCATCTCCAAAATGGTCTTAGAAGTCCTCATCCTCAATCTTGTTTCTGCCGCATACACGTTCACCGATTCTCCGGTCAAGGTTACTCTTCTGAGCTTGTTATAAGCCTCAAAAGCACTCTCCGAAAATGCTGTCTTCTTGGTAGGCGTTCATGGGTGGCAGAATTCCTTCAACCTTCCCTGACCATGGTATTAAAATCTAAAGGTCCCTGGTTCAATCCCGGGGTTCGGCATCAAAGGATTTCTTAAAAACTTAAATAAAACACTACATTTGAAACGTTCAGTGGGCGAAATTAATTAAGTCATGAGGGATTGGTTGAAAAAAGAGCGAGCAACTTCATGTGGACAAGAAACTATGGCAGTATCAATTGGTCGAATACAAAAATCAGATTTATTGCTTGACCAGACTAGGATTTGGACTGAATTCTGCACCGAAAATTATGACGGTAGTGCTTAAGACCGTGTTGTCCAAAGACGATGCATTGAAAAGAGTCAGCTGTTCTTATATCGATGATCTACTGGTGGATGAGACAGAGGTTATTGCGGAAGGGGTTAAAGACAATGTCAAAACATATGGACTGACAGCTAAGTCATCGGAGTCGTTAGAAATTGAAATGGCTCTGTGATTGAAATCAGAGGAATAAAGCAGGCAAGTTGATGTTTGGAAGAAGGAACGAAATCCCTGAAGTCACGGACGGCCTAACTAAGCGAGAACTTTTCTCAGTATAAACCAGTGGGAGAATGAAATTGACCCAGAAGTGTTGCACATAACGCGACGCTAGCACTCTGCCATTAGGAGCATTGTGTGAAATAGAAGGTGTAACTGTTGAAGATGCTGCCTGGCTACGAAAGAAGAATGATAGCGCCCACATCAATGTTCCGGAGCTCGAAGCCACAATGAAGAGCATCAACCTGGCTTTGAAATGAGGGTTACAAACAGTGGACATTAGAACGGACTCGGCAACATTGGCATCGTGGATTAAGTCAGAAGTGTCGGAAGATAAACGGATCAGGACCAAACGAGCAGCTGAGATGCTTATCAAGCGTCGAATTGGGGCACTTGGAGACTTAATCAGAGAATTCGAATTGAAAGTAACCGTCACATTGGTTCCATCAAAGAAGAACAAGGCATACGTGCTGACCAGAGTGAAAAAAGCTTGGCTACGAGAGAAGAAAGATGTGGCTTCGGTGTGCTGTATAGTAGATGAAATAAATCACCTGCATAATATGCATCATTTCGGTAAGGAAAGGACGTTATATCTCGCAAGAAAAGTTAATCCAAACATCGCAATTGAAGATTTCAGGGTGTAATTAAACACTGTAGGGAGTGCCAGTTCATTGACCCTGAGCCATCCAGGCATGAAAAAGGAAAGCTGCATATAACAGATAATTGGAGGCGACTGGCCATTGATATCACGCATTACAGCCATGAACTGTATTTAACTATGATTGACTGTGGACCTGGGAGAGTAGCAATATGGCGAAAAATTAGAACAGAAACAACAGTAGAAATAAAGAGAGTTGTTGAGGAGGTGTTTATGGAGAGAGAGCCAGTAAAAGAGATCCTAATGGACAATGGGATGTCCTTCCGCTCAGACGTCTTTAGAGATCTATGTGATAAGTGGGGTGTTAGGCAATATTTTAGAACAGCGTACCGCCCAAGCGGCAATGGAATCATAGAGAGACACCATCGAACTATAAAAGCTGTGACAGCAAGAAGCCAAATTTCGCCCCAAGAAACGGTATTTTGGTATAACATGGCCCCAAAGGCTGGCCAAGGCGAAACGTCAGTGCCACATCGATCTGTCTTCACGTATGAATGGCGACATCCACTGGCAATGACGGAGAGAGTGGAAGAGGGGCAAGTGCAAATCACGGTGGGTGAGGATGGGAGGGGGAAACCGCCCCACGTCAGATATACAACCCGCTGGGGAAGAGGAACAGTACTATCTGAAAACAACGTGTCAGTTAACGTTCCTCGACACATATTAGATATACGGAGAGTTTCTTCACCGTCAGACGAAGAGTTTGTTGAATCCCCCCAAGAAGAACCCGTACGAAGGTCGCAACGTGAACGAAGACGGCCGACGTGGATGACGTATTATCAAACAAATTATTGATCTTAGAAGATCAAGGAGTCGTATGGTTTAGTCGCTAATTGAGTTATCCCCCTTTTCAAATTGGCTGCTTGGAGTTTCTAACCGCTAGATGGCTCTGGTACGAAGTCAATTTGCATAATTGGTGGATGGACCAGTATAAGAACTATACTCTTTCGATTGAAGAGATGTGTTGCTCAGTGAGCAGAGTGAAGTGCAGAAAGAAAAAGGTGAAGTTGGCAGTTGGTGGAGCATCAGAATTTTATTTTTCAACAAGCTTTCTTTTACGGATAGACCAGACTTGTTAGCGATGAGCAGGTGGCACGACGAAAATGATAAATTTCAATGTTTGAGTGTTTAAATTTCGAGGGAGTGATGTTATCTTACAATAATAACAAGCACATCGATTATTAACTTATTAAAATTAATTTTCTTTTGTAAACGAATCAGACTAAAATAAAAATGGAAATGGATTTTTCAAATTATTACAGCAGATTAATCGACGATTCGACAGGGTATACTAATGGCGAGATCGAAATGTCTCTAATTGCGTCGAGACAAGATCGTTTTTGAAATATTTTCGTTATTAAATGTTCTCATTAATAACACTCTAACAGTGATAATAAATAACCTAGTGGATACTGAGTAAGCACAGGAGAAACAGTTAAAAGCATAGAAATACAGAAAACGGTGTAAGACGTATTAACACCCTAGATTTTGTATTTTTGGAGGAGCAACTCATTTTTACTTCAAGCCACCCCAACACATCATACCACCAAGAGATATCTTTCAAAATACTATTATATAACAGAGTAGTTAGGTATCCAGAATCATCCCACAATCTCTTCTTAGACATAAAAATCTAAAAGCGCATAAAGTGATCTACAATTTCTAGTAATAAAGAACTGCATGATTTTTATAGTGACATTTACTGCGTGATACTGAACAAACGAGTAATACCTCAAGGGGCTCCCGTACAATATATACGAAGCTTACATATCTTTCAGAGCCGTGGGAATTTGCTAGAAAAGAAGAGTTGGGAACAACGGTAAAACTTACAGGTAAAACGTTCCAGGGCGGGAATAATCTGCACAGTGCAGGTTGCTACCAAACTTCGGTTCCCCCAATCTGAGATATCTAAGTCCAAAAAATAGGATTTTCTAACAACTCATGAAGTTGCGTAGCGTGTCCTTTTAATGCGGAGTCTTATTTCCGATTAAGCGAAGGTCGGGGCATTGGTTAAGCTCGTCTTACGTTGAAAGTCCCGAAAAAGGCTATAAGCTAGTTTATCACTGATGACACACATTGAAGACTTAAGATATGGATTCACTAAGTTGTCCACACAATTCTCATTCGATATGACCTTTTAGAGTTATTGCTCGATATCTGCTCTTCCAATTAGTCTTTATTGTGGCCAGAAACGTAAGGAGTTGCCTTCTCGTCAAGATCCAAGGGGAGTATCTGTTTATCACTGCCGGGTTTACATAGTACAGTGTTGGATAGAGCACTATCTTTAATTCTTCAAAATGGTCTCAACTTTTAATGAAGAAGGTTGTTCATTTTTAGACTTTCTAATTTCGAACAAAGACAGAACTTATCCTGTGTCTGAAAAGTATTGTGACTCGTGTTACACACCTTATTTCAGTTTTAGGTAGAAAACTACATAATCCAATCGAGTGCACTTTTCTATGCCATGCTTCGTTCTATGAACTGCTGGAAAGATTCATTTATGATGTCTTTCAACTCCGTTGTTATGGGCCTTCTGGTAGTCTCAGCACAGTTAAACTTGTTCCCTTTTGATGATGCTTAGAATGCATTGAAAATATTTTTTTTCAAAACTCGCATCGAGCAAGTGCATGTCAATAGAGGGGTTCTTCCTGTATGGTCAGGGCGTTGGGAGTAGGTGCACTGTCGTGATAAACAAGTACGGAGTAAACCAAAACACATGGGAAAAGTACAATGATTTCAGAAATATTATATTAAAGTTATTTACTCCCAAATAATAACCCAATCCGCTAACATGCAACACTCACAGTCCCGTAACTTTTCAGACACTTGTCTTATGGTTAAACCTCATCTTTTAATAGAGACTTGTATGGGATGTGTTGACATATTGATCAAATCATATAGCCTCACGTGTCAGTGAGTAACCATGATCGATTTTAGTGCGACAGAGGTGTGCTAGAAATAACCAATTTTTGGTGATAGGTATTGGTTTGGGGACAGTAATAATTGTAAGTATTCCAGCGCCCTTTCTGTGTTTCGTCACGAGGGATTGTCGTGTAATTTGATATATTTTGAACATTTGGCACAATGACTTGTTGTCCCTTGCAAATTGTAGGCGTGTCAGAGACAAATTTTCTACAAATCCCTGTGTAAAATATATTGAATGGAATCGGCAAGATATTGACAGGCAGACTTCATTGCAATCCAGTTCATGGAAATGATTGAATTAGATCGACTCACTGGTTACGTGATAGGCAATCCTGACTAACATTCAAAAGGTTAATATTTTTGCTCGTTATTCCTATTCGAAGGTCAGGATTTCAATTATTCCTTTGACAAGTGCAGGCTCACATACAAAGGCACAGCGATTGCTGCAATTAAACTTTGTTTAAAGTTGAATTAAAATGGGCCCAATTAAACGAGATCGCTTATAGAATCGCAACAACCACATTTTCTGCCAGTATTCTTTTGAAGTCAAGCCTGACATTTTTCTTGTGCGACGTCGTCTCAACCTGTCTGAAGAGTCTGTTAACAACACGAAATAACTAAAGTAGAATTGGCAATTCGTTTAACTGCAAGCATATCACTAGATAACAAGGTTATACGATGATAACTGTAATAAAAACTAGCGTCTATAATATTATCACCTTATCAATAGTATATATTTCATTAATATACATTAATAATAGATTTTTTAATTAAAAAACAACATATTAATGATATATATATTATTCACTCTAAATTTAATGTATCACTTAGTTGAAACTAGATTATTTACTAAATTTTGAGAACAAATCCAAAACATAAGATGTTTAAAACATTATCTAGCAGATGTCAGATGTATTTATAAAACTTGCTCAATTTAACCGGCGATGCTCGAGAGTTTTTTTACATTCATTAAATTAATTTTTTGTAAAAATTATTTATATTTTGGAAATATAATTCACTGTATTAAAACAATGGTTTTTACAATAAAATCTAACGGACATCGTGCTAAATGTTTAAATCTAAATGACATAAATATTTTCGAGTGTTTAACATTGCCGGTTTGTTTAATTAAATTATTTTCAAAGTAAAAAATAACTTTTTATTCGACAGTTTACACGTTTCAAGTAGTAAAGCTTCCGGAAATAATTCATTCTTGTTCTCAATTCTTTAAAGATTAAGTAAAAAGAATGTGGTAAACTTAACAATAAGTAGCATTAAAGAATAGAAAAGTTATTAAATTATAACAATAGAATTCGAAAATTGTAAATTAATTATCATATATATATATATATATATATATATATATATATATATATATATATATTTATATGTGTGTGTGTAAGAAATAGTAAGTAAGTCTTAAATACGCTATAACATATATAACATAAATGATTATGTAATGAATAAATAAATACGAAATGCATTTAAAGCAAACTAATAAATTAAATAAAAATCAGTATAATAAGAAGCATTTAATTTATAAATCAGGATGATGATCTAATTGTAATCGGGTTTTAAATACCGAACTTATAGATAAATACAAGATGTACACAGGGTAAAGATAGGAAAAAAATTCCATCTACTTATATTTAAAGATTTACCTATTTAGATTTAAAGATTTGAAACAAATTTAAGGGGACGTAATTAGCAACCAAAATCTACATAATATTATATCTTATTATACCAAATACAACGCGTTACCATGGAATGAGTCGTGATTAGGATCGTATTGGCCTGGCTGTTTATTTACAGATAACAGATAAAAAAAATCGTAAAATCGGAATTGTGACTATTGTCCAAATAAAGTTGTTATTTTAACTACTAGATAAAAAAGTACTAATGAAGAATATAATGCATAGATAAAATTAAATAAAAAAATTAAAATAAGTATCGTATTTTTAATTGTGTTTTAAATAAATATTGTAATCGTATTGATTGTGACCTTCGTCAAGGTCACAGTATGCTATATAAGTGAATCGCAGCAAATTTGTTAATATTTCAAAATAAGTATATATAAATATAGCAGACAAAAAATCTGCATATCACATTATAATATATTTATTTTAATTAACGACAGTATTGACAGATCAATTTTTTGTACTACGATCTCAATGGAAATGTCTGTTTACATCTTAGCCGCCGAGATAGGAAGTATAACTGGAGACTATTGAAATAAATAAACAACAGATGTGAACAATAAACAAGATACAAAAAAAACACCATTTCCTTATAGGATAAAAAGATAGTGAAATATGCCATTTTAATTCAGTTAAAACAGCGTATCTATAGAAATTCACGTGGGAGCTTTTTTCGTTTTCCGACATGGACAAGATGAATTCGTCGGAACGGTGTCAGTGTTATATAAAATAGACAATTTTACTAATTATATTTTTTTTAATATTAAATATAAAAACATTTTTAATAAGGTATTATGTTTTATTTATATTTTATTTTATTTAAGGAGGAGATTTTAATAGAGAATGGGTACGATAGTTGAATTTCGTAAAGTCACAGCAAGATACATAATGCAATTCAACCCATTTCTAATAAAATACCTTAAAAAACAAAATAATATAAAAAGAAATTTACATATTATAGCATTCACTATATTATAATTAAGACAATAATGATCGATGTAGTTAATTATTTAACGGCTCGAACGGATAGGTTTCTATACTTCCTGTTATCTGAAAAAAACGGAAGTTGACCACGGACATACTAATGTAGGAAAATCATATAAAATAAGAAAAAAATGATGGTAAAAACCTGGATGAAAAGAAATAAATAGGTCGGAACAACAAAAAACGGTTTGTTAAAACATTTATTTATATTTCGTGTGATTTGGAATAAATATCTAAGTCGGTGACGAACGATAAAACCAGTGATAGAGAAACGCACATAGCGTGTGGGCGTTGCGACTTATAGGAATTAACAGCTCCATTAGTATAACAAAAAATGATGATAGGTACGGACTGTCACCCAGGCTTCACTTACCTGAAAATGTATGCTGGAAATAAAACAGTTTTTTTTTTGTGAAATGGTGTGAATTATCTCTTCCTAACATTTGACGTGGGTTAAACTAAATAAAAAATGTTATATGATAGCTCTAGTTTCACACTATTACAATTGCTTTATGTTATAGAATGTATATATATATATATATATATATATATATATATATATATATATATATATATATATATATATATATATATATATATATATATATATATACGTATAGTTTGGCAGCAAATTGTTATTAAGACAGGCTTCATTAATATATATATATATATATATATATATATATATATATATAAATAGAGAGAGAGAGAGAGAGTTTCCACACGGCAGTGTGTGAATGATATGCTTAATGTCAACATTTACCCAATCGTGACCAATTCTTGGGCTTGTAATATATTCAGTTTTCATCCTCACTTGATGTGTTTATTTGCACTAGAATTGATAGTCCCAAACCTTTTTTGAACATAAAGAAATTAAAATTTGGTCCAGAAAAAAAAAGTTATTCAAAATATGTGTGATCATCAGCGTGTAAGATACCCCCCCCCCCATTGACTTTGAATAACCATAACTTTTTTTCATTGGAAACAAATATTTATTTTTATACCCAAAATGTAGCAAACAGTACAAGTAATCTAAAAGTATAAATATCTCGAAAGGAGTTTGATATGGAAGGGTTGAGCAGCTTACATTGGCAAAAATGCTAATTGAGTAACGCTGCTCATGCCCTTTAACTCGACATATCATTTGAAATTATAAATGTAATTTAAGGATCATGAAATAGTACGATAAAGCTCGATGAGCTGATTCCAAATATGTTTGTATTTAAAAGATTGGTCCCATAGAAATATAGCTATGTGACTTTTAGTAGAAAAATAAAAAAGTGATAATTGACTTTTGAAGCTAAATTTCAAAAAGGGCCAAAAATGCCAAACTGAAACAATACTTTTAGATGAAAGAAAGCCAAAGAAATGCCAAATTGAAAATTCTCTTTATTTATGAATAAAATGAAAAAAATTAGTTATATTGAAGATATTAACTGTTGGGTATTTGTATCTTTTTTCTATTAGTTTCGTACTGTTTTCTTAACGGTGAAAGCAAAGATGTTCCCTATGAAATTGAAGCTGTGGCCTGTTTTGTTGAAAATTAAAACTGTGCGTTTTGTGGAAAATTTAAACTGTGGCCTGTTTTGTGGAAAATTAAAACTGTGCGTTTGTTGGAAAATTAAAACTGTGCGTTTTGTGAAAAATTAAAACTGTGCGTTTTGTGAAAAATGTAAACTGTGCGTTTTGTGGAAAATTTAAACTGTGGCCTGTTTTGTGGAAAATTAAAACTGTGCGTTTTGTGGAAAATTTAAACTGTTGCCTGTTTTGTGGAAAATTAAAACTGTGCGTTTTGTGAAAAATTTAAACTGTGTGTTTGTTGAAAAATAAAAACTGTGCGTTTTGTGAAAAATTAAAACTGTGCGTTTTGTGGAAAATTAAAACTGTGCGTTTTGTGGAAAATTTAAACTGTGGCCTGTTTTGTGGAAAATTTGAACCGTGGCATGTTTTGTTAAAAATTAAAACTGTGCGTTTTGTGGAAAATTTAAACTGTGGCCTGTTTTGTGGAAAATTAAAACTGTGCGTTTTGTGAAAAATTAAAACTGTGCGCTTTGTGAAAAATTAAAACTGTGCATTTGTTGGAAAATTAAAACTGTGCGTTTTGTGAAAAATAAAAACTGGTCGTTTTGTGGAAAATTAAAACTGTTCGTTTTGTGGAAAATTTAAACTGTGGACTGTTTTGTGGAAAATTAAAACTGTGCGTTTTGTGGAAAATTTAAACTGTGGCCTGTTTTGTGGAAAATTAAAACTGTGCGTTTTGTGAAAAATTAAAACTGTGCGTTTGTTGGAAAATAAAAACTGTGCGTTTTGTGAAAAATTAAAACTGTGCGTTTTGTGGAAAATTAAAACTGTGCGTTTTGTGGAAAATTAAAACTGTGCGTTTTGTGGGAAATTTAAACTGTGGCCTGTTTTGTGAAAAATTTAAACTGTGCGTTTGTTGGAAAATTAAAACTGTGCGTTTTGTGAAAAATTAAAACTGTGCGTTTGTTGGAAAATAAAAACTGTGCGTCTTGTGAAAAATAAAAACTGGTCGTTTTGTGGAAAATTAAAACTGTGCGTTTTGTGGAAAATTTAAACTGTGCGTTTTGTGGGAAATTTAAACTGTGGCCTGTTTTGTGGAAAATATAAACTGTGCGTCTTGTGGAAAATTAAAACTGTGGCCTGTTTTGTGGAAAATTAAAACTGTGCGTTTTGTGAAAAATTAAAACTGTGCGTTTGTTGGAAAATAAAACTGTGCGTTTTGTGAAAAATTTAAACTGTGCGTTTGTTGGAAAATTAAAACTATGCGTTTTGTGAAAAATTTAAACTGTGGCCTGTTTTGTGGAAAATTAAAACTGTGCGTTTTGTGGAAAATTAAAACTATGCGTTTTGTGAAAAATTAAAACTGTGCGTTTTTGGAAAATTAAAACTGTGCGTTTTGTGAAAAATTTAAACTGTGGCCTGTTTTGTGGAAAATATAAACTGTGCGTCTTGTGGAAAATAAAAAATGTGGCCTGTTTTGTGGAAAATTAAAACTGTGCGTTTTGTGAAAAATAAAAACTGGTCGTTTTGTGGAAAATTTAAACTGTGGACTGTTTTGTGGAAAATTAAAACTGTGCGTTTTGTGGAAAATTTAAACTGTGGCCTGTTTTGTGGAAAATTAAAACTGTGCGTTTTGTGGAAAATTAAAACTGTGGCCTGTTTTGTGGAAAATTAAAACTGTGCGTTTTGTGAAAAATTAAAACTGTGCGTTTGTTGGAAAATAAAACTGTGCGTTTTGTGAAAAATTTAAACTGTGCGTTTGTTGGAAAATTAAAACTATGCGTTTTGTGAAAAATTTAAACTGTGGCCTGTTTTGTGGAAAATTAAAACTGTGCGTTTTGTGGAAAATTAAAACTATGCGTTTTGTGAAAAATTAAAACTGTGCGTTTTTGGAAAATTAAAACTGTGCGTTTTGTGAAAAATTTAAACTGTGGCCTGTTTTGTGGAAAATATAAACTGTGCGTCTTGTGGAAAATTAAAACTGTGGCCTGTTTTGTGGAAAATTAAAACTGTGCGTTTTGTGAAAAATAAAAACTGGTCGTTTTGTGGAAAATTTAAACTGTGGACTGTTTTGTGGAAAATTAAAACTGTGCGTTTTGTGGAAAATTTAAACTGTGGCCTGTTTTGTGGAAAATTAAAACTGTGCGTTTTGTGAAAAATTAAAACTGTGCGTTTGTTGGAAAATAAAAACTGTGCGTTTTGTGAAAAATTAAAACTGTGCGTTTTGTGGAAAATTAAAACTGTGCGTTTTGTGGGAAATTTAAACTGTGGCCTGTTTTGTGGAAAATTAAAACTGTGCGTTTTGTGAAAAATTTAAACTGTGCGTTTGTTGGAAAATTAAAACTGTGCGTTTTGTGAAAAATTAAAACTGTGCGTTTGTTGGAAAATAAAAACTGTGCGTTTTGTGAAAAATAAAAACTGGTCGTTTTGTGGAAAATTAAAACTGTGCGTTTTGTGGAAAATTTAAACTGTGCGTTTTGTGGGAAATTTAAACTGTGGCCTGTTTTGTGGAAAATATAAACTGTGCGTCTTGTGGAAAATTAAAACTGTGGCCTGTTTTGTGGAAAATTAAAACTGTGCGTTTTGTGAAAAATTAAAACTGTGCGTTTGTTGGAAAATAAAACTGTGCGTTTTGTGAAAAATTTAAACTGTGCGTTTGTTGGAAAATTAAAACTATTCGTTTTGTGAAAAATTTAAACTGTGGCCTGTTTTGTGGAAAATTAAAACTGTGCGTTTTGTGGAAAATTAAAACTATGCGTTTTGTGAAAAATTAAAACTGTGCGTTTTTGGAAAATTAAAACTGTGCGTTTTGTGAAAAATTTAAACTGTGGCCTGTTTTGTGGAAAATATAAACTGTGCGTCTTGTAGAAAAATTAAAACTGTGGCCTGTTTTGTGGAAAATTAAAACTGTGCGTTTTGTGAAAAATTAAAACTGTGCGTTTGTTTGAAAATAAAAACTGTGCGTTTTGTGAAAAATTAAAACTGTGCGTTTTGTGGAAAATAAAAACTGTGCGTTTTGTGGGAAATTTAAACTGTGGCCTGTTTTGTGGAAAATTAAAACTGTGCGTTTGTTGGAAAATTAAAACTGTGCGTTTTGTGAAAAATAAAAACTGTGCGTTTTGTGGAAAATTTAAACTGTGCGTTTTGTGGAAAATTTAAACTGTGGCCTGTTTTGAGGAAAATTAAAACTGTGCGTTTTGTGGAAAATTTAAACTGTTGCCTGTTTTGTGGAAAATTAAAACTGTGCGTTTTGTGAAAAATTAAAACTGTGTGTTTGTTGGAAAATAAAAACTGTGCGTTTTGTGAAAAATTAAAACTGCGTTTTGTGGAAAATTAAAACTGTGCGTTTTGTGGAAAATTTAAACTGTGGCCTGTTTTGTGGAAAATTTGAACTGTGGCATGTTTTGTGGAAAATTAAAACTGTGCGTTTTGTGGAAAATTTAAACTGTGGCCTGTTTTGTGGAAAATTAAAACTGTGCGTTTTGTGAAAAATTAAAACTGGGCGCTTTGTGAAAAATTAAAACTGTGCATTTGTTGGAAAATTAAAACTGTGCGTTTTGTAAAAAATAAAAACTGGTCGTTTTGTGGAAAATTAAAACTGTGCGTTTTGTGGAAAATTTAAACTGTGGACTGTTTTGTGGAAAATTAAAACTGTGCGTTTTGTGGAAATTTTAAACTGTGGCCTGTTTTGTGGAAAATTAAAACTGTGCGTTTTGTGAAAAATTAAAACTGTGCGTTTGTTGGAAAATAAAAACTGTGCGTTTTGTGAAAAATTAAAACTGTGCGTTTTGTGGAAAATTAAAACTGTGCGTTTTGTGGGAAATTTAAACTGTGGCCTGTTTTGTGGAAAATTAAAACTGTGCGTTTTGTGGAAAATTAAAACTATGCGTTTTGTGAAAAATTAAAACTGTGCGTTTTGTGGAAAATTAAAACTGTGCGTTTTGTGAAAAATTTAAACTGTGGCCTGTTTTGTGGAAAATATATACTGTGCGTCTTGTGGAAAATTAAAACTGTGGCCTGTTTTGTGGAAAATTAAAACTGTGCGTTTTGTGAAAAATTAAAACTGTGCGTTTGTTGGAAAATAAAAACTGTGTGTTTTGTGAAAAATTAAAACTGTGCGTTTTGTGGAAAATTAAAACTGTGCGTTTTGTGGGAAATTTAAACTGTGGCCTGTTTTGTGGAAAATTAAAACTGTGCGTTTTGTGAAAAATTTAAACTGTGCGTTTGTTGGAAAATTAAAACTGTGCGTTTTGTGAAAAATTTAAACTGTGGCCTGTTTTGTGGAAAATTAAAACTGTGCGTTTTGTGGAAAATTAAAACTATTCGTTTTGTGAAAAATTAAAACTGTGCGTTTGTTGGAAAATTAAAACTGTGCGTTTTGTGAAAAATTTAAACTGTGGCCTGTTTTGTGGAAAATATAAACTGTGCGTCTTGTGGAAAATTAAAACTGTGGCCTGTTTTGTGGAAAATTAAAACTGTGCGTTTTGTGAAAAATTAAAACTGTGCGTTTGTTTGAAAATAAAAACTGTGCGTTTTGTGAAAAATTTAAACTGTGCGTTTTGTGGAAAATTAAAAATGTGCGTTTTGTGGGAAATTTAAACTGTGGCCTGTTTTGTGGAAAATTAAAACTGTGCGTTTTGTGAAAAATTTAAACTGTGCGTTTGTTGGAAAATAAAAACTGTGCGTTTTGTGAAAAATTAAAACTGTGCGTTTGTTGGAAAATAAAAACTGTGCGTTTTGTGAAAAATTAAAACTGTGCGTTTTGTGGAAAATTAAAACTGTGCGTTTTGTGGAAAATTAAAACTGTGCGTTTTGTGGAAAATTAAAACTGTGGCCTGTTTTGTGGAAAATTAAAACTGTGCGTTTTGTGAAAAATTAAAACTGTGCGTTTGTTGGAAAATTAAAACTGTGCGTTTTGTGAAAAATTTAAACTGTGGCCTGTTTTGTGGAAAATATAAACTGTGCGTCTTGTGGAAAATTAAAACTGTGGCCTGTTTTGTGGAAAATTAAAACTGTGCGTTTTGTGGAAAATTAAAACTGTGCGTTTGTTGGAAAATTAAAACTGTGCGTTTTGTGGAAAATTGAAAAAAAGTATTTATATAATTATTGCGCTTAATAAATAATACTGTTTACACATTAATTTTTATATCGTACTGGAAGAATATTTGACATGTTATATTGAAATAATTGTTGATAAATTTATAGATAACACCCCCTCTCCTAAACAAAAATGAGATCATCTTTTTTTTAGGCGATTACGTGTTGGAAAAGAAAAACAATTATTTCAGAATTTAGAGTTTTGCATATAAATTTTACGTAAAAGTATCACCCATTTCTGGCCGATCGCTATCGGGATAGCGTTTTAAGAGCATATAAGTATATTTATATTGCAAAGGATATAAATTGTATTGTTTTTTGGGAGGAATAACAAATTCATTAACCCTACCACTAACCCTAAGTCAATATGGAAACAGTCTTCCAAAAATAATCACTTAACTCTATCGATAACCTTAAGTCCAGGTGACAACTTAAAAAAATTAGCTAGAACGGTTACATACTTTATTAGCCTTTTGGCTAGGAGAAAAATGTAGCATCAATTTTTGTATAATTTTTTATTTTTTGTGCAAATCAATATTGCAAAGTATAGTATCTGTTCTGATACTACACTTCTGTCCTCGGTTAGAGAAGAAGAAATTCTTCTAGACTAAGGCAATTTCATTTTTGTCACAATTAATAGTTCTCCTTTTTAGAGATCTGGATTTTCCACAGATTAAAAACCAACCTTGTGTTTACTTCGGTGCAACGGAAAATTCGGCAACGGAAATTCAGCAACGGAAAATTCGTCAATTTTGTCAAAGTATGAAAATTCAGTAATTATGAAATAAATATCGATTAAAAATAGATTTTATAACCGCGGGGAATATAGTTGTAAATAAGGGGCGACCCCCCCCCCCTCAACCAAAAAAAAAACGGCTTGTATTATCCTTTTTGTAATTGTGCAGTTTACTGACCGGGTTGTATTTTAGATAAGATTTTCAAATTAATTAAAAATGTTGCGATATCTGTTGTTCATTAAATTGTTAGGTGAAAGTACAGAATCGTTAGCAAAGCCTCTGTCGCCACGTTTAGAAAGAGTTTCTAAATAATATTATTTTAACCCGGTCCGTAACCTACAAAAGTACCATCTTTTCCAATTATTATATTAATAAAAAAAAGTAGTAAATAAAAATCCTATTACGAAATTAAATCACTCATAATACATTTCGGTTTCTTCGTAAACAAGTCAGCCATTTTAATATTTTGTTAATAGTCTAAATAATAAACCCATTACTTCGTGTTCGACATTTGAAAGGAATTTGGAAGTATTTGAACTGTCGAATAGAAAGTCATTTAAACTTGCTTTAAATTTGTTAGCAAAGCTTCATGTATTAATCGCTCCTCACCAAGATAATATTTAGAAATAAATGTACGATGGGGATATAGTTCTATAAAGATTATATCACCCCCACCCCCAAATAAAAATGAATATTTTAGAATATTTATAGTTCCTTAATATTAAAGCGGCACGCGTAAAAATATTTTTTATTGATTTTGGTACCCCACGTGCTACACGATGCTTTTAAATATTTAAGTTCAAGATGATAATTGACTTATTAACATATGAATGTGTACTTAGCAGTGTAAGAAATTATTTTTGTTATTCTTGAAAACAAAACAAAATTGGTAAAATTGAAAGAGGAAAATTCCGAAAAAAAGTGATCTAAATTTAACTAACAATTAATTTCAAATGTATACTTTTGTATAATAAACAATTAAACACACGGAATATTTAGCGCCACACACTATCCACTATGCAACGTCATCGAAGTTTTACTTACAGACAATCATTCAGTTTCCAGTTTCACTTTGAAAAAATAAAATGTAGTTTTCACAATTAAAGTTTATATATTTTTTAATCAAAACAAAATAGAAAAGTTAAACCTAAAACTTATTCGTTGATGTTTAAAGAATTTTAATATCATTTAAAAATCAGATAAATAAATAAAATATTATTGAGACCAATTAAAATTGTTAAAGTGACTTTTTAATAAACATAGATGAATAGTTTATATTTATTAATATAGTTTATAGTTAATAGTTTATATTTTATTAAACTATAAATAAATTAGGAAAAATTATTAGAAAACCATCTAACAGATGGTATTCTAATAATGTTCTTTTACAAATACATAGCGTCTACATAAAATTAAAAATACTAGATTAAATTAATAAAATGAACTATCATACTGATTCCATACATAGTTTTCTGTAGGCAAACTAATTGTTGCTATTCTGATTGCACGGACATTCTTTTGATTGAACGGACATTTTTTGGATAATTATTTAATTTTTAGTCAAATGTACGTATTTTTTTGATTCAGTGTCTTAAGATCTTTGAAATAGTTCCAGAAAAGTGATTTTCATGTCTCAAAAGATTATCAAAAAAAGATTTCTTGAAATTTAAAATTTTACTGAATTTCTGTGTTTTTAGCCATAGTCAGAACATTTTTTTATTCTAAAAGTTTTGTGACACGTAAAAATATGTTTTTAGATTAACCTTTACTTTTCACACATAATCAAATTTTATTTTAAACAATTACAAATATATAATGAAAATGAGTTTAAAATGAATTGAATTATATTTGAATTCATTAATTATAAATTATTTGAACTTATTTGAAACTCAGAAATTAATATTATTATGAAAATCAGTTTTTCTGAATTTATCAATATTTTAATTTAAAATATTCAACATAGTTTATCTTATTTTACTTTTTATAAACTAAAAAAGGGAAGTTACTTATAATTGCAAGCTTAATTAAGAAATGTATTATAACTGTATTTGTAAAATTTAAAGTTTTAATCATTTGTGTATAGTCATTTGTATTTTGTCTTGATTGACAGTACTAAATCATGTAGTAGGGCTGTCTAGAAAAGGCAAATGTTTCATTTGATATATTCTATTTACACTTTTTTGTTTCAAAATATACACGTGAAGTTATTATTGTTGCTTACTTCATCTTTAAAGTTAAATTGAAATTCATTACAATATAATTTGTTGTTACATTGTTATATGTGCAGTACTGAGTAATGTAGTAAGTCTGTCCAAAAAGGTAAATGTTTCTTGGTAGTACACTGAGTAGGGGCTGCACACTTGGTGCTGAAATAAATGAGAATATAGCTAAAGCCAGTTCTGCTTTGGGGAAACTAGAGATTGGGGAATTATATCAAAGACAAAGATTAGTATTTATGAAACATGTATTATTTGCTATATTAGTCAGAAAATTGAACAGCTTATAGAACGCACCTCAGGTTACTAAAAATATTTATCAATTTGTATTCGGACAATACTTAACATCAAGTGGAAGACTTTCACACTTGACACTGTAGTTATGTAACGATCAAATAGAACCAGTACAGTGATTAAAATCATTCAAAATTAGATGCGCTGAACTAGACACCTGGTTAGGATGAAGACTCCCTAAATATATATTTTATGACGAGATAGATAGGTGGAAGAGACCACAATATAAACAAAGATGGAAAAACATCAGGGAAAGATGTAAGGATTTTTAAGAGCCACATGTTAACCGTGCTGTCTTAAAGCGTGTTTTACAGACGACAGAATAAAAGTATAGTGTCAGAGAACATACAACAGGAACTGATGTTCACTGTATGTGATAGGTTTTGTCTTTCAAATGCTGTAAACTATCTTAAATCACACAGCCAAAGACAGGATCAAAAGTGTTATAAGGGAGCTATACCAGCACGAACCCGGTACTAAGTTGTCATATTTGTGGTTTAATCTAGAAATCAAAAATCTGCTTGACAAGAAATTCGAAGAAAAGGAACTTGAACTTTATGAAGATCTCTATAATTCCAGTAATTATAGGAAGAACTGGACTCACGAAAAGAATGTTAAAAACTACCTGGCGAATATACCCAATGAATCACGTGCAAGAGAGATACAGAGAATTGCGCTTAAAGGGACGGTTAGAATCTTTAAAAGATCTCTACGTTGGTGTCACTGAAATAGCGGGTGAATTTCTGGCATCTGGTAGAATACTCCATCCCCAGCAAAAACAAATGGATAAGAAAAGTAAGAGTGCTGGCACGTTATCTTTTTTACTTTTCTAGTTCTTTTGTTTTTGTTGGGAATGGGGTATCCGACCGCTATTTCAGAAACTCCAAATGAGAGATCTTTTTAAAATATTACATTCTGAATAAAAATTTTAAATTGTCTTAAAAATCCGAGGGTGACAGTTATTTTTTTAACGTTGGTGAATTGAACTAAAATTAAGGAGGTGCATGGTGAACCCACCGGAAAGAGTAGAGATAGTCAAACCAATGTAGCTATTAGCTTTTTAGTATCATTTTGATAAATTTCATTCTCTCAAAGGGCATTTGATTTTTAACATTGATTCTTTCTAATGCTTTGGGGTTGGGCAGGAGTTGTTTGTTACTACAAGATTTGTAGTTGTATTCTTAGTTGTATTTTAGCCGACAATAATGACCAAATATACAAACTACAGAACCTCAATATATAGAGAAAATTATGTTCCGTTTGTTCTACACAATCGATTGTTTGCAATCGATATTTTTATATTTTGACGTCACAACAAACCGAAACTATTGATACGTCGTAAAACAGTCAAACCAAATGTTAATTAAATAGTTTTTCAGTTGAAAATAATTTTTTATTTGATTTACTAACTTACCAAATTACTCTTGGAGAGAAATGTAATTGCAGAAACTACGATGTTTTTATTCATTCGTAAGGATTTTCAGAGTAAAAAAACAATGCGTTTTTAGAATAGCAAGATCAAATCAATTAATAACGGTAAACGATTTCGATATAAAAATCGAAATTGCTTATCCAATCAACTGATTGAACGAAAGTGGAAGTTACTCGAAGAAAAATTTCGAATTTGGATGTGGCAACAAGAAGAAAGGGTGTAACTGGGGGGAGGGGGCTCCACCTGCCATTGAAGACATGATATAATCTGAATTAATCGGCTGAGTGTAAATTCGAGTCACGTAGCACAATCAGTTGAAATCCGAACGGATCGTGTTTGAACTGAAATTATACAAATAAACGCCAATCCATCCATTGTCTTGCGGACGAGAAACGAGGAGAGAAAAGAAGAACAGCAAGAAATTCTGGGACAGAATCAATTCTAGAAATAAAAAGAGGAAATGGACGGATTTATTTGCAGGAGGGTTTAACTTATTCCATCCCATTTTGTCATCATCGTCTCTCTATTTCAATATGGAGCAGTATTTAATGGAAAGTGAATGGAATCAACAACAATAATTGGAACATATATTTGTAAGGAGTTCTCCCAGCTAGATTCCACTTAATGAACATCGTCAGAATATTAATCTATACTTTTTCCAAATGGCTCCCAAATAAACAACAACTGCATAGCAATTAAAAGTCAATTAATTGTTCATGTTCAGTGTTTCTTTTAAATTGAGGCGTTTTTTTACAAATAAGTATAATGATTGTAAAATGGGCCCTTATTTGTTTCCTAAAGGAGTGGAGGTTACACCGTGACAATAACATAAACGCATATAATCAATAACCATAATGAATCTAATCGTTTGGACGTCAAATCACTGCCGAATGTCATGAAGCAGGCCTCGGTGAACGACAAATGAGACGAGAAGTGGTTGAAGGAGGGAAATGTCGGAAGGGAAATACATTTAAGACAAAGGTCACATAATCTGAAGGCTGGGAGTATGTAGCGACGTGCTTAAACTCGTTTCTGCGCGTATGGCTCGACGCACGCATTCGCCTGAATTAATAAAAAGAAATAAAAACATTTTAAGACAATCAGAAGCATTTCTCTGAATTTATATTTTGCTATTTTGATCCACCCAGAGTAAATATCAAGCCAGATGTTTCCTTCAAAAAGTATGTTAAGCCGAAATCCACGACAGAGCTAACATCGATCTTTCTCCAGTCCCCTCACACCTCTGTCGGACGATGGGAAAGATACACATGCATTTCTCCACTCACGCACACATAGTCACTCTGACGCTAAAACACAAACATACACAATACTAATGCATCTTCACCCTATCGTCCGCTGATTTACCACTTTAATACTTTCATCCGCTGATTCCAAACAAAGGTATAAAGTTTACCACTTTAATATTCTAACATTTCTCAATGAACTTTCTACAATGAAAACAAATGGACAATGACACTTATTAATAAATTTCAATCAAATAAACATTTTATAATTAAGTGAAAAAGTGTTGATTCTGATTGTCTAGCCCAGTGGATAATTCACGGCCCTTTAATTATCGACTCAGGCTTCTTCGGTATTTCAGCTAATAAATTCCCTTGTTCTGCAAGGACTCTCAAAATATGAACAACCGTTATATGCTTGCCTATCTATGTAAACATATATAAAATATCTCTTTTGTGAATATATGCTTTTGTACTCATTAATTTCTTTTATTTTTATCATATAACATTTCTCTAGCTCTCTCACATTTGAGTATTACCTAAAACTGTTTCCTTAAAATGTTTTTATTTGTTTTTATTAATTTATGCGAACGCGTGCGTCGAGCTATGTGCAGAAAGCAATTTTGTGGCACCGAAGGGTGAACTTTACCAGTTACATCCCTATTTTTACAAAAAGTTAAGCATTATCGCTAATGGTTACCGGCGATCTCCGTTAACAAAGTGTTCAACACACTATGGTGGGGCGCATATGTAGTCATCTACACACTGTTTCGCTGTTTACAGGTCTTCTGTGTGGCTGGACAAGCACTACAAGTTGATCGAAATCTTATCATTTTGATAACAGGCGGACGTTATAACTATTGTGCTATTGACACAAGCTTACTAAAGAATCTAGATGCACGTATTAAGAATTTAAGACAGAAAGCTTCATGGTTTAAAAATAGTGGGGTACATTCCGCCCGACATAATAGTGAATCAGGCCGACAGTAGAGAAATGCAAGTGTCCGGCATGACCTGGTTACCTTTGCGGGTAGCGAAAACAAAAGGGAATTTTCAATTTTATGTGGGTTACAATCGATGTAGTGACATTATACTGGAATAGGATTGGCTCTGAGCGAAGGGGGCCAAGATAGGGATCTATCCAGCGACGTTGACAGTAGGAGTGGGGGTGCACCTGGGAGGGGCAGAGCGCGGAACTCTTCTGTGGTAGCAGAAATGGGCGTGAAACTACCTCCATCCCTTCGGATGGCTATATTCTGTGAAGGTAGGATAAAAACAGGCAGGGAACTGAGCGAGTAAAAATTTCAGATATCCCTCGCGGATGAGAAAGAGGAAGAAACCCTCAGTGAGTCCGTAGTTATAGGGTTCGAAACAATCCTTTTTTGATGGCCAACACAGCTAATAAGACCGTGAAAATAAAGAAGGAAGATGAGCTAGCTTATGCCTGACAGATATGACAGGTTGAGAAGGTGCTGGTAGAGGAAGTAAGCGGGGAGAAGCGAGATCTCGGACGGGACGGACTGCAAGACGAGGACATCATAGTCCCCGAAAAATATCGAATTAAGACAAGGCGATTGTTGGAAGACAACCGAGACATAATAGCCATGACAGACAGGGATGTGGGACAGACCAATACGGTAGAGATGGGAATAGACACGGGAGAGCATCCAGCTATTAAACTAAGGCACTACAGAACTCCAATACATAAAAGGAAACTTGCACATGAGTCAGTGAAAGAAGGACGGGGGGCATCGATTTTGTGTAGACTTTAAGGTAGTTGAATGCGGTCACTAAGCCATTAGCGGTGTCTCTTCCTCTGATTGATGACATTCTGGCTCTATTGGGGAAGTCCACCTGCTTTTTGACCTTAGACTTAAGGTCCGGATATTGTCAGATAGCTTTGGCGAAGAAGGACCAGGAGAAAACAGCCTTCGCTTATACACGCAGGACTGTTTAATTATAGGGTAATTCCATTTGGATTCTCGAATGCAGCAGGTGTGTGTACCCAATTGATGTCTATCGTGTTGGTGGCCTGGAGGATTTTGCCATGGCCTACCTGGATGATATTTTAGTGTTTTCAAGGAATACCAAGTAGCACTTCATGAAATTACGGAAAGTGTTTGGTAGGCTACGAGAGCATAGGCTGAAGCTCAAGTTGCTAAAGTACAAATTCTTGAAAGAGAAGACCAAGTATTTGGGGTTCATTATAGACGAGGATAAGATTCAGCACGATATGGACAAGGTAAAATTTATTCGGGCCATGCCGGAGCCTAAAACGATGGGGCAGGTCCGTGGATTCATAGCAGCAGTGTCTGCCTTCAGCCGATTAGCCGAACCATTGATATCCCTGATAAAAACTACCCTAGATTCAAGTGGATGAAAGACTGTCAAAGAGCTTATAACGCTCTTAAAGAACAGCTCACAGCGGTGCTCTTGCTGACCTATCTAGACTTGGGTAAAGCGATGATGATATACATCGATGCAAGTGCAAAGGTGCTGTATTGACGCAGCCCTGCCCGGGGAGAGATAGACCGGTACCAGGTATACAAGAAGAGGTACCGATTTACTTCCTATTGCATCGGCTATCCGAAACTCAACAACGGTGACCAGTGATAGATAAAGAAACATTCACGATCATGTACGCGGTGCAGAAACTTGACCTGAGCGGCGCAGTCTTTACAATCAAGACGACCATAAACCACTCAAGCATCTGTTGGAGGCCGAGTGGACCACCAAGAAGATACAACAGTAGCCCTGAAACTTAGGATAATACTTGCGCGGACATTTTGTCCAGAATACCCAGGCAGGTCCTTCACATGTCTGGCATTCCATTCATCACGACAGACTGTGAACTGATTATTTCTGTTACTCAACTTTGGCCAAATCTCGTGGTGCAGCAATTCTCCGGTGATTTCACCCACACACAGTATTCAACCAGGTAAGGACCGTGTTCAGAACCTGCTGATGGTGGCACCACATCAACCCCTGTAACCCTCACTTCGTAACAGTAGATCGCATTGGCTGGTGCGGTAAATTGTGAGTCATCGTCTTTTGGGGTCACGTTTTGCCAGTAGACAGCCTCTTGTATGGAGCAGCACATTCTAGCCGCAATGCGTTTTATTGTACGTGGCACCACTCTGCTATTCCATTTCCGGTCGAGGCATATGCGCAACGGAATCTCAGGTTCACGCCCCACTTATCTGAGAAAATCCTGAATTCCCTGCTGCGAAAGGCTGTGTCATTATCTGTGAGTAGCTCATGCGGTGAGCCACGCTAAAAAAAGACAACTTTCAATTGACCAATTACGCTTGCCGAGTCCTGTCGTGCCAACTGCCTCCACACAGAAAACCGCGACGGGCCACAATCTGTGATAGTTTGGAAATGATAACCAATATAATGGGTAATGTCCATCCTTAACCTCTGCCAGTTGCTGCTCACCTCCAGTTTTCCCTTGTCCCAGTGAATCGGTGATGGATCTATTGATTAGCATTCCACACACGCTCATATAGCCGACTTAACTGTTGCTTTCGCCGTTACGGGACAAACTATTCTTGCGAAATAAGTCGTACGTCGCACTCCTTGGTGTCCACTGCGTTTGTGAATAGCCATGATCCGGGCCGCGTCTAGTTCATCTACGTGTACAGCACCGAGCAGGGGTTCGCCCCCTTTACCATTTCATTGCGTTAAACCACCGCTGTGGCACGCGCGTCAGTTGGTCGACCACGTTTTGAATCGATGTAACCAACGTTACGTCCACCGAGAGCTTGTACTCCATCACCAGCTCCTTAAGTGTGCTCAACCGTCTCCTAATTAGCATCTCACTGGCTGCCTTAGTGCGAACTCGTTCTTTCTCAGTTAGAGTGTTCGACATCTAGAGTCGGTCTTTATATGCAGTACCTTGCTCTGCCACTGCAAAGCCAAGTTAATGCCCTCTAACACGGCGCCCAGTTCAGCTAAATTAATATGATGTGCATCGTTCTCAGATCGCAGCCAACAAGCGTCCTCCAACACTGTCGCGTGTCTTTCCCGGGGAGAGAGTCGGTCACTTTGTTATCCCAGCCTTTTGTGATCGAACTCTTTATCACTCCGCAAGCCACACGAAGCCATGCACACACCAGGAGGTGCCCAACAAGCCTTCCACACAAGGAGAACACATTTCGTCGTGTGATGATATCGGGAACTTCTTGAACCGTGTTTCCTCGCTTCCAGCGCAATACGCCGCGCTCTTTCTAGACCATTAATCCCAACACGCGTGTGCAGTCCCCCAACCGCTCCGGGTCCTTACATTCCAGTCCAAACCGAATCAAATGTTTCTTGACACGAGACGCGGGCATGGCATCTTCGTCGACTAGAATATCGCTACAGCCACGAAGCTAAAATTAGCCGAAAACAGGGATAGTATGAAGTGGTTGTTCTCTCGGGTAGTAGCCAATATAACCGACGCCGTGACGGCAGAAATATGTAAACTGGACGCTTTTGTACAGCAGTATTTTCAGTTACTGACACACGTTGCGGACGCTATTAGAGCATGTACGGGCGTAGTTGGATATGTTGTCACTGGGACACTTGGCGCCGAGTATAATAACCCCGGGGAGATTAAAAGAAGTGCTGTTGGAAATACAGACCGAGTTACCCCATCATTTGAGATTACCGGTTGACCCTACTGCAAAGTTATGGAAGTATTATAAGGCGTTAGGATGTGCTACGTTATTGGAAGGTGGAAAACTATTGGTGTTGGTATCAATTCCGTTATTGGATAGGGCTGGTACTTTTGAGATATACCAGGTAATTATCCTTCTCATGCCATACCCCCGAGCTGACCAAAAACTCGATTGGATTTCGACCATGGCCACCCAGGAAGGGATTGAGCTATCTAGGGTTTGTAAATATTAGGCCACCAAAGCGATAACAGTATCCACAAGAGTTGGCCATGGGGTGAGCCGCCTTTGGGGCATCGATTACCCTTCCCCCTTATAATCAAGCGGAGGAAAGATTTTAAAATAGGGACTCCTTCTTGGAGTTGATCGTAACTAATGCAAGTGGATGGACGGGATTGTGGGAATCTATAGTGAGGGAATGTCGTCTTTCAGAAGATGCCTGAATTATTAAAGCCGGTAGAAAGAATTAGTTTTGAGAAACTCAAATCTCAATTAAGACTAGTAGCTAAGGAGAATTCAGTGTAGAATTTGGATAAGGGTACTATAAAAGCTTGGCCGGTGGTAGTGATAGTTTCAGTTATGATAGATTTTGCATCTGCAGCACGGAGGGTGCTGAAAAGACGTAGGAAGAGGTTGGGTAACCCAGGGACACTGATAACAGAGTACATGAGCGAAGAAAGGATACCATTTAGTGCAC
This sequence comes from Sepiola atlantica, assembly GCA_963556195.1. Classification (NCBI taxonomy): domain Eukaryota; kingdom Metazoa; phylum Mollusca; class Cephalopoda; order Sepiida; family Sepiolidae; genus Sepiola; species Sepiola atlantica. The sequence continues at coordinate 47,882,824 of OY744544.1, forward strand.
TATGCCAAAATCGTGATCGAGTGCAGGAATCGCCTCCTTGGCGGAAATCCAGGAGGAGACCCCACCTGCAGAGAGTTTGCCGAAAGAGGCAGGCGAGACACCAAGGCGTCTAGTAACTGTAAAGGGCGCCGAGAGCCCTGATTTATTAGTAAACTGAACAAAAAATAACTTTTCATTGCATGCTTAGGTCATTGATTTTATCGCCATTCTCTTCCAAACTATCACACTAAAGAAATGAAGATTGCTTCCGAGGAGAAGAGAATGGTGTAGTAACTGTAAAGGGTGCTGAAAGCCCTGATTTATTAGTGGACTAGAAAAAACTTTTCATTGCATGCTTAACGAATAAGTTGGTATTTTAACGTAGAAAAGGTATGTAAGGACGGACGTCACAGTGTCTGGCATAGTTAGGAAAAATATCACTTGTCTGCACCAAGTCATAGCCTGTACACGAGACAAATGTGGTCTGAACTGATAACAACAAACCAGGTATTTCACCGAAAGTTGCTTTCGGTGGACTAAATTAAAGGGACTTACGGCTATTAGTGAGATTACATTTTCTCTGTTTCTGTGAGTGAGTCAAAGAGGGGGGGCTCCTCCCACTAGGGAACGGTGGGGTTAAATACTCCGGAAAATCCTCACCATGAACATATAAAAAATAGGAATAAATATCTTAATATTATTGGAAAAAATCTTTGTTACATATTAACTTGGTATAACCAGTAAATTATACCAAGTTAATGTGTCACAAAATATGTTTTCCAATAATAATTTTTAGATAGCAAGAAGAATACAACACAAAAGAAACGACCCATAGATATTTGACTCCAAAGTAATTATGACCTACCTTTTTCGCAAAATCCGCGATACAGCAAAACCATAAAAAGTCGACGATCTATAGGAGTCAACCGATTAGAACGCTTCTTACACTTCCAATTCATTGTGAAACAATTCTAAACATGATAAATTTAAAGAAAAAAAAATGTGGCCAAAAATAAGCCTATAAAAACTTTTATAATGGCGAAATTTGAGGGGGGAAATATGCTTGAATCGAAATCGAATAGATTTTACAAACCAGATTTGATCAAAGTGTATAATTAGTCCCAATTCAGTTAGAAAACTATTGACCTTTGAAAATTGTTTTTTCAAACGCAGGTCAATGT
>OY744544.1:47886483-48066483 GCA_963556195.1 Sepiola atlantica
ATTCTGGTGTTGGCATTAGTTTCCCCGATGTTTCTTCTGCTTTGAAATCCTTCGGGTACTTACGGGAAGGACTACAAGAAGGTTGCTAACACCCCTAAGTGAAAGTGGTAATGTGGAACCGACTGGATTCGAACTTGGAACACCTAGGTCTTCAGTCCGTGTCGATATCCACTTAACTACCGTCACCTCCCATCAAGACGTTAAATCCTGTCTCTACAAGGTTATTGGCAGGGGTAAGATCGATTATTATGCTTTACTGACTAGTGTCTCTGATATTCAGAGGGCAGTGAACAACCGACCCCTCACTTATCAAGAGTCCTCTGAAAGGCAACTGACAATTATCACACCGAATATGTTTTTAAGACCTAACAAGAGCCCATGGCAGTAACTCTGCAGGGTTCTTGAATGATTTGTATTCGGGACTTAACATTATAAACTAAGGTATAGTGAAGGCTTATGGGAGTAATAATATTGGTATACTGATTAAGACTGGTTTAGATGTAAGAGTAAGGATTGGGTCGGCAAGATTGAATCTGTTTGGGAGATATGGGAGGTTAGCATAATACCTAAGAAATGGTGGCGACTTATGAGAGTAATAATAATGTGAAATGGGGGTGTTACTCTCTTAATGACTGGAAAAATAATTATTAGGAAAGTTATTAATTAATGGTCTTGAGTAGTGGTATGGATATGAGCTGATTAAGGTATTTATTCCTATTTTTTAATTTAATTTATATTTATGAGGCGATAGTTGGGAGGATTTTCCGGAGTGGAAGTCGGTATTTAGTGGGGCAATTATGGGGTTATGTATTAGGCAGGGAGTGTTGCTAGTCCAATTTATAAGTAGTGCTTTCTTCAGTGGCTGCATCATTTAAAGATTTCATCTCTGATATTCAAACAGACTGTATTTGGATCAATGATGCCCCTTAATATATGGTATTTTTCTGCATCAAAGTTCTCTCGTATATTATTGACTCCTTCGTTAGCAGACATATTCAAATTATGGTCGGTATAAATGGCGATAGAGTTAAGATTACAAACAGGTTTAGGCTGTTCTGTAAATCACACTGGTGTTCTCTTTTGTGGGCCTTCATTTCTTGTTTATGGACAAGGCGCGACTTGTAATTCTTAATATTAGTTCTTAACGTGTTATGATATAAAATCAGTTGTTTGTTTCACAACTCATCGAGATCACGGACAAGTCGATTCAGACACTATTATAAACTATGCAATCTGTCACTCTGATTTCTTTTTTAAGCAACACATCTTAGCTCAATTACATAATATAGAAATACGTAACCAGTTTATGCATGTCTATGCAATGGTTCGATACCTTTTAACAATTCAGTTCAGCCGAGTATCTGATGTCATTTCTTGAACGATTAATGAACGATTAAAAATACAAACGTATTAGATTGGTGCTTTTATCTTCACAATCTCAAAGAAAAGTAAAGCCATTAGATCTGTGTCGTATTTAGGGTTTCGCTGTAGGTGATAATTGTTGATTTAATCGGCATATGTCTAATAATTGTTTATTTAATCGATCTATATCAGATAATTGTTCATGTAATCGATATATAGCTGACAATTGTTGATTTAATCGGTATATGTCTAATAATTGTTTATTTAATCGATCTATATCTGATAATTGTTGATTTAATCGATCTTTATTTGATAATTGTTGATTTAATCGATCTTTATTTGATAAGATTATCCAACAATTTTTAATATTCAAAATATTACTAGACTAAAAGTATATGATTTTTAGTAATTTGGATGCGCTGATTCCGAATCTGCAAGCTGTTTTTATTTATCTGGTCTCAATTTCTTGTAAATCGCGTCATATAATTTAACATTTTTTGTAAATTAATGTATTTTAGACTAATGCTATAGCATTAGTCTAAAACTAACTTAAATTGATTTATATAGTTTTAATTGAAACGTTTAATGATTGTTTAGAATATTTTTAAAATATATACGACTATATTTAGATTTGCAAATAAAATATACTCTTTTGATTATTTATTTTTTTACGATTTCACATGATAAAATGTTTCAAAAATTGTAAAATTAACTTAAATTGCAAGAAAAAAGTATAAACGAAAAAATCTAAACTTTTAATGTGTGTTACCAGGCTTATTTCCTTGTAGACATAAAATAAAGTCTGTCAACATAGCTAAGCTCCACTTTACCTTGTAACGAGCTTCCATTGCAACTATATCTTGCTGAAATCGTTCACCGTGTTCATCGCTTATATCTGATAAATTATCCGGAAAAGGAAAAATGGGATTGGAGAAAATGGAGCTTAAGCGGCATGTTACATTCCAATTTTTGATACGATTTAATCAAATCAACCACTAAAACTTCATAATTCGCAGACTTATGCTTTCCCAAGAAACCATTGCCTGTTCTCTTGATGCCTGCTCATTCTGCTGGTTTTAGTTCAGTCATAGTATCATCAAAAGCGTCGTGAAGCATTAGTTGTCTAATTAATGGACCGAACAATACACCTTCCTTTACTTGTGCATAACTTAATTTGGGAAAATTTCCTCTCATATACTTAAAAGCAGGTTTATCGTTGTTTAGAGCCATTACAAATTTCTTAATTTACCCTAATTTTATATGCAATGGATGGAGAATGATTCTTTTTTTCCACGAGTGGTTTTCGAATGACGTTGTAGGAGCCTGGCGTGATGTTTTTGGCTTCTCAGTCTGCACGTAATGTTTTTTTCTGGCTCAGCTATGCCAATTGCATAGGAAGAACATATATTTTGTGAAGCCCAATTTGAGTCCAGTCAAACTTACAACCACTTTTAAATCACAACAGATTGGCCATTTATGCTCTTCGTACTTTATTTCTTCTTGAATAAATTTCAAGTTTTCGTAATTCTCTCTTAATTCCACCGAATGGGCAACTGGAATCGATGGTATGGTGTTATCATTATGCAGAAGTAAAATGTTTATATTGTAAAGTGATGCATCGATAAACAGTCTCAATTCTGTAGAGTCGTAGCTCAAATTCAAATTAATGAACAGTCCAAGAATGTTATTACAATATGACAAATTGTTTTCGAATAAAAATCTATGCACAAAGTCATCAGAACGCGATCTGAACTTGTTTACCCAAACATCTTTATGCAGCAAATTATTTTCTTTCTTGTAGCCGCGAATCTAACACTTTACTCTGATGTTTTGTTAAATTGAGATCTCTCACGAGATCGTTTAGCTCGGTTCGGGCGAAGAGATTTGGTTCTGATTCTGAATCTTCCATCTCGTAAATTTCATAATGCGTAGATGAAGATGCGCCTTCTCGTTTTGACTGTTGGGAATCAGAAAAATAAAACAAATTTTGTATCCTTTAGTCTTGATGGAACAAGAATGTCTTTAGAATGTGACACAGGACGGATTGCTGATCTAAGATTTTGGTGTTCGACAGATTTATTATTTTCGTGATTCTAGTAAGAAGGCTAAGGAGTACTAAAAGTAAAGGGTAAAACTAGAATTTAATTAAAAGTGGGAAGTTATATATTTTTACTTTTTGTTTTAGTAAAACAGAAATAGAAATCTTCAGTGTGATTCTGCGGCTTCGTCCATGCCATCGAAATACCGAATTTGAGTCCTTTTCTAGAACCACCTGACCATTTCGTTAGAGCAAGAAAAAAAACGAACAACATGTAGTTGGTGCTCAATTCTTGTCTTAATCTCCCACTTTAATTTCGAAATATAGGTTATAATTTTTTTTTAACGTAATTTGATATTTTTCGTTATAAGCCTTGGGTATTACTAATCCACAAAGGTAACAAAAATTATCCAATTGTTTTTACAAGTTCCTCCATGCATTTTAATCTATTAAAGTCATAAAGCAACTTGATGTAAGGAGTTGACAAAAACATAATATGATTATCACAAAGACAGGAAATACCTTTAAAAGACTAAGGCTATAAGTAGGAGGAAAAGAGTCAACAAGAAGAGAGTTCAACAAGCCTGCAGTTCTTGGAAATAAGCTACTGGAATAGGAAGCTGTATTACAGTGAGGTATCAAAACAGCGAATTGATGGAGACCACTAGACCAACGAGTAAAACGAGCTAGAACAAAGGAAGCAGGGAATTGGTCACATAATTCTAAAGAACACAAGCCATAGTAGTATTAATAGAAAAGACTAGCAACATCACGTCTGAAAGAGAGATGATGCAGAGAAGAAGAAAGGGTGTGGCTAATCAAATTACAGATTAATCACTTTATAAGAACCTTCAAATGAGACAAAGATTCACCAGACTTAATATGACAACAGTACTCCATAAATGGTCTGATTGCATATTTGTAGATATAGAAAATAGCCTCAGGTGTGAGAAAGTGTTTGGAGCGATAGAAAGAACCGACTTTACGAGAAGCAGAAAGAGCAATGGATCGAATGTATGAACTCCAAGAAAGATTTGATGAGAAAGAAGGACCAAGAAGTTTCAGAGTCGATTTCTCTTCAAGAGCAGAACCATCCATGAGAATCTCAGGAAGAAAAAGGGACACGCCTACGATTGAAAGACACGAGCTGAATTTTAAAAGGATTAACAGAAAGAAGACTAACAGAACGATACTTACTTGTGTCAGACCGATCACCAGCATTTTTAGTGATTCTCTTTTTTGTTTGCTTTATTTATTTTTAGTACCCCCTATAATATAATCACATATATATAACAATAATAAATACTACAAAAGGAACCAATAACAACACGCCAATTAAGCTTCACAGTAACTCTGTAAATATCTATCTATCTATCAATCTATCTATCCCTATCTCCCTCTCTCTCCATATATATATATATATATAGAGAGAGAGAGAGAGAGAGAGAGAGAGGGGGAGGGAGAGAGAGAGAGAGAGAGAGAGACAGACAGACAGACAGACAGACAGAGAGGGGGGAGTAGAAATAACAGACCACAACATCAGGGACCAAAAAGGAAAATAATATCAAGAAAACACATTTTAGAGAAAAAGGAGGCGAAATATCTGTGTTGATTAGGCCAATAAAAGATTAAAAATTTTTAGCATTTTTTGAGTTTTTTGTTGGTTTGTGTAACAGGATATACGAATGTTCTCACTTGTACAGGGTCTTCCCAAAAACTAACATTTTTGGGGGAGTAGGGAAAAAGTGATATTTCTTTACAATAAATTATATTGTGTTGAAGTTTACAATTGAAATATTATGTTCACGAATATGCTGTCGACTGCCATTTTGAAGAGTTGGACATCGCTGACGCCGGTCACTGAAAAATAGTTTTATTTTAAATTTTTTTCTTTTCTTTTTTCTCTATGTAATAAAATATAGTGTTTCTGAGCAATATTTTACACTGAAAAAGTTATTTGTTTTTAAGAAGAAAAAGTCGTTTTGTAGTTCATTCCTACTTCAGTCACCTAAATTATTTGAAGTGGAATGAGTCAAGAGAAAGTTTTTTTGTTTTTTTTTATGCCATGTAATTCTGTGAAGTCCGTCATAATTGGACGGACAAAGAATATGAAATAATAAAATTTGTTGTTTCCCAAATGGTGATGACAGGAAGGAAATATAATTATTTTCAACTTGTCATGACAGCAAGGAAATATATCATATATTTTTTAAATGGTCAGTAGGCAAGGAAATATTTAAAAAATATTCAAGTATTTAACCTCACCTAACCCGACAGAAGAACAATAGAAAGTTCGTATGTACTTTTACTTTCTTTTGAAAAGTAAACATCGGAAGAAAATCAACGATAATAAGTAGGAGACAGGGTTGTAGTTCCATTTTACCCCCTTTTTTCAATCTTTTAATCACTTCATTATTATTTATTTTGAAAATTATAAGACGCTGGCGAAAAATTATCTTTTGTTTTTCTATCTTTTACTGACGTAATTTTTCGTTTTAAGAATTATAAGACGCTTGCGAGGTAAGTTATTATTCCCTCTAAGAATTATAAAGCGTTTGTGGGTAGTTAATTTGTTCCTATCTTTCAGTTACGTTATTATTTTTTAAAGAATTATAAATCGTCTGCGAGTAATTTTTTTTTTCAATCAAATCGTCGGAAGAACTATATTTTCTTTGTGTTTAAAGGCAAACATTTTAAAAATTAAAACACGACACCTTGTAATTTGAAATATTTTTTTTTCATCAAACGTGGTGAAGGATGACATAACTGTTTTTATTAAACAATTTGCATGTTATTTTTTTTGCTTTAAAGGTGAGATATATTTCTCTCTTATCTTTAAAAAGAAAAAAACTAGTTTTATGAGATTTTTAGAAGAGATTATTTTCTCTAATTTAAAAAGTTAAATAAAGTTTTCTGCTTTAAAATTTAAAAAAAAACATATATTAAAAATATATTAAGTATTTTTAAATGGTACGTATAAGTGTACAATTAACTAAATATTATATAATTTTCAATGACTTTTAAATAGATTAAGAGATAGTCGGCAAAAATGAGTGTCATTTTCGTAATCTACGCAAAAATACCCTAGAAACGGGCCTCAGTAATGTGTTGGTTTTTGGACGGTGTAATTATTGATAAATTTTATTTTTACCTGATAACTGTTGATTTAATCGATCTATATCTGATAATTGTTGATTTAATGTATCTATATCTGATAACTGTTGATTTAAACGATTTTTATTTGATAATTGTTGATTTAATCGATCAATATCTGAACCTCAATGGCCGATCACCAAAATATAAAAACATTTTGACCCTCCCTTCACTTAAAAATTCACCAAAATTCAGGAAATAAACTAATTTTAATGAAATTTGCAGTATTTATTAATTAACGATCACCTAATATAATAAAAGCTTTTTTTATTTTAAATCTTAGCGAAAATGTATTATTCTTTGAAAACAAAATACACCTTCACTAAAGTAATATTTTTATGTATTAATAAAAAATGCATGAATTTTTATTTTTTTAATGAAAATAAAGCACTGTAGATGTTTAAAATGAAATAGAAATAAAAAACTTTCGTATATATTACGAAAAATCACTATAACGCGAAGAAAAATCAATTTCTTGAATTGCCGATGTTATCATTGAATAAAGCATTGTTTAATCAATAGTTACACAAAAAAAATAATATAATTGCAACAACTATCTCATGTGATTTGAATGCTAAAAGTTTCTGGGAAAATATGAAATTATATTTCTTTTTCGCACATAAACGTGCCATAATCAGCGTAAGATTTTTTTTTGATGATCTTGAAAATAATCAACGCTAAGTGGCCAGGAAATGGCTGCTCATTTTACGTTAAATGTATAAAGGAAAGTGATCCCCCACTCTAAAATCTTAAATATATATTTTTTTTAATTCCTTCTTTGCGGATATTTTTTAGGCTGTTTAAATGTATTTGCACATAAAATTAGAATTTGAACTTTTTTAGGGGGTAAACTGCGCCGGGTAAGATAGTAAAAAAAAATACCGAAAAAACAACTCTTTTTGCACGTACCTATTATAATAGGCAATAATAATCTTTAATAAGATTCGGGGAAGTTAAAAATAGACTGACACGTAGCTATAAGACATATTCCGACAACGTTCATAGAATCTTTAGTCTAGGTAAAAATAATTTAATATTATTTATTTAAAATTAATATATATATATATATATATATATATATATATATATATATATATATATATATATATATATATATACAGGGTGGGCAAAAATGAGGGTCCTATTGTTAAAAATTCATAACTTTTTTATTTATTGATTTTTTTTTGATTTTTTTTTAGAATAAGTAAAGGACCCCTTCCGAAGCAAGCATGAGCCGTATTAGCCCTAAGGAACGTACCCTCATTTAGAAAACATTATTTTTGCTTAAAAAACTCAAAACAGTGTAAAAAACAATACTTTAGTTTTTGTAAGTTTTAAGAAGTGTTTTTCGGCTAAAATTTGTTTTGTTTATTTAAAAAAATCTCGGAAGGGTCAGTCTACACACACATAAAGTTTGGTGAGTTTAACTTTTATTTTGTGGAAGTTATTCAAATTCAAGTTATTCAAATTTAAAGATAGGACCCTTATTTTGGCCCACCCTGTATATATATATATATATATATATATATATATATATATATATATATATATATATAGTCATAGTCATCCACATACAGACTGTTTCGCTATATCACAGCTCTGTAGTGCGGCTAGACCAGTTAGTACCTCAAGCTGGGATTGAAACTAAACCGTCGAGCTGACAGTCGACGCCTCTTCCTCTGCTCTTCAGTGCGGCTAGAAGTCATAGTATTCATAATAGTTACTCCTTAGTTCTCACTAAATATGACGCATGTGACGATATCGTCCTCAATGTAGACAACGTCGGATAATCGTGCTAGTTATGCAGATGTATGTGTATACAAGTAGATATGTATGTATTGTAAGAAATGGGCATAATGTAAACAGATATTCCGAAAAAATAAAGGAAACTGGCTTTCTAAGGCGATTCATCTGCTGTCATTTTCATGGAAGAATAAGAGAAAACGAAACAAACTAAAATCGAAAGACATTGAGTGATTTTGCATTTTTCAATTTTTGCTCTTACTATTCGTTTAATATTTCATGACAAACATCTTATTAGATGTTTCTAATGTCTTGTCGCTCACATAAAAAAGAGAGAGAAAACAAGCAGGCGAACGAAAGAGAGAGAGAGAGAGAGAGAGAGAGAGAAAGGAAGAAAAAATAGTTATTCATGTTCACATATTTGTATAATAGCATGTTCATATCTATTTATATGTGCGTCTATAAATCGATCACAGTCTGTTATTTAGTTATTTATCGTTGTCTATTGTCACCTCTCTTTCGATTTTCTCTCTCTCTCATATATATATATATATATATATATATATATATATATATATATATATATATATATATATATATATATATATATATATATATATACGAAGCTTTTGTTATTGTTTCGTAACGTGACTGGCGATAGAAAAAATCGTACATATATTGGGCAGGACGTCTTAGCTTGGTAGTAAAGCACCATGCTGATGACAGCTCTTATCCAGAAACACGTGTTCATGGATTTCTTTTAAGTACGCAAAATTTATATATATATATATATATATATATATATATATATATATATATATATATATATATATGTGTGTGTGTGTGTGTGTGTGTGTGTGTGTGTGTGTTTAAACATTTTCTTTGTCGTACAAAACTTTAAAATGGCATTGAAGAGACAATATTTATTACTCATAGTGTATTAAGAAATTAAAAAGATGAAAGGGCAGCTGACCGGTTTCGTACCTCACTCAACAGAGCCAAATATCGAGGTATCTTATAAAGAAATCTATATTAAGTCCTTGAGACCTTCTCTTTGCAAGCAAATAGAAAATCTCCTCGGGCTTAATGTTTTTTCTATTTGATTGAACTTTTTTTCTTTTTTTACCCCTTTTCCTTCGCTATAATTCTCATAGCATCTTTTTTATATTTGTTATACGATACCCCGATATTTGGGTACGAAACCGGTCAGCTGCCCTTTCATCTTTTTGATTTCTTAATTCATTATGAGTAATAAATATTGTTCCTTCAATGCCATATATATATATATATATTATAAAAATCCATACAGTCCATCCAGGTCATACAAGTTGAGAAGCATAATCGTATATATATATATATATATATATATATATATATATATATATATATATATATATATATATATATATATATATATATATGTAGTAATCCAGGTAGAGTAAAAATCCACAGCGTAGAAATCCAAAGGGAATCAAACCAGGCTTACAAAAGAGTGCTCAATAAAGATATAGAGCTGTATTGTGAATGTTTTTATTCGAACATGTACAAGGTCAGCTACACTGGCATGTCGATGTTATCGATCTACAGCTATCAAGAGCTGAGGTCTCATCAGGAAGAAAGTTTTGTTTTTTTCTGTTTGTTTTTTTTTTATCCGACCCGATTAAAAAATTGGTCACATGATTTTTATTTCTTCCTCTTCTTCTTCTTTGCTGGACTCCATTCTTCCTGGACTTTGGTGGGATCAAGAAAAAAAACTTTCTGCCTGATGAGACCTCAGCTCTCGATAGCTGTAGATCGATAACATCGACATGCCAGTGTAGCAGACCTTGTACATGTTCGAATAAAAACATTCACTATATATATATATATATATATATATATATATATATATATATATATATATATATATATATATATATATGTGTGTGTGTGGGGGGGTGTAATTAAGCAGCATTCTTTCCTTTATACACATTTGATTGAACAGGAGTGCTAGCTTCTGTTTATTCATTTTCTGATCCATTTTTTCCAGTCGATGACTAACGTGCCACCTCACCTCCCCTCAGAGCTCAATTCACCAACACCACGTGAAAAATAACATCCCCAAAAACGATTTTCGGAGTATTTTAACTGGTAATACGTCCTCCATGCGGTTTCATATTGTAGTATTCGCCTCCCCGTAATGAAAGTGTTGTTCATGCGCATAAATAAACCTAGCATCAACCATTCTCGGGGGTCGAAAGAATGTTGAAATGTTGCTGCAATGTTTAAAAGAACGTCCTCTTAGTGGATTCCTCAGTTTTATCTTGCTTACTCATTCATCCGCCTGAAGACGACCGATGTCGGTCGAAAACATTCGCCAAAAATATGGGGATTTCTTACACACCATGGATAACAACACCAAATCGGTCGTTCGACGACTGGAAAAAATCGATAAGAAAATGAATAGACAGAAGCTAGCACTTCTGTTCAATCAAACGTATATATATATATATATATATATATATATATATATATATATATATATATATATATATATATATATATAGAGAGAGAGAGAGAGAGAGAGAGAGAGAGAGAGAGAGAGATTACTGCGACTGTGGAACTGTAAAATACCCGACATTGTTGCTCGGAAAAAATTGAAGAAGCCAAGAAACTCCTGTTCTATGTCCTGAAACTCTTATTACTATTTTATATTTTTTATATTTATTTCTATACTTATCATATTTTAAGTGAAAAATAAAATAAATTAAAACGCTGTCTTTCTTTATTTTACGGATTCCCAGTGCGAACGAAGCCTCCATGATATTATTGTCAAACTTTATTAATCCGCGTTGCTCTGTTCGAGGATATGAAAAATTATAATTCTAAATATTCTTTATAACTTACCAGGCTTAAATAAAAGACATTATTACAACCGAAAAAAAGAATTGCTTGTGTAAGATTTATAACATTGTTCAAATAAATAAAAGGTTTCTATCATCTAATGATAATAGAAACCATAACTAATAATAGTTTTTGTTTTTGTAATATTTTTATTTTCATCTATGCTACTATCAGTGATTATTTATTGTGAGCTTTGCTGATAAGAAATGAAGTCTGTGTATATGTGTTTTAAAATAAGCTAAGCTAACCGTTATCATTTATTGTGTGAAATGTACAGTGGATAGATTATAAATAAACTATGAGCATGCCAACTCATACACAACAATTACTTTAACACATAATTAGTTTGGAATAGAATTTCCTTTGATTTTCTTTTCGTACAAGAAATTTGTTTAGGCATGCTTTCAACCGACTACAAACACTGAAATGAGGATATGTTATTCCACTCACTCCAAACCGCTATTCGTATATTTGCTTGATTCGGAAAGGTTACTATTATAAACGAAAATAATAGCTTAAATAAGAAATGAGAAATACTAATCTAAATATTCTCAATTGGATCTAACGCAAATCTTTGGCCAATACTGCATGATGGGCTAACAATTTTTTATTTAACTCAGCCGTGTATACACGAGCATTGTCCTGTCAAATATCATGTTTTGTTGCTTAATATATGGCAGAAGCTCTTTTAATCGTATTTTAATGTGCCATTTTGTATTAAATGACTTATTGAACCGTATTAGTTTGCCAACACCCACAGTAAAGTCCCCCCCCCCCACATACGCCCTTATTCCTCCCTTTCCATAGTCTATGGTTATTGGGATACAATTTGGCAGACATAGTTCACGTGATTTTCTAATACAACGTTCGGGGGCATCAGGAATATAAAGCCGTGATTCATCAGACTAGATAACCTTATTAAATCTTGCTTGCAATAATTGCTCTTCTTCTTCATTAACGATTACTTTTTGCGCTTTTTTTTTTAGTTGATGCAATTTCTTCCATCCCTTCTTTTATTTCCCATTGGCTGGTTTACATTATTTGGAATGGTCCACACAAGATTATATCCGATCTTCCAACACAATCATTCAGTCTGTGCTCATCTTTCGCCGTGAAACTGCTTGTCTAGCTCGATTCCAATGATATAGAACATTTTATTTCGTATCCTGAATTATTGCGAGAGATGTTTCCATATTTTCTTTCTTAAAAAGATTTTTAAAATCTCATTTTAGGTCAAATTTGCCTGCCGCAATCTTGCAATTTTTTTTTTGTTTTGAAGATGTTTTCCTTTTTTGTTGGAGACATTCTAAATTTTTAAAATATAATGTAATGTTATTCTTTGAAAAATAAGAATTATTCCTTAATATTCACTTATTACATGCAAATATACGTCATATCTATTTTTATAATACTAACTTGGCTCATTTTAACGGATGAACCAAACGATCCAATGAAAGTAACTCACGTAGGGCCAGTTTAGATTTCGTCTTTTTTATCAAAAAACTCCATTCGAAATAAGTGAAAAAAATGTTATTTTAGAAATACTAAAAAATGACATACACATTTGAAGGATTGCATGTCAGATATTCGGTATCGATATAACAGAAACATAAGAAATTGTTTTGTTTCTCGGCGAAATATCAATGAAGCATCAATAGAAAATAACTGAAACCGAGTCGTTGGGTATGTCGTGTTAATTGGCCAATTATGAACAGTGGCAATTTGCAAAAGCCCATTTTGACAGCAAACGCGACTCGTTTGAATCAACAATGCAATAGACATTCAAACGCACACAGAAGAAACGAATGGCCTATATATATATATATATATATATATATATATATATATATATATATATATATATATATATATATATAATGGAAGCCTCAGTGTAGCTCACCTGTCAGAGAGATATTTTCATACTACTATATGTATGATTTATTACTATTTCATATATATATACTTATATTATAAAATAGTATAGTAAGCATATATTTGTTAGTTCAGTATTTACTGCAACATATACTTATGAATAGTAAGATTTACAGAAACGCTTTTTTTCAATTCACGAATCAAATAATCAGGTTAATTGCATTTAGTCTTATGATTCCCCTCGGGAATGAAATGAAAATATTTTTGTATAGCCATGAATATATTTATATTCTCTCTTTTGCTTTCTCTCCTTATATATATACACACACACACACACACATACACACATATATATATATATATATATATATATATATATATATATATATATATATATATATATATATTTATTTATATTTATATGTAATAAAGACAGGAATCAAATATTTCGACGTAATAGAAAATGTAAAAGGAAAACCAAAATAATATTTATGTATTCATCAACGTTTCGTCTTTATTGTCACACTTTCTTCAGGATGATTTATTTGAAGAAAAAATCATACACGTACAAATATTTCTCGACAGATAATATTTCAGTTCTCTTTCTTTTCTTCGTTAAAGTCTTACATTTTGCATCCACCTGGGGATTTAGACTCATCATAAAATATAAACAGAGCCATCCTTTGTTTCTTCTCATAGCTTTTTGTTTTAAAACCCGCATACGTCGCACAGAAATAATATTTTCCTCCCAACCCCTTTTTCATTTTTTATTTTTCTGGTTTCATAACGGGGCACAGACTTTTAACATGTGTATGTATCTGCATGTTAACGTGAATATGTGTTTGTGTGCTCATATGTATATGTGACCCCGACGTTTTTGTTTTCTTTTTCAAAGATAAATTAATAAATTGATTCAAATAGCATTTCAACCCCCCTTTCAAAATTTAACTTAATCCCAGTTAAACCACGGCTCACCATCTACCCTTTTTCTATTCTCACTATATTGACCTCTCCCACTTCCTAATAATCCTACACCCTTATTGCTACCACTGCCACCATCTAATTATTTATCATATTTTTATTTGCTTGCTAATATCGACCGCAAGCTCTGAGCCTGCTGTCAAAAAATATTTGTACGTGTGTGATGTTTTCTTCATACAAATGATCATGAGGAAGTGTGACAATAAAGACGAAACGTTGATGAATACATAAATATTATTTAGGTTTGCCTTTTTCATTTTCTCTCTCATTCTCTCTCTCTCTCTCTCTCTCTCTATATATATATATATATATATATATATATATATATATATATATCCTAATAGATGAATGTTTCTGAAAATGCATGACATATAAATGTATTTCTGCTATGAATACGTTTTTTATGTATTACTTTATTCAACTTTAAAGTTATATTTTTGTACAAAAAAATATTAAGTTATCTCCTCTTCAACAGCTATCAATCTTATTTTAGTTTTCAAGAAAACTCCTCCGAAAGAAAATTTGTAATTCGGAAATTGCTGAGACAATGTTCAAGAAACAATCCTTCCAGCTGGAAGAAAATTCCCCGGTTAACTAACACACGCATCCTTCTACATTAACAATTCTATCAAAAGTTAGCCTGAATTGCTACGATTTCCCCTACATAAAAATCACTTCACTAAAAGATCGAAAAATCGTAATTCTAATATCTCTGCTTAAAATTGCTTAACAATATTCATATAAATCTCATTTTTGTTTCTACATTGCCATCACTATTTAGGCTAACAAAATATTGAGTCAATTAATTGTATTGGATTGAAATGGGGATTTGTTTTTACCAATTTTTTTAAAAGTGCTTAATAACAAGTAGAACATGTTATAAATGATCTACTCGTTATTAAACACTTTTGAAAATATTCGTTTTATGCTCATTTTATTAACATAGTTGAACTTAATTAATTAGTATTACTCCTAATAAGTTGAGTACTGTTCAACACGATTTTTCTAATCATAAACATAGAGAAAGTGAATTTCGGCATATCGCTATGAATATTCTTACACAGAGCAAAGAGGGGTATGATATAAAATTGATCAAGAGGACGAAGGAGCTGATCTAGAGAATGAGATAAAATGCTAAGAACTTTCTTCGTGATAAGGAATATGACAACCCTAAAGACGTTTGAATGCAGAATCAAGTGGGGAACTTATAAAGCAATCTGTTCAACATTACAAGTCAATTAGTGTTCCACACGAACATTACTAAGTTCCGAAGGAAACTTAAGGACACTGTCTAAGAAATTAAACGTTTGAACAACCTGTTTATAAAAGCGGATAAGACCAGGAACCATTACAAGATGAGTAAAACATGTTACAATAGATTAGTAAACGAAAATCTTAGGACTACAGAAAAGCAAGAAACCGAGATATTGTATTTACTTAGACATCAACATTATTACAGATAAGCTATATATTAGTGACAGAGTATATCAACTGAGACCAAAAGATGCCGATATTTTGTTGAAGGATCACAAGCCGGACTTCTTAAATAAGCCTGCGACCAGATTAATAAACCCAACCGAGCCTGAAACTTGAAAAATTATGAAAATCATTTTTGAAAATACAAATAAGATCATCTAGAAAAAACTAAATATGAATCAATGGATCAACACCACAACTACCAATTATGTGTTCAATAAAATAGAAGAAAGGAAATGTACTTTCATCCAGTTTGACAGTATGGATTATTACCCTTAATTAACAAAGTATTTATTCCTCAATGCATTAAACCTCGCAAAAATACTACCAGCGATAAAATAGGCATTATATATATAAATGCCGGAAGACCGTATTGATGTATGATGAAGAACAATAGATAAAAACTGACTCTACAGGCTCGTTCGATGTAGTGATGGGATCACTGGACTCCGCTAAAATGTCTGCCTTGGTGGCTTTGTTTATTCTATATAAGCTTAAAGAAACGGGTTGGATTAGCATATAACGATATAGGACTGTATAGTAGGGACAACGGTTTCGCCATAGTTAGAAATATCAATGGCCCCAAAGCTGAAAGAATTAAAAACTTTATACACGAAACTATGATTTAAGATTTAAGGTGGAAATCACAGCGGGAATAAAAATGACAGATCTTCTAGATGCAACATTTAACTTTAACGAGGGAATTTATAAACCTTATTATTAAAATGAATAAAATCATTTTTTTCATAAATATATGTCTGAGACTTCCGCTGATATATATATATATATATATATATATATATATATATATATATATATATATATATATATATATATATATATATATATATATATATATATATGGAAATTGCAATTTCATAACATACAGTTAAAAAAATGTTTAAAACAATTTGTGACATCAAATATGTTACAATTAATAGCGGGGTAATGGCCATGTGTGTAAACCAGAGTACACAGTCGTGAACCTCGATGTGTTTATGGGTAAACCAAGTTGATGATAAATCGATTAAATTTGTTGTGATGCATCACTTAACATCGACAAGTTTGTATTTACAACATTCACGAGGCACAACAGACAAACAAGTTGTTGTCATTAGTCATTCCTCTGCCCTCGATAGTTTTCGACTTTCTTAATCGAAAAGGCAACGCAATATTTAATATTGTGTTTGCCTCTTCTTTTTCTTACATTGTCTTGACAGCAAATTTGACAGATAAATAATAGAGTCTAACGCAACTACCCTGGTGACACGAATGCAATTCCATAAGCAAACGCCGTTGACAGCTGTAACTTTATCCCTGCGGATTTAGTTGTCTCTCAAATTTCAATGGAGATAATGTCACGAAATAGAAACGCTTGATAAATAGTATCGATCATTCGTCTTTATATAACATTTACAAATATATATATAATACTTACAAACGAGATTATAAGAGACTTTTTGGATTAATGTCAAATCTATTGTTTAGATAATATCATTCAATTTCAAGAAAATCATCTATAAGATAACATACATTTTGGATTACTTATAGTAAGGCTGGTGTCTCGTCTGGTTTTATTGTCATAATTTCTCGGATGCGTGCTCTCTTAATATGATAGCTCTTGTCCCTGAGAACCTTTTGTCTACTATAGAGAAAATAGTCAAAGAGAAAGAGAAAGAGAAAGGTATGTATGTATACTTATATATATATATATATATATATATATATATATATATAAGAGGGTAGTGCAGCATCAGTGCAGTTCCAACGAGAGAAAAGTATATATGTAAAGGATTAAGGCTACCAACATTTGTAAAAAGGTTTTTACTACAGTTATTTATTGTTTTACTATTTTATAATTTTATAATTTTATATAGCGTGTTTCGAGCGTGGTGCGCTCTCTTCAGGTATGTGAATCCATTTGAGGAAATGTCTTCCGATTTGAAAGAGTGTTGTTTCATTTGAGAAAATGTGTTATTGGTTGGTGTTTCTGCGCATGTGTGGGTGTGCGGGTGTGTATGTGTTTTTATATTTTTATATTTTTCATTTTTATTTTTTATATGTTTTGCTTCTCTTAGTGAAAGTCGTGTGTGTATTTTAAGTATGTGTGATTCTGACCTTTATTTTAGTGGTCATCTCTATTTCTTGAATTGTTTCGGGTTTTCTTTTGAAATTTATTATTTTTCATGGCCTTGACGCCGTGTAGTCTGTTGTGTTTGTGTGTGTGCGTGTGGTTAGTTTTGAATATTGTACATAGGTGGGCGACACACACACACACCACACCCATACACATACACACATACATATATATATATATACATATATGTGTATATACATATACATACGTGTATGGGTAGATAGATAGATAGATAGATAGATAGATAGATAGATAGATAGATAGATAGATAGATAGATAGATAAGTACGTAGATAGATGTATAGATAGATGGGTGGATATAGGGGCAGATAGATAGACAGATAGAAAGATAGATAGGTAGATCGATAGGTAGATAGATAGATAGATAGATAGATAGATAGATAGATAGATAGATAGATAGATAGATAGATAAATCGAAAAGTAGATGGAGAGATATTAAAAACAATCACATTATCACAGACATCTACCACAAGCACACAGACACCCAACAATATCTCTTTTATATACCATCACCCCAAAAGCTGCCTAAAATCTATGCCCTACTCCTTAGCACGCAGGATCTGTGCTATAGTCGTGACATAGACCTCCGGATTGTCCGACTTGAAGAACTACGGAAAACTTTAACAAGAAGACGATACCCTCTTAAATAAATAAATATATATATGTGTGTGTGTGTGTGTGTGTGTGTGCGCACGCGCGTGTGTGGGGGTAGTCTCCCAAACTAATAAATGAATCATTATAAATTTTACAAAGTATATCTTAAGTTTATGTTATTTTTATATATTTATGTTTTATTTTTTTAACTGATCATTATGAATTTTTTAGTACAATAGGCACATTATTTTTTGTGAATTTTACATTTGTGGAGGGTGCTCACCCGAACTTGCACCCGTCATCAAAAAACGTTCAAAATAAATAAGATACTAAAATTTAATAGAAAAGAGAATTCATTTACATAAAATTTTGAGTAATATTAAGTAATATATTTGTAAAGGATCGGTGCGCGTGCGCGAGTGTCAATAATATGTATGTACTTGGTAAAATCAAAAAGTATTGGACATTATTTTTAACCTGTACCACACATGCCAAACAAAGAAAAAACATTTATTACTAATGCTATAGTTATTGTTTATACTCGTTATGAGACGGGTATTCAACTAAAATATATATATATATATATATATATATATATATATATATATATATATATATGGTTAAGAAGAAAGTGTAGTATCTGTTCCGATGGATACTGCACCTCATAGAGACCGGCATTGTCTTGCCCTTCGGGGCTTGATTTACACCGGTCTATGGGTCTGTCCTGTGCTGTTATAGAAGGTCCACCCTCCCAGGCTTTGCCTTCTCACCCATTGAGAAGGGGTTAGTTTATTGGTAATCGCCTGGAGCTCCCCTACCGGGGAATGCCGACGGGGCTGCCCAGGCATTTTTTGTAGGACAGAGTGCTCAAATTCTCGGGCCCTGGCTTTCAAATCCCACTTTCCGATCTTGTGTCACATCTTACTGCTGTGGGAGGTAGATAAATAAATGTATATATATACATGTATTTTTATGGATACATGTGTATATATATACATGTATATATATGTATATATACATGTATATATATGTATACATATATATATATACATATATATATATACACACACATATATATATATATATATATATCGAAAAATCAAGACGATAATAATTATTTACTGAACAGTTATCACAATTAATACGGTTGAAACGAACGCGTATTCAATACAAAATAATTTTGTTTGTTTTGGTTATGTTTCACTTCTTTTTTTAAATAATAATCAGGGTTGCAAAGTGAAGACGATAATGAATATGTATCGATGGGGGGCAACCCTGATTATTATTTATTTTTTTAACTAAGTATATATATATATATATATATATATATATATATATATATATATATATATATATATATATATATATAGTGAATGCTTTTATTCAAACATGTACAAGGTCTGCTACACTGGCATGTCGATGTTATCGATCTACAGCTCTCAAGATCTGAGGTCTCATCAGGCAGAAAATTGTTTTTTGATTCAAACTGGGTGCTGAATTCCAGGGAGAATGAAGTCAAGCAAAAAAGAAGAGGAGAAAGAAATAAAAGTCATGTGACCGATTTTAAAATATGATTGCCGTTAGAAATAACTATTTTCTTATTTTTATCTTTTATATATTTTATATATATATATATATCCAACGCTGAGCTGGGGTAGAAAGGGGGGGCCGAGGAAAAGAAAAAGAAAAGAGAAGGGGAAAGAGATACAATTTCTGTTAGAAAAGTTTAATTTACAGCTATTTATATTTTTATTTTGTATTTTTATCCAACGCTTAGTTAGAGTGGGGGGGGGGGTTGGAAGAAAAAGAAAGAGAAAGGGGTGGAGGGGTGTTAGGGGTGAATGTCTATAGCCATTTAGGATTTGTTGCGGGAATGGTTTTGAGTTAAATCTATATTTATTTTTATTCAGCGCTGGGCTGGATAAAGAGGGGGGTCGAGGGGAGATTAAACAAGAGCGAAAGAGAAGATGAAGAAAGAGGGGAAGGGAGGTTTCAAATTTGTTGTGTCTGCTTCCTGTCAATGCAGACATATAACAATTACATGACACCCAGCTTACGGGGATATTTTAGTTTAACTCATTGATGGATTTATGGCCTTAATGTTAATAAATTATGTTGTTATATTTTGATCAATTGGCATTTAGTTTTGATTATTTTGATGGATAGTTAAATGTATTTTAAATAGTATTTATCAGTTAATTAATAAAACATAATGGTAATTGTCTTTATTTTTAGTAAGATTCATATATGGATTAGTGGCAGTAATA
Organism: Sepiola atlantica; assembly: GCA_963556195.1. Taxonomy (NCBI): domain Eukaryota; kingdom Metazoa; phylum Mollusca; class Cephalopoda; order Sepiida; family Sepiolidae; genus Sepiola; species Sepiola atlantica. The sequence goes on from OY744544.1 coordinate 47,907,010, forward strand.
TTAGTAGGTTAGTTCTAGGTACTAATGAGTTAAAATATATTGGGAATTATTCTTGGTAAGGATCGTATATAGGTTTATGACATTGATATTGATGGATTATACTATTATATTTAGTTTTAATTATTTTGGAGTATAAATAAATGTATTTCGATTATAAATAATAGTTAGTGATGGATTAATAAAACATACTGGTAATTGCTTTTATTTTTAATGGAATTTATATATCGATTAATTTCAGTGGTATAGATAAATAAATTTTATTATTCGTTGTAATCCTATTATTAATGGTGGGGTTAACACCTGTTGTAGTATTGGTGGTAAGGTGTTCTAGTTAAAGTTGTTAACGCAAGTTATGGTCTATGAAGGGGGGGGGTAGAAATGGTGGGGGCCAGTAATTTTGATTAAAGTGATCAGTATATAATTATTTAAATATTTAAAAATTGGTTTTGGTAATATGTAGTTTTGTGAGCTGGATGTTGGGCGCATACACGCACTCGTGCACACATATAAATACATATATGCACATGTATACATAAACATTCATATATGCACCCAAACCCATACACATATACCCGAACACACAGATACACATGTATGTGCACATATGTATACGTATACATATGCGCATACAGGCGTACACATACACACATAAATAGTTATAAATTTTATATCTTCATACATATGCATATTCATATGTCCACAAAAATCACCTATATATATATATATCTAAAAGTTTTACTTTTACATGTTATAGTATTTATTCAAAAAGTAGGGGTGGTTGTACTGTATTTGTAGTTGAGGGTTAAAGTTACTTGATTTAACAGCGGATACAAGAATACACAAATTAAATTTACTAAACCTGCAACGACTAATATTAAAAACAATAAAGCAAGAAACAGGAAGATAATATGGTTTACACCTCCCTTCAATCAAGCAGTTAAAACCAAACTTTGTAAAAAAATTTTAAACCTCATAAACACATATTTCCCCCCAAACAATATCTTACATAAAATATTCAACAAAAATACACTTAAACTAAGTTACAGTTGCAGCGAAAATTTAGAAATGATAATTAAAAAACACAATAACAAAATCCTAAACAGCAACCTAAACCCTGAATTAGATAACAATAAAACAACTAAAGTAAAGTCCTGTAACTGCATAAATAAAAATGAATACCCCTTGCAACAAAATTGTTTAATAACAAAAACAATTTACCAAGCAACAATCTCAACTAAGGAAACTCCAGATACAAAAAAATACTACATAGGTATGGCAGGTAATACTTTCAAAGAAAGATACACCGGCCATAAATGTTCATTCAACAACCCAAGCTACCAAAACAGAACATCACTCTCAAATTACCACTGGGAACTAACTAGTAAAAATAAATCACCAACTGTAATCTAGAACATTATCAGAAAAACTAGCACCTGTAGCTCATTAAACTCACCATACTATTTATGCCTCGGCGAAAAACTTGAAATAATTAAATTTACTGTCAGAGGAAAACTTTTAAACAAAAAACAGGAAACATCGATCAACTGTAGGCATAACAGATCACACCTCCTCAGTAATTTGTACAATCCCCCCTAAATAATACCATTAAAACAAAAAAACCCAATACCCAACAAGCCCGCTAAAATTAACACTTATTAACACTTCCAAATCAAGTAACTTTAACCCTCAACTACAAATACAGTACAACCACCCTACTATTATTTATAATCGAAATACATTTATTTATACTCCAAAATAATTAAAACTAAATATAATAGTATAATCCATCAATATCAATGTCATAAACCTATATACGATCCTTACCAAGAATAATTCCCAATATATTTTAACTCATTAGTACCTAGAACTAACCTACTAATATACTATAACATGTAAAAGTAAAACTTTTAGATATATATATATATAGGTGATTTTTGTGGACATATGAATATGCATATGTATGAAGATATAAAATTTATAACTATTTATGTGTGTATGTGTACGCCTGTATGCGCATATGTATACGTATACATATGTGCACATACATGTGTATCTGTGTGTTCGGGTATATGTGTATGGGTTTGGGTGCATATATGAATGTTTATGTATACATGTGCATATATGTATTTATATGTGTGCACGAGTGCGTGTATGCGCCCAACATCCAGCTCACAAAACTACATATTACCAAAACCAATTTTTAAATATTTAAATAATTATATACTGATCACTTTAATCAAAATTACTGGCCCCCACCATTTCTACCCCCCCCCTTCATAGACCATAACTTGCGTTAACAACTTTAACTAGAACACCTTACCACCAATACTACAACAGGTGTTAACCCCACCATTAATAATAGGATTACAACGAATAATAAAATTTATTTATCTATACCACTGAAATTAATCGATATATAAATTCCATTAAAAATAAAAGCAATTACCAGTATGTTTTATTAATCCATCACTAACTATTATTTATAATCGAAATACATTTATTTATACTCCAAAATAATTAAAACTAAATATAATAGTATAATCCATCAATATCAATGTCATAAACCTATATACGATCCTTACCAAGAATAATTCCCAATATATTTTAACTCATTAGTACCTAGAACTAACCTACTAATATTACTGCCACTAATCCATATATGAATCTTACTAAAAATAAAGACAATTACCATTATGTTTTATTAATTAACTGATAAATACTATTTAAAATACATTTAACTATCCATCAAAATAATCAAAACTAAATGCCAATTGATCAAAATATAACAACATAATTTATTAACATTAAGGCCATAAATCCATCAATGAGTTAAACTAAAATATCCCCGTAAGCTGGGTGTCATGTAATTGTTATATGTCTGCATTGACAGGAAGCAGACACAACAAATTTGAAACCTCCCTTCCCCTCTTTCTTCATCTTCTCTTTCGCTCTTGTTTAATCTCCCCTCGACCCCCCTCTTTATCCAGCCCAGCGCTGAATAAAAATAAATATAGATTTAACTCAAAACCATTCCCGCAACAAATCCTAAATGGCTATAGACATTCACCCCTAACACCCCTCCACCCCTTTCTCTTTCTTTTTCTTCCAACCCCCCCCCACTCTAACTAAGCGTTGGATAAAAATACAAAATAAAAATATAAATAGCTGTAAATTAAACTTTTCTAACAGAAATTGTATCTCTTTCCCCTTCTCTTTTCTTTTTCTTTTCCTCGGCCCCCCCTTTCTACCCCAGCTCAGCGTTGGATATATATATATATATAAAATATATAAAAGATAAAAATAAGAAAATAGTTATTTCTAACGGCAATCATATTTTAAAATCGGTCACATGACTTTTATTTCTTTCTCCTCTTCTTTTTTGCTTGACTTCATTCTCCCTGGAATTCAGCAACCAGTTTGAATCAAAAAACAATTTTCTGCCTGATGAGACCTCAGATCTTGAGAGCTGTAGATCGATAACATCGACATGCCAGTGTAGCAGACCTTGTACATGTTTGAATAAAAGCATTCACAATACAGCTCTATATTTTTATTGAGCACTCTTATATAAACCCGGTTTGATTCCCTTTGGATTTCTACCCTGTGGATTTTTACCCTACCTGGATTACTATATATATATATATATATATATTTATATATATATATATATATATGTGTGTGTGTGTGTGTGTGTATATATAACAAATCACTAACAACAATATTGATAATAATAATAATAATAATAATAATAATAATAATAATAATAATAATAATAATATCAATCTATATTACTGCAACCAGATACACCCTAATTATCAAGTAGATGAAAAAATAATTAAAAAAATCATAAATAAACATATTTCTCTTATTGACAAAAAATGTGCTCAGTCCACTATTTACTATACAAAATTTAAAAAAACTAATTTATTAAATAGAAATAACCCGACGTTAGATAACAGTTTACTAAAAACTAGTAATGGTGTGTATGTATTCAAATGCCCAATAAGAGAATGTGTCTCCAAAAACAATACATATATTGGTATGACTAGAACTAGTATCACTCGCCGCCTTACATTTCACCTCTCTCCCCCCCCCCCCCAACCCTATTTACCAACATCTGGTAGAACATGGCATAAACCAAAAGATTTCAGAAACATATTAGTAAAAAACACTGCCATCCTCGCGATCTCAAATTGCAACCTGCGCCCCCCCCCCATTATTGTAACCTTACTCATTCGAACAAACAAATCTGAACGAAGCTCGATGTGAGGGGAGAGAGGTTATACTAAAATGCTTTTAATAGAAATAAAAAATTAAATAAAAAATTGTTTTAATCGACTTTCTTAATAAATTAACGAATTTTTATTTGCGTAACTCCTCACGTGCCAGATTAAGACTCATGGGAGTCGAAAACGTTTTCAGTTTTGGCGAGTTCCTGTTCACACTTGACCAGAACATTAGATCGTTGGCCGACCAACTTGAAAAGATGGATAAAAAAAACAGGAATTGTCACTGTTATTTAAACAAACATGCATCAATGCATGTAAATGTCACAATTCGAAATGGCGGAACGTTACTAAAAGTCACTAAACTATTGTTTATCAGTTCTTTGTCACATACGCGCTTTTCGCGTCTTTTACACTTAGCTTATGGATGGGTATGTGCTTGTCATAATGTGATGTGGGTGTTCAATAATTAGTTCCTTTTAACAAGCACATAAGTATACAAATGCTCCCATCAAATCTTTTACGTATTAAAATACGTAATACGATGTGTGTGAGTGTTTGCGGCAACTTCGTAGTTACTCATCATTTATGTATGCGAGTGTGGGTGTTCTCTCTACATACGTCTATACGTGCACATAATGCCATCTGTGCACTCTTAAATATATTTTACGCGTATCAATGTGTGGAAGTGTACACAGTGCCTTTTGACTTTTTCTTTCTCTCTTTTCGGTCGACAAACGACCTTTCTGTCCATTTAACATTAAAACGAGATTTACCTTTTTCCTCTCTGTTCTCTCCATAATTAGCCACCATCGTTGCTGAGTACTCTTCTCTTTTAGTCTCCTCGTGTCGTCATGCCATAATCGTCGTGCTGATGCCTCTTTCCTCTTTACTGCGTGTCGTAGCTGTCTCATCACCGTGTCTAGTTAACAAAACTTTTCATCGACAAAAGGAGTCTAAAAACATTATTTGTGAGGGTCAAGGTTTTATTGTCTCTGGATAGAACACGAGAGAGAGGTCCGGTTCATCTTCACTACCGTCTATCTTTCTCACTGGTCGATACTTCTTGAGCTGGATTAACCGGAGGGGGTGGCTTTTCGCCTTAGTCTCATACCAAACATAGCTCAAAGTATAAGATCATATGTTAAATAATGGATGGACGTATGTTAAGAACGATTACAACAGCAAGTATATATTTAGTATCTAGGTGGGCCAGTGCAAGTTAACTTGGCATTAAAATCTGAGAAACAAGTTCGCTCCTGGACTTAAAAAATAAACAAGCATGAACTCAGGTTTGTGGTTCAAAAGAAAAGGTCAAACATAAATGTGTTATGACAAATTCTGTCAAATTAAGCAGTGGCGTCACGATATCGTGTGGCAGAAAAAAAGACATTTTAGTCAGTCTGTTTTGGAGAGCTGTGATGGGCAAATGTGAGTTTGGGATGTGATTTCAAAAAAGGGAAATGGGAATTTAATTGCCTGTAACAAAATAATTAAGTAAATAAAAACATTTCAGTCTCTCTCTAAATTTAATGTAATGTGTGTGTTGTATGTATTGTACGTATCTTTTCCTCTCGGTGCATGGAAATACTTGATTACATACACACAATGACGATGATGACGGCGAAATGCATACCACTAGACGATAATGATGATGACGGCGAAATGCAGACCACTAGACGATATAAATGACGACGGTGAAATGCATACCACTAGACGATAATGATGATGACGGCAAAATGCAGACCACTAGACGATAATGATGATGACGGCGAAATGCAGCCAACTAGATGATAATGATTATGACGGCGAAATGAAGCTTACTAGACGATCATGAAGATGACATCGAACTAAACGATAATTATGATGACAGTGAAATACAGCCAACTAGACGATAACGATGATGACGGTGAAATGCCGCCCACAAGACGATAATTATGATGACGGCGAAATGCAGCCAACTAAACAATATAGATGATGACGGCGAAATGCAGCCAACAAGACAGTTATGACGAAGACAGATGAATTAAGCTAACTAAACGATAATGATGATCACGGCAGAATGCAGCCAAATACACGATAAAAATGATGGCAGCGAAATGACTCCCTACTAAACGATAAAGATGATGACGGCGAAATACTGCCCACGAGACTATAATGATGATGACAACGAAATGAAGCCAATACACGAAAAAATATGATGAGGCGAAATGCAGCCTATAAGACGATAATGATGATGAAAGCGAAATGACTTCCCACTGAAAGATAATGATGATAGCGGCGAAATGCAAGAAACTAGGCGATAATGATGATGACGGCAAAATGCAGCCGACTAGACAATTATAATGATGACGGAAAAATGCGACCAACAAGACAATAATGATGATGACGGCGAAATGCAGCTAATTAGACGATAATAATGATGACAGTGAAATGCAGCTAATTAAATGATAATAATGATGACGTCGAAATGCAGCTAATTAGACGATAATAATGATGACAGTGAAATGCAGCTAATTAGATGATAATAATGATGACGGTGAAATGCAGCTAATTAGACGATAATAATGATGACGGTGAAATGTAGCTAATTAGATGATAATAATGATGACGGTGAAATGCAGCTAATTAGAGGATAATAATGATGACGACGAAATGCAACTAATTAGACGATAATAATGATGACGGTGAAATGCAACTAATTAAATGATAATAATGATGACGGTGAAATGCAGCTAATTAGATGATAATAATGATGACGACGAAATTCAGCTAATTAAATGATAATAATGATGACGGTGAAATGCAGCTAATTAGAGGATAATAATGATGACGACAAAATGCAACTAATTAGACGATAATAATGATGACGGTGAAATGCAGCTAATTAAATGATAATAATGATGACGGTGAAATGCAGCTAATTAGAGAATAATAATGATGAAGACGAAATGCAACTAATTAGACGATAATAATGATGACAGTGAAATGCAGCTAATTAAATGATAATAATGATGACGGTGAAATGTAGCTAATTAGAGGATAATGATGATGACGGTGAAATGCAGCTAATTAGACGATAATAATGATGACGGCGAAATGCAGCTAATTAAATGATAATAATTATGACGCCGAAATGCAGCTAATTAGACGATAATAATGATGACGGTGAAATGCAACTAATTAGACGGTAATAATGATGACAGCGAAATGCAGCTAATTAGAGGATAATAATGATGACGGTGAAATGCAGCTAATTAGAGATTAATAATGATGACGGTGAAATGCAACTAATTAGATGATAATAATGATGACGGTGAAATGCAGCTAATTAGAGGATAATAATGATGACAGTGAAATGTAGCTAATTAGAGGATAATAATGATGACGGTGAAATGCAACTAATTAGACGATAATAATGATGACGGTGAAATGCAACTAATTAAATGATAATAATGATGACGGTGAAATGCAGCTAATTAGATGATAATAATGATGACGGCGAAATTCAGCTAATTAAATGATAATAATGATGACGGTGAAATGCAGCTAATTAGAAGATAATAATGATGACGACGAAATGCAACTAATTAGACGATAATAATGATGACGGTGAATTGCAACTAATTAAATGATAATAATGATGACGGTGAAATGCAGCTAATAAGAGGATAATAATGATGAAGACGAAATGCAACTATATAGACGCTAATAATGATGACGGTGAAATGCAGCTAATTAAATGATAATAATGATGACTGTGAAATGTAGCTAATTAGAGGATAATAATGATGACGGTGAAATGCAGCTAATTAGAGGATAATAATGATGACGACGAAATGCAGCTAATTAAATGATAATAATGATGACGCCGAAATGCAGCTAATTAGACGATAATAATGATGACGGTGAAATGCAACTAATTAGACGATAATAATGATGACAGCGAAATGCAGCTAATTAGAGGATAATAATGATGACGGTGAAATACAGCTAATTAAAGGATAATAATGATGACGGTGAAATGCAACTAATTAGACGATAATAATGATGACAGCGAAATGCAGCTAATTAGAGGATAATAATGATGACAGTGAAATGCAGCTAATTAGAGGATAATTATAATGACGGTGAAATGCAACTAATTAGACGATAATAATGATGACAGCGAAATGCAGCTAATTAGAGGATAATAATGATGACAGCGACATGCAGCTAATTAGAGGATAATAATGATGACGGCGAAATGCAGCAAACTAGATGATAATAATGATGACGGTGAAATGCAGCAAACTAGATTATAATAATGATGACGGCGAAATGCAGCAAACTAGATGATAATAATGATGACGGTGAAATGCAGCTAATTAGAGGATAATAATGATGACGACGAAATGCAACTAATTAGACGATAATTATGATGACGGTGAAATGCAGCTAATTAAATGATAATAATGATGACGGTGAAATGTAGCTAATTAGAGGATAATAATGATGACGGTGAAATGCAGCTAATTAGACGATAATAATGATGACGGCGAAATGCAGCTAATTAAATGATAATAATGATGACGGCGACATGCAGCTAATTAGACGATAATAATGATGACGGTGAAATGCAACTAATTAGACGATAATAATGATGACAGTGAAATGCAGCTTATTAGAGGATAATAATGATGACGGCGAAATGCAGCAAACTAGATGATAATAATGATGACGGTGAAATGCAGCAAACTAGATGATAATAATGATGACCGTGAAATGCAGCAAACTAGATGATAATAATGATGACGGCGAAATGCAGCAAACTAGATGATAATAATGATGACGGCGAAATGCAGCAAACTAGATGATAATAATGATGACGGCGAAATGCAGCAAACTAGATGATAATAATGATGACGGCGAAATGCAGCAAACTAGATGATAATGATGATGACGGCGAAATGCAGCAAACTAGATGATAATAATGATGACGGCGAAATGCAGCAAACTAGATGATAATAATGATGACGGCGAAATGCAGCAAACTAGATGATAATAATGATGACGGCGAAATGCAGCAAACTAGATGATAATAATGATGACCGTGAAATGCAGCAAACTAGATGATAATAATGATGACGGCGAAATGCAGCAAACTAGATGATAATAATGATGACGGCGAAATGCAGCAAACTAGATGATAATAATGATGACGGTGAAATGCAGCAAACTAGATGATAATAATGATGACCGTGAAATGCAGCAAACTAGATGATAATAATGATGACGGCGAAATGCAGCAAACTAGATGATAATGATGATGACGGCGAAATGCAGCAAACTAGATGATAATAATGATGACGGCGAAATGCAGCAAACTAGATGATAATAATGATGACCGTGAAATGCAGCAAACTAGATGATAATAATGATGACGGCGAAATGCAGCAAACTAGATGATAATAATGATGACGGCGAAATGCAGCAAACTAGATGATAATAATGATGACGGCGAAATGCAGCAAACTAGATGATAATAATGATGACGGCGAAATGCAGCAAACTAGATGATAATAATGATGACGGCGAATTGTAGCAAACTAGACGATAATGATGATGACTACAAAATGCAACCAGCAAGACGATAATAATGATGACGGTGAAATCAAGTCAACAAGACGATAATTATTATGACGGCGAAATACAGTCCACTAGACCTTAATGATGATGACTGCGAAATGCAACCAATAAGACGATGATGATGATGATGATGATGATGATGATGATGATGATGATGCTGCTGCTGCTGCTGCTGCTGCTGCTGCTGATGATGATGATGATGATGATGATGATGATGATGATGATGATGATGATGATGATGATGATGATGATGATGATGATGATGATGATGATGATACAGCTAACTAGACGATATTAATGATGACGGTGAAATGAAGTCAACTAGACGATAATTATTATGACGGCGAAATACAGCAAACTAGACGACATGATGATGATGGCGAAATGCAGTTAACTAGATGATAATGATGATGATGGCAAAATTCGACCAACAAGAGTATAATGATGGTGACGTCGAAATGTAGCAAACTCGACAATAATAATGATTACAGCAAAATACAGCATACTTGACAATAATTGTAATGACGGCGAAATGCAGCACGTAAGATGATAATAATTATGACAACGTAATGTTACTAACAAAACGATAATGATGATTACGACGCAATTCAACCAAATAGACAGCAATGATGATGACGGAGAAATGCATCTAACTGGACAAGAATAATTATAACGGCGAAATAAAGCCTACTAGACGATAATGATGAGGACGGCGGAATGCAGATAAGTTAGACGTTAATGATGCTGACAGCGAAATACAGCCCACTAGACAATAATGATGATGATGACGAAATGCAGCCCACAAGACGATAATGATGATAGCGGCGAAATGTAGCCAATTTGAGGATAATGATTATGCCGACGAAATACAGCAGACGAGACGATAATGATAATAACGGCGAAATGCAGCAACTAGACAATAATGATTATTACGTCGAAATGCAGCCAACTAGACGTTATAATGATGACGGCGATATACAGTCTATCGACGCTTGCTTTCCCTGATGACGTAGAGTCTGAGATTGGTTTATTTGCTGACGACACCACGCTCTCGCCATGTTGGTAAAACAGACGCGATCGTATTCGAGGCAATGGCTGAATCTTTAGAAAATGACCTCCAGGCTGTAGTGAATTGGGGTCATAAATGGTTGGTAACTTTTAATGCCGCAAAGACAAAGCTCCTTTCCTTCAATAACTACAAGGAACCTTTTCAACCACCGATTGTCATGGCAAATAACACCCTACCTGAGAGTTCATCATTCAAACTCCTCGGCCTAACCTTCACAGGTAACATGAATTGGAACAAATACATTGAAGACATTGCCAAGGCTGCCGCTAAGAAGGCTGGCTCCCTCTACCGTGCTAGTAAACTCCTCACACCTGACATTATCCTGTATCTCTACAAAGCCACAATTCGCCCATGCATGGAGTATTGTCACATCTGGGCTGGTGCATCATCTAATAGTATCTCCCTCCTTGACAAGGTACAAAAAAGAATCGCCAACCTAATAGGTCCCTCACTGTCAACCAAGCTTCAGCCTTTGTCCCATCGCCGCAATGTAGCATCCTTGTGCTTGTTTTACAAATACTTCAATGGATTATGCTCCGATGAATTGGCTACTCTGGTGCCTCCTCGACGTAAATTCACTAGACTAACTCGACAATCAACTAAATCTCATTCATTCACTGTGGAAATCCCCAGATTTCGGAGAGCCTTCTACTCAAATAGCTTCTTTCCTCGTACTGCTGGCCTCTAGAACAGAACAGATATGCAGAAATTTAAAACTAATGTAAACAGACATCTCGCTGCGCAGACCCCAAGTTAGGTTGACCCCCCACACCTTCCTTCTCCCCTTTTCTTTTCTCAGTAGCCCCTTACGTCTACAGTGGCGGCCTGCCTTGTTTGGGGTGAACTATGTTAAAAAAATAAATAAATAAATAAAAACTGCTATGTGTACTAACATCACGCAATCACAACACGACACTGTCTCCACATTACACCAAAAAGCGCGGTGCCGTTTGGGAGTTCTCTTTCGTACGGTCGCGTGGTAAATAGTAAAAAATATATAACAATGTCGTATTCTTATTTACATTCAAAAAGAACGCCTCCGTTCGAAATATTTGATTTATTATATAAAAAAAATCTTGGCATCTTATTGATTTCTTAAATAAAATTGCATTTGATATATATATATATATATATATATATATATATATATATATATATATATATATATATATATATATATATATATAGTGTGTGTCAGGTTGTATATGAAAAGAAATCAAATAAAGTGCTCGATCATATAAGAGAGCTAATATAATTTATTTAGATACTGTATATTACATATTTCAGCAATGTACCGCGGTTTCATCCAAAAGGGCAGATTTACCGCAATTTACTAAAGATGTCTAAATCTGCCCTTTTGGGTGAAACCTCGGTACATTGCTGAAATATGTAATATACAGTATCTAAATAAATTATATATATATATATATATATATATATATATATATATATATATATATATATATATATATATAATATTAAAAATTAGTAGAAGCTAATTCTGGAGTAATTCCGGTGCCTTCGTTGATTCTGTCGATATGAGACGAGTTCTAGGAAGAAGGAGTTCCACTCCTCTAGGATTTATCTTGATACCCGTGTCATAACTACAACTAAGCCGGAAATGACGCCATTGGAGGGGGTAGGGGGAAAACATTCAAAATCCGATTGATATACAGGGTACTTTTGCAATCGGTAACATTTCGCTTTTTTGTACAACAGATGCGCGTCTCTAAACTTGTGATTCATTTGTACAACAACTTTTAGTTATTTTGTTATTTTAGTTATTTTCTACAACAAAGGCGCGTATCTAAACTTTGTAGTCTTTTGTACAACAGTGGCGCGTATCTAAACTTTGTAGTCTTTTGTACAACAGTGGCGCGTCTCTATACTTTTGATTCTTTTGTACAACAGAGGTGCGGCTGTAAACTTCTGATTCTTTTCAGGGCTAGTTCAGTTTAGCCTACCTATGGGAAACGCTTTTCGGAAGATTGTTCAGTTTAGGTCACTTATTGAAAACGCTTTTGGGGGCTTGTGCAGTTTAGGTATCTTGTGGAAAACGCTTTTCGGGAGCTTGTGCAGTTTAGCCAACCGATAGAAAACTCTTTTCAGGGGCTTGTTCAGTTTACCACCCTCATGAAAAGCGTTGTTCGAGGGCTTCTGTAGTGTAGGTCACCTATGAAAAACACTTTTCGGTTTCTTCTGCAGTTTACGTCACATATTAATAACGCTTTTCAGGTGCTTATTCAGATTAGGTCACCTATGAAAAACGCTTTAAAGACTATTGACTTCATCAACATTACGTATTTTCTTAATCTGGTGCAATTAGTTTTTAACGCATTAAAACAAGAGAAGAATCAGATGGGGAAAGGGGGAAGAGAGGGTTGGGGTGAGGGGAAATAATGAGAACGAGGAAAAGAGGGACGACTAGAGAGAGCAAGAGAGATTGAAGGTTTTATATACACACTACTTAAGTTCTACTACTTCGTTTTTTAAGCGCTCCAGGCAACGCCGGGTAGTCCTGCTAGTATCTTATATTAGCATTCTGTAGACTATGTTGAATTAATCCAACACCATCATTGACATTGGTTTTTTACAACTTCTTTATTTCTTTACTTTGATGAGTTTTTTTTTACATCTCTCATTTCACACAAAACTAAATGTATTCAAACTCTTTACGTGCAATCCATGGACAAATTCGAATAAGCGTATTTTTCCAATTTGTCCAGAAGATTACAGTATATGTTGTTGAGTAGCGAAAAGGACATGTTATAACCAAAACACCGGAGGGGAAATACAGTGATAATCCAAATTGATTTCTGCTAAAAATTCGTTAAACTGAAGTATATAACGGCAAAACCCTTACTTGGGGAAAAAGTGATCACTTCAGAATTTCTTTTTTTAAATCCACACCAAATAAGAGTTTAACACCTTCGAAAACACACAAATCAGATTTCTCAAACGATGGCCGCAAAACTAATATTTACGAAACTAACCTAAATAATTGCTGCTGGTAGATCGAAATTCCTCTATTAGAACAAAAGTCCACCGAAGCCTCCGAGACAATCGGTAAATTATTTTAGTTGTTATTTATTATTTATTATCACTCAAAAATCTTAAAGTGTCAAATAAGACTATTTCCAAAAACAAAAGATGAAGTGTTAAACCTCCATTGTTTTGATGCTAAACTATGAGAATGACAAGCCCGCAAATCGAGTATAAGTATATAAAAACATTAGTACCGGGGAATTATTTTCTCAAAAACAAATCTCTCATAATCATTTATTTTAATTTTTGTTTTTCAGTGAATAAAAAACAAAATTATATTTAATTGGATCTATAACGAGAGTTTGTTTTATTTATCTATTTAAAACTACAGGATCGACCATCAACCCATTTATAATAACACAGAGAATGGGAGATGATGGTCGATATTGTCGTTTTAAATAGATAAATAAAAGCAGTGGTCATTAAGCCTTGATTTGGCGCGGCCATTATCATCCTCTCCTCATCATAATAAAGCAATCCTCTTTTGAGCCAGTCAACATAGCCTTCTTGATCTATATATTTTTGAGATAGTTCTTCTATAAAATATTTTGCTTGTGCTTGGTTGTCTCATTCTTCCAGTATTATACTGTTGTTCTCACTTTTAAAAAGTTTCTTATCTTTTTAATTTTGCTGGAAATTGTGCATCATACCGGATGCCAGACATTCACCCGCTTTTCCCAAGACTCCAACTGAGAAATCATTTTTAGGATTCTAATTGTCCCTTTAGGCGCGAATCTTTGTATCTGGTTCACAGGGTATATTCGCCAGGTAAATTGTGTCATTCTTTTTCATGAGACCGGTTGTTTCAATTACTGGAATGATTGAGATCTTCCCAAGATTCTAGTTACTTTTAATGTCGTACATAAAACCTTCTTTTTCTTTCTTGTGCCACCTCCTTCAAAGCTGCAGCTCGGTCTTGGCAAGCCAGGTTCTCGTCTCGTCATCAAGGTCCGCTATGCCCTGCTCGCCATTGGGTAGTTTGAACAGCGGGCATTCCTCTATGATGTGCGTAACTGTCTGTTCTGGGTGGCCACATTCACAGGCAGCATCCTCTCTCAGGCCCCAGTCTCTCATTGTGGCAGAAAAACGGCCCACACCAGTTCTCAGGCGGTTCAGATTGGTCCATTGCCTTCGTGGCAGCTCAGCCCCTGGTATGTGGTCTGGGTCGGTGATGAACCTGTGCAGTCGGTGTTGGTCAGCCTGCTGCCAATCTTCCCTCCAGCGGTTCTTGGTCCACATCTGCTTTGAGGTGGTGTCTGGGACCGTTTCCAGAAGCTGATGCGCGTGCTGGGAGAGTGCGTGGCGTGATTTGAGGCGTACTGGTGGAGGGGGTTTGCTCATGATGTCGTGGAGCAGATGTCTCTTGTTGATCTTGGCCTTGCGTGACAGTGCCAGGACACTCGCTTCTCGTCGGATAGCGGGTGGGGCAATACCGGAGAGGATCGGTAGTTGGTTCACCGGCATGGCGTGGAGTGTCCCAGAGACTGTGCGCATGGCGATGTTTAGAGCTGCGTCAACTGTCTTGGTGTGGGTACTTCGGCACCAATCTGGGGCGCAGTACTCGACCGCTGAGAAAATCAGTGCTTGGGTGGATATCCGCAGGGTCTTGGTTGCGGCTCCCCATGTGGTACCGGCTAGACAACGAATCAGTGCGGCACGTGATGTCACCTTTGTCGTCACCTTTTCTATGTGTTGACGGTATGTCAGTGGGCGGTCGAGTTTCACGCCAAGGTACGTCAGGGTGGCGTCGAACAGGAGGGCGGTGTTGTTAACTATCACTTTAAGCTTGCGTTTGGCCTCACGATTGTTGAGGTGAAATACCGCGGACATGGTCTTGCCCACACTGAGTTTCAGCCGCCAGTTCTTGAGGTACCTGGACAAGGTCGTCATGTCCGCAGTGAGCCCAGCCTCGATAGTCTCCCATTTTTTGCCCGTCTGTAGGATGGCCAGGTCGTCGGCGTACCCGCATTGTTTGGCTGTTGTTGTCTGTATGTCGTAGATGTATATGTTGAAGAGCATCGGGGACAAAACCGAGCCTTGCGTGACGCCGTTCTTTAGTCTCCGTAGTCTTCTGCGTTGGCCGTCGCTGGTGTGGAGGGAGAAGCTACGATTACTCAGCATCTCCATGATGAAACTCACCAGGTGTCAATCTGGAATGGTTTGCAGCAGCTTAACATGAAGTCCACGTAACCAGATGGTGTCGTATGCAGCCGTGAGGTCAAGTAGGACAGTGCCGGCTTTTTCTCCTCTCTGGAAGGCGCTCTCGATGTCCTGGGTTAGCAAGGCGACTTGGTCTGTTGTTGACTTGCCACGACAGAAGCCGGCTTGTTCTTTAGGTAGTATAGTTTCCACGACCGGTTCGAGGCGCGCATATAGTAGCTGTTTCAGGAGTTTGTATTGGACACAGAGAAGCGAGATCGGGTGGTAGCTTTTGGGATCATCGAGCGGCTTTTTTGGCTTGGCAAGAGCGATGATCTTTGCTCGATGCCAGATCTTTGGCAGCCGCGATGTTCTGTAGCACACGGTGTACAGTAGGCGTAGTCATTCTGTTGCTTTCCCTCCTTGGTGGATGATAAACTTCGGGTGCATGTTATCAGGTCCCGGAGCTTTATTCGACTTCAGGCGTTTGGTGGCTACTTCCATCTCTTTCATCGTAAACTCACCCGAGAGGTCAGTGTCGGCACTCGGTGAGGTGTGGAGATCCCTCAATTTAGTTGTGGTGTCTTTTGTGAAGTACTTGTCCGCATCTGGGAAGCTACCATTCTTGAGTAGCTGTGCTGCGATGGAATTGGCAGTGATGGAGCAAGGAGATGGTTTACTTGCACGACCGGTGAGCTTGTTGATGGTCTGCCAGGCTCTCCGGCTCGAGTGAGTGAAGTCGATCGTCTCCACGATTTCTTCCCATCTCTTTTGGCGCTTGGTGTTTAGTCTATCAAGAAGGCTGGTAGCTGCTGCTGCTCTCTCCTCACTATTTGTGGAGTCAGAGTGGCGTCATTCCTCGTCCCAGCAAGGGATATAGTTGGTACGTCGTCCGCAGGGAATGTGTTTCTTCACAGCCTTTAGCAGCATCTCTGTGTAGGCTTCATAAGCATCGTCCGTGTTGTTGGCAGAGCCTTAACTGATGTTTCGACCTCCTTCTTGTAGCCTTGCCAATCCGCTTTGCGGAAGTTCCATCTCCGGACTGGTCTTCCCCCTGTTGGCTAGATCAAGGATGGTGTTGTGATCAGCAGTGGACGATGTTGTGAGTGAGGGAACCGGTTCAGGGTGCGTCTTTCCGGCAGTGCTTGGTGCTGGAGGTTCTTAAAGAATGGCCTTCTTTAAGAACCTCCCGCAGTCGGGGTTGGTCTCAGTGTTCCATCGTCCCGTGAACGACGAAGGCTCCTTCAGGTCGTAGAGGAGTGTGGCATCTACAGCAGATGCCCATTCAGATAGAGTGATGCCGTCCTGGTTGGTGATGTTGTATCCCCTGTCGGTGTGGCGACTATTGAAATCACCAGCATAAATTGCGGGTGACGGCATATCGGGGATGGTGTGCGGCTCCAAACGGGATGGTGGTGGCTTGTAGATGTTGACTATGGTATTCTCGACCACCTTCGTACTGATCCACTCAACTGTGGCATCATCGGTCAACTGACTAGCAGCCGACCATGGTACATTGTTTTTCACGAACGTCGCGAGGCCATGATGTTTGCTGCTGGTATAGCCAGCGAGTGTGAAGCCTGGGAGTTTAAGACTGGTGTCACTGACTTTGTGTGTCTTCTGGAGGAGGATGACGTTTGCCTCGGTGTTGGTGGCAATTTGAGCAAGGACATCGAGCTTTGGCATAGTTAGCCTTTCGATGTTGAGCTGCAGAATTGCTAGATGTTGATTTTCGACGACCGGAGTCGCCCGTCCTGAAAAGGATGCGTGAGAGTACTGTCGCGAAGGGGGATGGCTGGTTGAAAGCATTAGTTTCACTGTAAGCGTTTATTGACTCGTAAGAGGTGGTATTGCTTTCAGCTATTAGTGGAGGGGGCGCGTAGAGCCTGTCTTCGTCCCCTCCACATAAGAAAAAAACATAAGACCTTAGTATTTAGTTATTTTCTCCCTCTCAACACTGTTTAAGCCAGATCATTAGGAACACTCACTTCAACTAGGCTTGCTAGTTTCTCCCTCTTACCCCATATGGCTATGTCATGTTTAACAGCTTCATTTGTTTTTTTGTTTTTTTCAGTTTACTTCAATGTAAAATCACATAAACCTCCCTAGGGGCTAATAAAACTTGATCTCTATATGAGATACACAGTTATCCGAGTGTTCAATTTAATTAATTTTACCTTTAGCTAGTAACCGCTGAGTTAGTAAAGAAGGAAAGAACATTCATTTTTCTTTCTTCAATTTACCAGTACAAAATATTATAGTATAACTTTTTTTACCGGATTCCAAAACAAAAATAATCAAGTCTTGTTGAGTATCAAGCTAAGTGCTGTTACTTGAGGTAACACCACAAGGAGAAAGTGCATCATATGAGAATACATTTTCCAAGATTAGAAACCTTTCCAAGTTGTTGAAGATGACGATAAGTAGTTGTATGGTTTGAAGAAAGTTTCATTTCAAAGTATTCAATTGCAGGTTTTTGTGTACAAAAAAGCTTCACATCAAACTAGATGTCATGAGTTTCATCTTCAAATATGAAATTTCCATTGCTGTATTTTGAAAACGATCTTCTGTATATTCTTTCATTCATTTTCCTCTGCCAAATCAACCAGTTAACTATCTTGTCGTCTCTTGGTCTTACCGGATTCCAGGACAAGAATTCATCTGGTCTGGTGGAGTATCCAGTTCAGTGCTGTTACTTGAGCTAACGTTACTTAAAGAAGGCGTCCCATTCCTAATGTATAGCCGTGTCGAGGGGATTTTATTTGGGCTTCGAATACTATGTTATTTTGAATATTTGGTCATGGTTTACTTGTACGGTAAAGTATCCTCATGTCGACATGTCCTGACAAACCCTAGTACAGAGAGACCGAAGAGACTCGACGATAGTATCTGGTAGGCAATTCAAACTCTTTAGTAGGTAATTCAAACTCTCCGTGTATCTGTGTGCGTACATGTGTGTAGTTGCCCATCTTGATGCTGCTGCTGCTGCTGCTGCTGCTGCTTCAGTGAGCAGCAATGTGTAATCTGTGGGGTTTCCAATGGTTTTACCCTTTCTATCTCTATCTCGTTCGCTCGCTCTCTCGCTCTCTATCTATTTATGAATCCATCCATCTGTTCATTTTGTTCTTTCGCGTGCTTCGAGGCAGCAGGTTCGAATGATCTGAAATCACAGGAAATTGGAATATGAGGAAAGTCTAATGAATACGAACACGCGTATTCTTACTCTTGCCAAAATGGCGACGGCTTAAATGCAACTAACATGAATAACTCACTTCATTTGCGTTTAGTGTTTGCAAACAAACCTGACAAACATCCAGTGAAAATGAAGGGTGTTACGCCGACGCCGCCGACACTGATAAATAACTATTTTGTTTTTTATACTAAAACACACATATCGATGGTCATAGAATCTTTAAAAAAAAGGAAGACAAAAATATCACTTTCAATAAAACGGTGGGATGAATTTAAAAAACAGACAAACATTAATATATCTCTGCATTTATGCAACGGGAACAAATAAATAAACCTATCCAAGCATTATCTTCTCTCTCTCTCTCTCTCTCTCTCTCTCTCTCTCTCTCTCTCTCTCTCTCTCTCTCTCTCCCCACACACTGCACCGCTTTTACTAATACTCTTGGGAAAGGTATGACTCTACATTCCAACCCCCTAGCTATGGATTAAATGAATGTAACACCCCGAACTAACACTTATCATTTTATTGTTTCCGTTCGTCCTGTCCGTCTGCTTGCCACTGGAATCAAGCAATACCGGTTAAGGAGAAGTGCGGCCGGGTATTGAACAACCCTAGCTTCAATATTAACTGCCCGTGAACAAAATGCCCGCCGTTCCGAGGCATTTGAATCGGCGTTGCGGGAACAAATTTCAATGACTGACACTCAGACATAGCTGCAAGCAAAAAAACAATGCTCACGCTAATAAAGGTGATGTATGTATCAGCACCTCCCCTAACTGCGATAATAACTCTACTAAACCTAACTCCTTTCGAGTTTGCATGAGCTGATGGAGTCACCATTATGGCACCCCGGAAACAAGCTCCCGGTAGTAAAAATGACCAGCATTGGCTCAAAGATGCAGTATTGTGGGAAACCTAACCACCTTTCAAGAGTGTGCTGAGCAAAGAAACTTTGTCTTGGGACTGACAAGGCTCTCATGAATTATCTTATTGCTCACATCACGTTTAACTAAACAAAGGACATATATATGACCACAAGCGAGTAATAGAAATAAGCGTGTATGTTATCCCATTCTTACCAAATCTAAATCCCATACAGGCGAAGAACATTCCTGATGACTACAGAACAAAGCTGAAGATCGTCCCTGATAGCGGGGAACTATATGTCTAGGTGGACCAAGGCATCTGTTTAACATAGGGCTCACAATGAATAACCTAGTCCCATCAAGAAAAATCGTTCGAGCTGAAAGAGATTTCACACCTGTATGTCAGGGATGGTTACCTGTGTAATTCGAGGTTCAGGGAAAAAAAAACAAACAAGCCCTTTACATATGCAAGGAGATCCATCTACTTTATTTCAGCAAGGCAGCATGCATTGATGTGTGAATGCTACCTGATTTCCAAATCTTACGGCAACATTTTCAACTCAGACAAATATCGCAATCATCGAGTGCGTCAATACATTGCCAAGTCGCCCAAAAAGCCTTCCTTGTCCCCCAACAAAAAAGAACATTGGTTGGCTTAAGGATTGGCTCCTAGAGCATTTTTCCAAGATAGAATTAAAAAGCCCATATACATCTTAAAGTGTGAGAAGTTCCTAAAACCAGACACAACCCAATTCCTGTGCCTTATCATTTCAAGGAGCAAGTGCAACACGTACTTTGGGATGATGTCAAAAGAGGTATTCTGACCCCAGTGCCCGTTAGTAACCCTATTGATTGGTGCAGCACTATAGTAATTACTGCAATAAAAATGGAAAACTGCTAAGAACGCTGGACTAGCAGCAGTTAAACTCGCAGTGCCAACAAGACGCACCACAATAGTTCGCCATTCCAACCGACATTACGGGTATCACCCAACAAAAAACCCGTTTTAGATGAAATGGATGGTTATCATTAAATCACTCTAAATGAGAAATCTCAGCCACTTACAACTTTCATCACGGAGTGGGGCCATTTTATGTATCTCTGGATGCATCAGTGATACTAAGCCTCCGGTGATATCTATACGCGTAGATATGATGAGATCATTAAAACATTTCTCGCAAGGTAAAAGTCGTTGATGATACGCTACTTTTGACAACAGTATAAGAAATGTCTTCTACCATACATTTGACTACCTATCACTTCGTGCAAACAAATGAAATTGTCCTTAACAAAAATAATTTTTTTCAGTTTTTCTGGGTCCTTACTAGTAAGTCCGTACAGGTCCAGATGCTTCCTTACAGATTCTGCTGACGCCACATCCTCATTAATATATATGTCATCAATATACGCCGACGTTGCTCTCCTTATCTTCTCATCCTGGGCTAACACAGCTTCGACCACAGCCCGCATTACAAGAAGCGCCACATTTAAGCCAAATCCTAGCCTAGTTAGACAATATCTTTGTCCTTTAATTATGACTGTCTGGTATAGCCAGAGAGATCTCTCAACATGGATCTGTAAGTATGATTTCCTGAGGTCCAGAATGGATACATTCGTTCCTTGCTGTCTCCATTCTCGCATTTTTTTCTGTGCAAACATCTGTATCGCCAGTGAATGCATCAATATAGGTGTTTAATTCACGATAGTCCATCACAGGACGCACCTTATTTTTATTGGCCTGTAGCACAGCCATCAGTGGGATTAGTCCCTTGGGTGGACCAAACTCCTCCTGATTATATGGCAACAACCAACCGTTGTTTATTCAGGTCTGCAACTCGCGTTCAAAATCTTCCCTTAATTCATTAGACATTGGATATTCAGAAATCCGAGTTTCCAGTTTCTCTGGTCCATAACCCGCTGACCATTTTCATGCTGCAACCCACACTCTCTTCCGTTCGTCGAATTTGGCAACAAAATCAGCTTTGTTAATACAAAGCGCTACAAACTCCACACTTCCAGATTGTGTGATGCGAACGTCACCGAGTGTCAATGCCAAGTAACATATCGAAATCAAAGGGTTTACCTTGCATAATCAGCACCTTGATTGTGGCAACGTTACCAGTCTCTGTATGAATCCTAATAGTGCCATTTCCGCAGCAGGCCTGCGTAGCGCCGGTCAATGTAGTTACCACCATCTTCTGCTTTGACCAAGACCGATATAGCTTTTCACTCAAGATAGAACGTGAGCACCCAGTATCGAGGAGAGCCAAGTATCGTTCATCATCAACATAGATGGTAATGACAGGTAGCGCCGAGTTAACATTCTAACTGGAGAATAGACTGGCGCTGATGTCTTGTTCCCAACATCGTTTCCCGAACAATCTCTTACCAGATGACCAGTCTTGTTGCACCGATAACATCGTTGACGGGTAGTCTGCATCCTTTGCTGTAGTGAAAAGAAGAAAGAGAGAGCCGAATTCCTTTGTAAAGGTTTCATTCACAAAAGTAAAACACGAAATAAAGTTAAATGACGTAGCATTTTATAGTCAACGCCTGACGGAAGAGTTCATTCAATGGGAGGAGGGTTAAGAATATTACACTTTCCCCTTACAGTTTCTTTTTTTTTTACCTTTTTTTTCTTCTCTTTTATTTTTTTTTACCTTTTTTTTTACTTTTTTTTAATGTATATTATTCTATGATTTAAACTTTTTTTTTCTAATGCCTTATTTAGTAACGAAGTCTTTGTATTTCTCAGGAAATTTCCGTATTCTGCCAGATCTTCGCAGTGGCTCGGATGGCATTTCGCTCTCAACTGGCTCCACACGAGGTGTTTTTTCTATCTGTTCAGAATATTTTGTATTTTCTTTTTCACTTTCTGGTTTACTTACGGGTGGCATGCAAACATCCTCTGACGTGTTGTCTCCATTAATTGAGTTGGGAGCCAAATCTGTTTTGCTTGTCATATCTTTACATGGAAATTCAAAGGGAAAACGAGAGTATTCGTCGATTATCGTAAGTAGATATTTGTTACCATGTGTGGACGTAGGCAGTGGTCCCTTGAAATCCATGTTTAATCGCTGAAATAGTAGTATTGCTTTTATGAGAGTTCCCTTGTTACCGGTAAAAAATTTGGGTGTTAAATACTGGCAAGACGAGCACGAATTAGTTAAACCTTTTATTTGGTTGAGTGAGAAAGGAAAGTTTCTTTCTTTGCAACAATGGAACAGTCGTGTAATGCCTGGGTGGCATAATTTATAGTGTAAGTCGCGGAGATCTTGTAAGGAATAAGTTAGAGCAGATATCCGGGAAAAGGTATCAGCAACAGTATTTTCTCTTCCAGGACGGTAGACGATGCTAAACTTAAATTGTGACAGTTCAATGCGCCAACGACATATTTTGTCATTTTTGATTTTTGATTTCCTGGTATTATCAAACATGAAGCTAATACTTTTTGGGGTCTGTAATTACAGTAAAGTGTTTACCAACGAGAAAATGTCGCCACTTTCTTAAAGCTTCAACAATAGCAGCTGCTTCTTTTTCTACCGCATGATGTTTCGTTTCACTAGGCCTTAGTGTCCTGGAATAGAATGCAACCGGACGGTTTTCTTGATGAAGGGTAGCCGCAATACAGTTGTTACTAGCATCTGTTTCTACTATAAATTCTTTTTCTGGGTCAACCGTTACCAGCATAGCATCTTTCAAGTCGTTCTTTAGCCTTATAAAAGAGTCCAATGCCACAGAAGATAATGGGAATTCTCTATTGCGGTTTAGTGCTAATATTTTCTATGAAAAATTCTGGATAAATTTGCTGTAGTAAGAGAACCCCCCAATAATCCGTCTTTGTGATTTTAGATTTAGAGGAGGTGGCATCTCAAATAGAGGTTTAAGACGATCGTAGTCGGGTGATATCTGGTTGTTTTTGATAGTGTACCCAAGTAAAATTATCGTTGAGACTGAAACGATGCTTTTATTCTTATTAAGCGTGATGTTGTACTGTTTAGCAACCTCATAAAATCTTTGAAGATTGTAGTCATGCTCTTTTGGGGGTTTTCCACAGATATTAGGGTCGGCCAATGATATTGCTTTTTGTTTGTGAATAATTTTAAGGTTCATTTTTTTGCAATATTGCCGTTAATAAAAGTCCCCACACTACCAGAATCCACCATGGCATTGACAGTGGATCCATTTATTTTACACTTAGTAAATGTAATGACTTTTTTTCTTCCTGGTCACGCGAGACTAGGGAAACAAGTGTCTTCATTCAACACTGCCGACACAGACGATTTACAGACTTTGGCCCAGTGTCCTTTTTTCAAACACTTATTGCATTTTGAGTCACGGGCCGGACAAAGGTGACGCGGATGACGAGAATTCCCGCAGAAAAGGCAAATTTCATTCGGCCTCATATTTTTTTGTGTCACTGTATTTTCTCTTGAAGTGATTATTGGCGCGGAAATCATATTCTCCTGGTTGTGACACGCAGAGTGTTTTTCTGCTTGTTCAAGAAATCTTGCCATCTCGTATGTTTCTCGAAAAGTTAGCAAGGATTTCTCGAGAAGTCGTTGTCGAATTGAGGGGGAGGAGATACCGCTAATAAAAGCCTCCCGCATATACTGGCTTTTATTTATTTCGGCACTCACAGCCTGGAAATTGCACGTTTTAGCAAGGTTTTCCAACTGTAACATAAAAGAATCCACTGTTTGCGCCGGTTGTTGTTTCATGGTCATAAGTTTGTGGCGGTTGTAGACTATATTAGTAGGCTTGATGTAGGCCGCGTCCAGAGCTCTTATGGCAGATGTATAGTCGTTTGTGTCACTAATTATTTCAAATACCTCTGCCGATATGCTATTTATCAAAGCATAGAAGTCGGTTTGGGTGTTTCAAGTCTCTTCAGTGCCGTTAACCGTATGTAGGTAATTTATAAACGTAAGCTTCCAATGTTTGTATTTTTTTATGCATTGAAGGCTGTAGACTCGGTGTCGAATCGTTCGGGACGAAGTACTCTGTCCATTTCTTTTGTGAATAAAATTGTAGTGAAAAGAAGAAAGAGAGAGCCGAATTCCTTTGTAAAAGTTTTATTCACAAAAGTAAAATACGAAATAAAGTTAAATGACGTAGCATTTATAGTCAACGCCTGACGGAAGAGTATCGCCAGTGAATGCATCAATGTAGGTGTTTAATTCACGATAGTCCATCACAGGACGCACCTTATTTTTATTGGCCTGTAGCACAGCCATCAGTGGGATTAGTCCCTTGGGTGGACCAAACTCCTCCTGATTATATGGCAACAACCAACCGTTGTTTATTCAGGTCTGCAACTCGCGTTCAAAATCTTCCCTTAATTGGATATTCAGAAATCCGAGTTTCCAGTTTCTCTGGTCCATAACCCGCTGACCATTTTCATGCTGCAACCCACACTCTCTTCCGTTCGTCGAATTTGGCAACAAAATCAGCTTTGTTAATACAAAGCGCTACAAACTCCACACTTCCAGATTGTGTGATGCGAACGTCACCGAGTGTCAATGCCAAGTAACATATCGAAATCAAAGGGTTTACCTTGCATAATCAGCACCTTGATTGTGGCAATGTTACCAGTCTCTGTATGAATCCTAATAGTGCCATTTCCGCAGCAGGCCTGCGTAGCGCCGGTCAATGTAGTTACCACCATCTTCTGCTTTGACCAAGACCGATATAGCTTTTCACTCAAGATAGAACGTGAGCACCCAGTGTCGAGGAGAGCCAAGCATCGTGCATCATCAACATAAATGGTAATGACAGGTAGTGCCGAGTTAACATTCTGACTGGGGAATAGACTGGCGCTGATGTCTTGTCCCCAACTTCGTTTCCCGAACAATCCTTTATCAGATGACCAGTCTTGTTGCACCGATAACATCGTTGACGGGTAGTCTGCATCCTTTGCCTACAGTCTCTCGCAAAATGATTAGGGCCGTTGCATTTGTAACATGTATAATCAGATCGCGCTATGCCTTAAAATGGTTGAGGGATTCGGGTAGGCTGTGTCGCAGCCACAACTGGTTCTCACACTTCAGCATTGTCTTTCATCAATGCTCGAGCTCGAGCCAACAACTCTTCTAAAGTCATATCGTCCACACTAGAGGAGGACCGCAACAGCCTTTTCACGGGGTTGGGAAGCCCCCGTACAAACACACACACTAGCACATTATCTGGTATTCCTCCAAATAGCACTGACAGCTTCCGCAGATCTGCCAAATATACGTCTACAATCTCACCCGAACGCAATACGCGTGCCTCGAACTTCTCATACGCTGTTCCACCCAGAAAGCACCGGTATGTTGCTCTGAGAGCTGGCACATCTTATTTGCAGGCAACAGATTTTACACGAATGCAGAGCGCCTATACGCGTCTATTGAAGGCGAAGCAGCGGCAATTACCTTGGCTTTAGATAAATGCTGTATATTTATTATGGGTTGCCGTAACGTAATACTAGTAACATACTACCAGTCTTTAATAGGAGTATTTGGCGACAGGGACATTAGTAAGATACATAACCCACGCCTCTTTAAGCTAAAAGAGAAATCATCCAGATATTGTTTTACGATCAAGTATTGCACAGAAAAGTTGCATCAGGGTTCCGATACCACCTCTTTTACTACTCCATTTTGAAATTATAGTTCAGTAAAATCGTTCCCTATCTCTGTAATCTATTTGCTGTATACATAGGTAGGCCATAACGTAATCTATTTGCTGTATACATAGGTAGACCATTTTTTTCGATCAGAACATGGTAATTAACGGCTTATGGTCCGTCTGTAACGTAAACAATCTACCGTGTATATAGCAGTGGAACTTGGTTACAGCAAGTATTATCTCTAGAGCTTCCTTCTCAATTTGGGAATACTGCTTTTCCGCCGGAAGCAAGGTCCTTGATGCATGAGCGATGGGTTTATGGGTTCCATCCGGCATTATATGCAGAATGCACGCTCGTACCCCATATGCACGATCGTCGCTAGCCACGATTATGTCTAAATCCGGGTTGTAATGCGTAAGAAATAAATCTGACGTCAGCATTTCAGTGGTTTTATCGAATGCTCCTGGCATTCGGGTGTCCACTCCCAGACCTTATACTTTTTTATAGTTCATTCAGTGGAGCGCAAAAATTATGCATCTCTAGAATGAAAGCTTGTTAGTAATTTGGTATTTCCAGAAAACTCTGTAGTTTTGTGATGTTTTCTGGCGCCGGGGTGTTCTTAATCGCGGTAGCCCTTTTCTGGGTCCGGCCTTCTTCAATTTGTGTCTATAATATGACCCGGCTATTTTATTTCCTCAAGAAAGAAATTACATTTTACCTCTTTCACTTTAAACCCATAATCCTGGATTTGCGAAAAGACTTGGTTGACATGTTTCTGATGCTGTTCAATGTGTTTACTGTTTACTAGAATGTCGTCAAGGTATGCAATAGCAAAATCAATTTCGCCCAGCATTGTATCCATCACTTGCTGAATAATAGCTGGATACGGGTATTTGGAGGTACGTTTCACTCAGATCTATTTTTGAAAAAGATCTGCGTCCATTTAATTTTGAGAAAACCTTCTCCGGGCTGTGCAGTA
The DNA here is from genome assembly GCA_963556195.1 of Sepiola atlantica. Classification (NCBI taxonomy): domain Eukaryota; kingdom Metazoa; phylum Mollusca; class Cephalopoda; order Sepiida; family Sepiolidae; genus Sepiola; species Sepiola atlantica. Next base: position 47,934,765 of record OY744544.1, read on the forward strand.
GGTAATGATAATCTTTTAGTGCTGCATTTAATCCCGTCGAAAGGTCTGCACACACGCGAATCTCTTTTGATTTCTTTTTCACATACACCTTGGGTGCTGCTCACTGACTGTACTCAACTTTTGATAAGATCCCGATCATCACAAGTCGGTCCAATTCCTCGTTTATTTTGTCTATCGAGGCAAAATTCACATTCCTTTTCCTCTTAAATACTGGTTAGACATTTTCGTTCAGTTGAAATTTGGCCGCCATCTTTGTGCATCGACTAGGGCCGCCAGAAAAAAAAACTTCGGGAAAAGATTCTTTTAATTCCAGCTTTTGTTTTTCTGATTCGGTCGCCGACTATCTATTTTTTTTTTTGGCAAAGTGTATTTATCGGTAACTCCCATGAATTAAATGCGTGCATCCAATCAGTTCCAAAAAGGTTATTATCGTCTTTTAACACCAGCATTTTTAATTGTTTGGTATTTTCCATTAAAGACAAATTTGTAATTATCTCATCCCTAAATTTAATTATTTAACCAGTCACTGTGCTGGCTATCCTGTTGGTTCTTAACAGAGTGGGTTTATTCGTATGTAGATTTATTATTGACACGTCCGAGCCCGAATCTAATTGCAATTTCATATTTTTATCCAGGAGTTTTACGTGTGTATATTTTCTTATATTAATACATTCCTGATTATTTGTACTTGTGGCTTTTTTACAAGTCAGGTAGGTCTTAAAACGAAATGTACAGTCCATAGGCTACCACAGCGTGAACAAGGGCTCGACGGCCATTTATCCTGTTTCTTACAAGGTTGGCTTGTCTTTGCGGCGTGAAAGTCATTGTTTTTGTTTTGACTTATTTTTGGATGGGAGTTGAATTTCGTTTTTTGGCGTACTTTTCGTATATGTGCAATGCCTGACTGTTCGATGTCTTTCGAATCCTGTTTTACACTTACAAATTTCTGGCAGCCTTCGGCTAATTTCTGTAGTGTTAGGCTTGGTTCAACTATAGGGTATATCAATTGATAAATTAATATATTAATAAGTAAAAAGGTTAAGACAAAACTTGAAAAAAAACAATATATTCAAATTGAATAGAAGTATTTAAGAGTTATATTAATTTCAACCTTTAGAATCTAAAATTTACAATTTTAGATATAAGTACTATATATATATATATATATATATATATATATATATATATATATATATATATATATATATATATATATCAGACAACGAAATGGCTTCTACAATCTATCCCCCTTAATAAGCAAAATTATCCTGACCGAACAAAAACTAAACCTAAATCATGGCTAACCTTTCTTCTTTTCGTTCTCAATTGTACTTATATACAAGTCCCCGCATTCACACTCACGTACTAACTCCTTCTCACATACATTTTCATTCACTACGAATCTAAACCACTTAATCACAAATAACAGCCTTACCAATGAACGCAATCTACACATCCTCACAAATATTTAGATATTTAAACCCCTTTTGCCATTTAATTTCAAACTATCAACACAGCCTGCACAAAACTACATTTCACCTATTTCTCGCCAAAATTAATATCACTTTTCTTCTTTTTCTTTTCCTTCCCTTTATTGACATGTTCACATCACATTTCAACACATTCCTTCTAACTCACTTATATTCACACATTCCTGACATAGCCATTTCACACCTAACCACAACAAAATCTCCCCTCTCCCCCTCACCCATCTCACCCTTTCGACTACTTCTTTCACACTCTTACCCACCCACCCCGCCTACTTTCAAATCTTCAAATCTTTTTTCTAAAACTATGATACTACCTACATACCAAAGAAACAGAGTTCCACCCTTCCCTCCTCTTTCCCCAGCCCCTCAAAAGCCATGTTACACCTCACCACGACAAAAACCTCAGCACCCCTTCTCTCTCTCCCACCCTAAGACAAATTCACTAACACTCCACCCCTCCCCTTTTTCACTCACAGCCATCCACATTCATTTCACTCTCTGTCACTGACTGACTTCTCTCAGCCCGGACCTTGATCCAGCGCTCTTAGTAGCCACGGCTACTACTTTTTCTCATCAACCCATCATGTCAACCCAATATTTCGATGTACGTACATGACATTTTTTTTTAAATTATCAACCGTAGGAAGTCTTACAAATAAAGACGAAACATTGATGAATATATACAAAATATCTTTTGGTTTTTCCTTTTTCATTTCCCATATATAGCATTAAATATTAAATAAGTTAAGTTTAGAATTATTAAAAAGAAAATATATTTATTTATTAAAATGTGTAAATATCCGTATTTTGTAAATAAAACTAAATAAAAACAGTATTTATTTGTCTAAGAAATATGTCGAGACAAAAGAAAACTAGAAAAGAATCATGGAAATTTATACTAAGTTGGTCCTAGCAATTTATTAATTGAAGTAATAGATTTACTAATCTATTGGTTAAGTAAAAAAAACAACCTTAATGTCGATTTTTCTTACGAATCATCGGTTCTTTAAAAAAATTTAAAAGAGATAATTAAGTATAAACCTAAATTTAAAATGTTAATGTTTTCAAATTAGGAGATTATTAAGGCAGACTTAAAATGAAAAAATACATCATTCTATATTAGTTGAGATATTTACAATTGATGAATACACAAGATTTTTCAAAGCTTAGAGAAAGCGTAAACGTCCAAAAAAGTATTTTCTTTTAAATGTTTACTGAATAAGTTCATAGTGATATTAACAAATATAATAATGGAGATGATGTTATATGTTGTAAGGAAATCGTTAGACAATTAAGGTGGATACAATTAATATAGATAAATAGAAGAGTCAAAAAATAAAAAAAATGTAGAAATAATATAAAAATAAACAATAAAAACAAATATACTAAGTGAATTAAATTTAACAATATGGTAACAGCTAAATAAATATATAGTCTATATAAATAACTTGCTATTAACCTGTAAAAGAAGGGAAAAATGAAATAAATAGGTAATTATTATGGATAATGTAAGAAATGTCATATATTGAAGTTAAATTAAATATTTCAGATTATATAATGAGAATTAGAAAGTTATAGTTTAAATATGTATGCGATAAAACAAAGTTCCGATCGCGCGTAGAACATTATTGACATCATGATGCTTATCCCTGCCTTTTGGGTAAGTGTATCTTAATTTCAATTACTGTATGTGATGATTTCTCGCGGTCGTGTCAGTCTAGGCGTTAGGCTCGTAATTTATTTTGTAATTCTCAGATTTGAACCTGTCATAATTTCAGATTTGAACCAGTCATAATCTAAGATTTGCACCCGGCATAATCGATTCCGTATTCTGTGGCGATATCCATTAGACAGATCATGAAAAATGGCAAAGTAAAAAAAATAATTTCGTATTGAATTTTTGGGGAGTTTACAGACGATGCATGTTTTTTGAATGCTTATGACACGAAGACTTCAAATAGAATTGCAAGTTGTCACTTACGTCATAATGTCACCTGAATCGACGCAGTCGGGAAACAAGTGTGACAAAGAGAAATCGAATTTCTTTTGATGTTTGTTCTAATGTACTTTCCAATGAAAGTGAAACCACTTTACTGGATATCGCATGATCTTTTAAGGAATATGACGATCACAGTCAACGATGGAAAATCTTCGTGAAAGAAGACATTCAAAACAGAAGACATGAGAATGTAAAATCCAATTTAAATTCAATAAATTTGAGAAACTTTTTTCTTTAAACTGTTCTTCAGAAAATTACTAAATGTTTAAATAGTTTTATTTGAAGGACATTATTTCTTTTTATTAGTAACTATAATTCAATAATGTTCTAAAGTAGCGGGACCTGTGCACCGCCGTTGCCTGAGAAAATTGAAGAGCATTAAACTCCTGTTCACACTTATGAACTTCTCATTTTAAATCGAACTTTTCACTATCTATAAATATTAATCATTTTGCTCATTAAGTTTATCAATAAAATGAACATTTAAACGTATGCCAGTTTCAGTCTCGATATTTCTCTATAGAATTGATAATTGTCTCAAATATGTTGTAATCTATACATCGTGTACATTAGCCATGCTTGGGGTATTGGGCTTGTGTCGTAGGTTTGATTGTAGTCAATCCCTTCAGGATCTTTTGGTCGATGTATAGCAGTCATGTGTCCCTCTTTCTGGTGTCTTACATCTTTTCTCTCTACCGAGGTTATTAAATCAGTTGTAGATGTATTCGTTTAGGTGTGCCGTAAAATTTTTCCACAATATTGATAGACGTGTTAATATTGTTTTTCCCTTTAGGAGACGTGTTAATATGGTTCTTTCTTTTGATCGTTTCGTGTACACATCTTAGGTTTTGTGTTAGTCTTTTATGCAAGATCGTGATTTTGAACTGCTATTATATTTCAGTTTATCTGTGATTAGTCAGGGTTATCTGGTTATGTATATTGGTTTCCGCACTCGAGGATTTATCGTAATAGTTCAGTCGTGTTCATCAGTGCCATGCATTGTATGGTGCTTATTGTCCTTTTGATTCGCATATTTCCTAGTATTTTCAACTTTTTTTCGAACAGTTTCTAGTGCTATCATTAGTATTACAGCTGCCATATTCTCTTCAGTTCTCTGATAGTTCTATGTGTATCTTAGTTTTTCTTTCTGATTCCCTATTATATTAGGTTGCTAAGAATTTCTGAGCGATATTAACTTTAAACAGCTAAGAGCTGCTCTTAACATCTGGAGAAAGTACCCCACGAGATAACAACTCTATAGACACATACCTCAGATTCCAGTCCTGATCAGAGAGAGAAGAACCAGATTTGCTAGATATTGCTGGAGAGCTAAGGATGAAATCATCAGCGATGTTCTTCTGTGGATGACAAAATAGGGATACGGCTCACTGGGGAGGCCGCACAGAACTTAACCAATCAACTAACAGAAAACTCACAATATGTGTGTATATATATATATATATATATATATATATATATATATATATATATATATATATATATGTATATATATATATATATATATATATATATATATATATATATATATATATATATATATATATATATATATGTATATATATATATATATATATATATATATATATATATATATATATATATACATATTATGGCGTTAAATTTGCTGTTATTGTTAGCGATAAATGGCTCTACTACAGCTACTAGTACTTTCTGCTCCCTGAGTGTGTGTGTGTATTTGAGCACATTAAACTTTATTACATTTTATTTTACATAAAAACGTTAATTAGCATTTCACTCTTGAAAGTCCTTAAAACATAATAGTTCCGAAGATGATAATTCACTCAACTGATGGACAAGAATTCGCGAATGAAAGAATGTGCAAAAGATTGTTTACAAGATTAAGAAATGAACATAAATAGGGATTTACTATTAAAAAAACCCGATCAGGATGTAAACGAAGAGCTCTCTATGCCATCACTTAAAGTAAACCCTGCAGTACCGGTCAAATAATTGGCAATTAATCCTTATTGTCATATTTAACAACTGAGAAAGGATGTTTAGCATTGAAATAGGTGCCACATGAATTTTCTGCAGATCCCAACTTGCGATTTACGGCTATTTTCAGATATATGATACATGCATATTATTTAGTTCTATTGGACATTCTTATTTATTAAATTTTCGAGGATTAAACTCTAGACAAAACTTATGGAATGACTTGGTAGATTTTAAGAGTCATGATCAATATGGCATCGACACAATGTATTGGCCTCAGGTGTCGTATTTATCAACTAATGAATAAACTCTGGATTGTTCGATATGTTTTTAAGAAAAATAAATTCAATTTCTCAAATGTAATTTCTTATGAACCAGATTTAACAATGCATATTTAGGATTGAAAATAAATTGGATAAAATCCACAAAAACAAAACGAGAACATGTGCACGATGAAAATACAACATTTTGAAAAAAAATGTTCTGGCTTTACAGAATCAATTAATTAGTGAGAAATTCAACGACAAAATGTCAGCTATAAGGAATTAAAAACAGCATGGAAAATACAATATGAGAAAAATGAATGTCCGTAATACGAAATGTAAATATGTTTATGTATGTAATATCATAGTATTTCTATTTTGTGTGTATGAATATATAGACAGGTGCGTATTATTAGATACAGAGAGAATACGAGAGATTGCAGGACTGAGGAGAACACAATCAAACCATATACAATTATAGATAGATAAATGTGAACTACGTAAATAATGGATTTCAAAGTATATTTTAGAGTAGACGTTGTTTTTAGAGAAATATTTGTCAATGAGCCTTGAACGCTGCCCCACTGGTGCTCGTGAGATATGGTTAGTGGCTACGAGGCCAAATTTGAAAAGAAATGGGAGTCATAAAGGGCCACATAACATATACGACACAAAATATAGATATGGATATTTTGTGATTAATAATGATTTTTTTTTAAATAAAAACGTTTAATTAATTCTGTTATTACTGTAATTTTTCGTCCGATCTATGTAAAATGACTTGTTTAGGTTTTAATTTTCTTAAAATATTTAAACTCCATTCCTGATACTAAAGTCTGTTTTTACTGACGGGCCGCAGTAAGTCGACATGAAAGGCTCATACAGAACTTACATTGGATTGAAGCGGATAACAACCAGAATGAGGTCGAGAAAATGTTTGAAGGGATACCTGTATTTTGCGTGGGTAAATTCCGCATTCAATGAATGGATTATAATTATCTACAGGGCAGCTAGACAACCAAATGAAAAAAGTGTTCTTTCCTTTTCTTCTTAGAATCGGAGATAAGTGCAGAAAGTGAGAGAAGGTGTAATTGGTTTTTGCCAGGATTTTCATTTCCTAATTGTTCTCCTTTTAATATGTATTTAAACTATTTAAATACTAATATAATAAAGCTTTCATTCAGAAAAAGTGAATACGTCTGTTGATACGAACAAAACTGGTAAATCTCTCGTTCTGATGATTTCATCCCTGTGTCTAATTTGATTTTCTTTTGTCTTCTTCAACACATCCACACATTAATATTCATTTATTAATGATAATTATATATATATATATATATATATATATATATATATATATATATATATATATATATATATATATATATATATATATATATATTAGTCAATACCTGAGCATCAAAAGGATCTGCTCAGACCCAATGGAGTAAAAAACACGGGTAATAATTTTAGCTCAAGACTATCTCCATTGTCCCTTAGAAGAATGAAACAATCCATTAGAAAGCAGAGAAAATCAACTAGCATAGAAAAACAATCATCCTCACAAGTACCAATGTTTTAGACTTCAACCAAAAGACCAAAAATCTACACGACAACCTCAAACAGATAGTCAAACAACTACAACATGACCCCCACCGCGAATGCAAAACGACAGCTCCGAACCTACATTCTCTACAAGCATCCACCAAAATGCACCACACCCTCGCACCTCAAGGAAACAAAACATGAAACAAACCAAAATTATGACAACACATCACACCTCCAGGCACCAACATCAAACTTAAACTCCACTCTCCCACCTGCGATAGTCCCAATGCGGTTTACTTAATATACTGCGCCATATGCAAAAAAAGGCCCCTAGGTTGGGGAAACAGGCCTTGACTTCTGCCTACGTTTATACAATCATAAAAAATAGTTAGCTAACTAATAGAAAGGTTAATTTGATTTCATAAACAGCAAAACGTATGAAATTTAGTAATTCAATAGTACTAGATTATTGTTAGTAATTAAATTATTAATGAACAAAGTTAAGGTTTCAAATTTTAACGGTGTCTTGCGGAATCATGATATAGTTCTGTGGATGTACCTTTTGTTCCATGTAAGTGAAATATTTTGCTTCATTATTTCTTAAAATAGGTTTTCAATTCCACTTCTTAGTACTAGGTTGATAGGTTTAGTAAATACGGAGTACATCTTTTAATTGACAGGTTATGGTATGGAATTGTCTGTTGGGCTCTGATCGAATTATCAACAAAATTCGACTGGAGCTTGATAGATAACTTCATAGGTTTTCCTTTAGACCTGCTGTATTATTTTTCATTAATTACATTCTTGCTAATTGGAATAAGTGGGATATAACGGTTGGGTTCTGTGGAGACACTATTTTAATTTAGGTACCATATTGGTTTACTGGGTTTTTATTTCATATATTTGTGATTATATAATGTATAGTTTAAAAATAACTAATTTGCTAATTCCCTAAATACCGGGCATGAGTATAAAAATAATAAATTAAATTCAGAATATTTTTTAACTTAGTGACATGGATAATTTCAATGTAAACTTCTTAAATAACTTCAATCATGCGTGTAAGCATCGAAACGTTGGTTGATTCACGTAGACTTTTTCTGATATTTATTTAATTTTATTTATAAAAGCTCTAATTTGTATTGAGCATTTTTGAAAAAATATTGGTTTTAAGTTCATGTTATCAATATATTTGAACTTAATTAATTAATTATATATATATATATATATATATATATATATATATATATATATATATATATATATATATATGTTTTGGAACAAATCCACAACGCGACTGGCCTCTTTAGGTGTGAAGATGCGGAGATGGACGACACATACGAGTCACATGTAAACATTTCTTGATCTCATTGGCTATACTTTTTTCCACTTGCTACCACCATCCACCACCACCGTACACTCACATCTTAATACACCGAGGAAAGCCGAAGAGATAACGAGAGTTGGAGAAAAAGAGAAAGAGAGTGAGAAAGAAGAGCAACATATATATAAGATATATATATAACATATATAATATATATACAGTCTATTACATATGTTCGTTAACAAATCCGCTTCTACACATCCGCAAATAGATATGCCAGGGTCAAAACAGTTTATTCATAAGGTTGTTTCGCTTTCTGTATTTTATTCATTAACATTTTAAAGAAATAGAAAATTATTTACACATTCGTAGATTTCACATTTTTCTTTTCCTTTTAAGAAAGAAAAAATAGATGATTTGTTTCTCGCATATTTTCTTACAGAAACAAATGATCGATTGTTTGTTTGATTAAATGACGAAATGCAAGAAGACACCTCGGATCCATTGTTTTCAAGCTGAAAACGCAATTTGTTTCTGACAAACGGAAATGAGCGGTCGTATTTGAAAGTTGATTTTTCTTGAAGTATTTTCACTACTATTTATTTTCTTGCTTCCATAAATATCAATGAATATTTAATAGTTTGTATGGCTGAAATTAATAGGAGAATGTTAGATATATACAAGTTGAGCATAACATATATGGAATTCACATTTCGTACGAATGATAGCCTACCTATGCTGATTGCTCAAAAGGGGTCATTATTAGTGCGTTTTTCTCATAAAGGGCTCCTCGAAATTAAAACGAAACTAACATTATTATTATTATTATTATTATTATTATTATTATTATTATTATTTGTACTCACTAGGAGTTCTCACACAGATCATCGTCAGTGATTGCTCTCCGACAACAACCAGTGGTATTTCCTGGAGTCTGGGTGACAACAAGTCTCCCCAGACTTCCAGTGTTCTTCACCTCTTTTCGATAACGATGCGGTATCGCAACAGTCTCTTACCATTGATTTCTCGCTGGTAAGGACAATTGGTCTTCTCTTGGATTTTGGTGGCAACAAGCCTCCCCAAGGTCTCAATACTCTCTGCACTTTTCCAGTAGAGGTCTGGTTTGTGCTATCCCTTCTCGGTCTTCTCATCCTCCTCGACCCTCTACATATATGTTGTCTGGTGTCAGCCTAGGCCGGCACCAGTTAAAAAATTTTAAAAATTAAAAATAAAAATTTAAAATTTAAAAAAAATCAATTTTTCTTTTTAATTTTTAAATTTTTTCCTTTCAATTCCTTTTCTTTTTCTTTTTGTTCTTTTCCTTTTCTCTTCCCTTATTTAAAAAAAAAGAATTTTTTAAATTCGTTTTAATTTTTGGTGGGTTGTGGAGAGGGAGGAGCTTATAGTGTTTCTTGTAATTTCTGTTTCTTGGTTCATTTTTGTGTAGTGATAGCTGAGGCCGGTGTAATTTATCGGTGGATGGGGGGGGGGAGATTATGAAGTGCTGTTTCTTGCAGTTTCTGTTCCTTGGCTCTTGTTGTGGTGTTCTTCGTGTGGTCTTGTTTTCTCCGTTGTAAATTCCTAGTGACTGGTTAGCCGTTGTAGCTTATGTGTGTTAGTTTCCGCATTCGAGGATATTCCTTAAGATTGCAGCTGTTTTGATCATTGCCGTCCTTTGTATGGTTTCGATAGTCCCTTTGATTCCAATTTCTCCCAGTCTTTTCTCCAGGTTTTTTGGGATTGTTCCTAGTGCTCCTACGATTATTGGTATTATACTAACTTTCTTAATGCTCCATATTCCTTTCAGTTCTCTGGCTAGTTCTGTGTATTTACTTCGTTTTTCCGTGTCTTTGATCTTCACTCTGTGGGCTGCTGGAACGGCGAAGTCTACAATTTTACAAGATTTTTCCTTTTTGTCTATTATAATAACATCAGGTCTCCTTGCTTGTATGAGTTTATCTGTTTGTATATCCATCCCAGAGGATTTTGTGTTTTTCGTTTTCCAGTACTGTTTCTGGTTTATGTTTGTAACATTTGTCTGCATATTCGAAATTCAATTGTTTACACAGTTCCCTATGTATTACTTTCCCAACACAATCATGTCCATTCTTGTATTCTTTTTGAGCAAGTTTGCTACATTCACTTATTATATGATTTACTGTTTCGTCTCTTTGTCCACACAGTCTGCATTTATTGTTTTCCTGGGTTTTATCTATTTTAGCTTTAATGTAGTTAGTCCTAATCGCATTGTTCTGTGCAGCCATCAGTAATAATTCCGTTCCTCTGTTCAAGTTTCCTTTTCTTAGCCATGTCCAGCTATTTGCGTTGGTTTCTTCTCTTGTGAGTCTTATGAAGCGTCCATGTAGTTGTTTTTCTTCCCATTTTTCTTTTCTTGTCTGTTTGTGTCCAGTTTCGATGCTTCCTGCGTTTCAGGTTTATCGCTGGCTGGTATCTTGTCTGAAGATAAGATGTTCTTATAATCGTATTCTGGTTGGATGTACAGTCTTTCTTTTGTTTTAAGCAGGTGGCGACGATTTCGTCTAACCTTGGTACCTTTCTCAGTCTCTATTGGGTAGGAACATGGGTATCCGAGTTTCTCAAGCACCCTTCCTTTCATTTTCCATTTATTGTCTGAAAGGACGTGTACTTAGTCTCCAGGATTGAGGTAATACTCGAGCTGAGCTGGTTAGTTGATCCTTTTGTTTGTTTTCATATTGATTGTCTATATGAGTCAGTATGCTGCGGGGTCTACGACCAATCAAGCTGGAGGCGGTGCATCAGTAAGTGGGGTTGTTCGTAGAGCAAGCAGGGCTAGGTATGAGTATTAGAATCTAGTAATTGCCTTTTTTCAATGTGCGCTTGACTGTTTGTATAGTACGTTCGACGATACAATTAGATTGAGAGTTATAGGGCTCTTGACCGGTCACAGTATTGGGGGAATCTTTTAAACGCGTCGGATTTGAATTCCGGGCCACTGTCGCTCATTACTCTCTGTGAAATACCAAATTTTTCAAAAATACTTTTAAAATGATGAATAACGGTGGTCGATTGTTTATCCGGAAGGGAGTGTATGTCGAAGAACTGGGTGGTTTAGTCGACAACAATTATGAAAGACTTATGATGCAAGTCAAATAGGTCTGCCAAATTTTTTGTCCATGGAGTTTACCGGTATAATGTGTTCCGTGGATTGCCTGTTGCGTTTGTAAATGCATGTGCTGCAGTTGTTGATCATGTATTTGATTGCTTGATTGCTGCTGTGACGCTAGGCCAGTAAATGTGTTCGTTGGCTTGGGCTAGACATTTGTCTATCCCCTGATGTTCAGAGTTGATGAGATTCCTGATCTTTCTGCGTAGTTCATTGGGAACAATGATGCGTTTTCCATTTTAACAGCAATCCTTTTAGCAATGTTATGTCTTCTCTGGCGTTATAGTATGGTGTTAGGGAAAGTTCAGCTTTGTTCTTTTCAGGCTAGCCATTTAGGGTGTATTTTGTTAGAAGTTGCAGTGTTTTGTCAGTAGATGTGACTTGGTGGTATCGGGTGAGCTTCTTATCGCTCATGGGCAATTCTCCTTCGATTAAGTTACATGGACTTCCATGTCAACGGTGATCTCCGGCTCGCATTCATTGACAGTGTATCGGGAACCATCGCTTTTTTACCCAGGACGTACTGATAGTATGAAATGTTGTACCCGTAGTGATGCCTTTGTAATTTGCCTTTGGAAGATCGATTATAGGGGTTTGTAGTCATTTTCAACCACAAAAAAGCACGGTGAGGGCATCTCGTTCTAGAGGACAGTAGTTTTGTTCGACTAGAGCAGTGTCACGTGATGTATATACTACCGGTTACCAACCACTATCTCCCTATTGCTGAATGATGGCCTCAAAAACTGAGTTTGCTGGAGTCCGTTGAAATCTTCATTAGGAGTGAGGGATTGAAAAATTGTAGAACGTTAATAGCTGTTCTGATCTTCTGCAATACATATATACATAAATATTACGCTCTTATTCTTGATTTTCCTTACTAATTGAGCACTCTGCTAATGTTTAATCCCACTAACCTTATATATATAAATATATATATATATATATATATATATATATATATATATATATATATATATATATATATATATATATGTGTGTGTGTGTGGGGGGGGTGAATTTTCAATTTATATTTAGCATTTCTTATATATATTCAAATATAAATTTCATAACATAAAGTAATTATAATAACTCAATAGCGTAAGGCCAGAGCTAATGACTTACTGGCTTAGTATATATATATATATATATATATATATATATATATATATATATATATATATATATATATATATATATATATTAAGTCATAGCGAGTCGAGGGCAATATCGCATGAAGAAAAGAAAATAAGAGGAAGATTATTTTATATATTTAATAGTCAGAAGACATTCGACTAAAAACCTTTAAAAGGATTTTTTTTAAAAGTTCTACTAAAACTAGCAAACTAAATCCCAATATACATATAGACCGACACATTTTCAAAGGAAACGTCGGCGAATATCGTTTAAAAAGAGTAACGTGGAAAGAAAAATAGGGATTGTATATCGCCATAATTTGAAAAAATGGGAAAATCGGATTCCGCAAAGATATACAGAATATATGAACGGGATAAAGGCAAAGTATTTTTTAGAGGTCTCTAAATAAATCCAATTTGTGAGACAACTCTATTTACCTACAGAGCGATGGTTTTCGCATGGTAACACTCACGGCCTCCAAAACCTTAAGAACGGGCCTTGCGTAAAATGCGAAAACAACCATTGGAATACGCCTCACCGCACTTTTTATTATCATACAAGTGCTGTCCAATTGATGACTCGTTAACTTGTGAGCGCCCGAATGTGCTCTGTAAACGCCCGCATGTTCTTTGTAGAGACCCGGATACGTCCGTCAATATATTACTCTTTACGACGCGTGATTCTGCGAAAACATGCAGGGATATGCTGGGCCAACCTGACTCCACTGACATTTGAATTTGTATATTATCAAACTTTTCTGTAGTGTAGGAAGTACATATTTCTGAAAGGTTGGGAAGGCAGTTCTAGTGCCAAACACCATTCGGGAAGGACAACGAGATACAACCGATTAAAATTTTATCTGAAAAACCTTTACTGACATAAAAAGAAGTTTCAAATAGATGGCACCCTTATTTGGTTTGGTGATGTATATCTCTTTATGTGCCTTCAGAAGTTTATTCTGTTGATTCTGTTTAAAAGCTTAATAAAATTCTGTACCACAAAGAATCTGTTCAATATATATATATATATATATATATATATATATATATATATATATATATATATATATATATTAAGGCAGTAAGTAATTATTTAAACAGTCGTTGTTGAATGACACGGAATTTTCGCGTTTATTAATTTGCTTAGTGGTATTCTCGATGCGTCGAGCAAGCTTTCTGGTCTCTGGTGGTAGCTGGTATAATATATTTCCGAGTGTTCTTGATTCGGCTATCACTCGAAAAAGCTCGAAACTAAACTCGCAGGGTTTAAAATACCAAATGTTACCAGTTCATCACCCAATGTAATTATAATTCTATGTAATAGTTAATTATAGAAACTATCATTATATTGGGTGATTAACCGGTGATATTTTGTATTGTCAACACTAAGGGTGTAGTTTCCAGTGTTTACTGAAACCGAAAGTACTGATCGGTGATCATAAATATGTATAGTGCCCATTATATATACTAGCAAATTTTTGCTAGGCTGCCGCGTCAGAAATGAACGCTCACCCGTAAATCGATGGAGCCCCAGTCTTATTTCTTGGGTGGTTAGACATTGATTTTCTTTGTTTCCGACCAAGAATATTTTTAGTTAAAAATAAAGAAAAAAAAAATTTCGACCCTACCCTAATTTCTATAAATAGAAATATTTTTAGTTAAGAAAAGAAAAAAAAATTGTTTACCCCCCCCCCAATTTTTGTTTTCATAGTAATATTTTCAGTTAAAAAAAGGAAAAAACAGAATTTTTTACCCCCTACAAAAAAAAAAATTTTTTACCCTCCCCCATGCATAGAAATATTTTGAGTTAAAAAAGAAAAAAAATTGACCCCCCCCATTTTTTTCACCCTTCCCCATACATAAGAATATTTTTAGTTAAAAAAATAAAAAATTGCCCCCCCCCCCCTGAAAAAAAAAATTTACCCTCCCCCATACATAGTTAAGAAAAGAAAAAAATTTAAGAGGCGCCTCGGTTATATCAAATAACTCATGTTTAAATATGCTATTGAAGGCGCCTACGTCAAAGAACCAGTTTTGTTATTCTTCCAAAATGGTCACCCATTTACTAATGGCTGGGATATGCCTTGCTTAACTTCAATTTACAACAAAACACTTTGTCTTAACAACGTAATGAAAATAAAGTATGATAATGTGAAAAAATCCTCTCTCAATGACGTCACTTCCGGAAGGATGAGTCAGCAATTGATTCTTAAAAAATGGTCACCCATTTAGTAATGGCCGGGATATGTATTGCTTAACTTTAATTTACAACAAAACACCTTGTCTTAACAACGTAAGGAAAGTAAAGAATTATATGGGAAAAAAAATTCTCACAAAATGATGTCACTTCCGAAAGGATGACTTGGCAATTTTAACAGTATGCCATGCAAAGTATGGTTTAAAAAACACGCCGGTTTCTTAATGAAATGTGTTTAATTAATTGTATGAATACTTTTTATTAATATCACCGTATCGGAAAATATTGTAAATACATATGTAAATTTGATAATAGCAGTTATAAGTATATATTTGTAAATATGAATTTATTAGAAGTTTAAAAGAAATGAATTATGTAAATTGTAAAACCTGTCTGGTGTCTGAGCGTGTTTTTGTAACAGTATATAAGGAAGTTGAAACAGTATGAGTTTAAGCAAGATTTTTCTTACTTTTATTCGGTCTCAATTTTGGCATGTTGTTCTTATTTTGTTCTTCTTTGTTACTGTCTATGCTCCACTCTAATTCCTTCCCCGTTGGGGGGGGGCAGCTCCCCGTTGGTAGAGCTTTGTCTCTTCGGCCCCCTTTTGGGGCCATCTTTCTTGTCGCCTCCCTCGGCTATTAATTAACTTTAAAGGTTTTCTATTTTTTTGCAAAAAGGTTCTGTTCTCCTTTTCGGCTTAAACAGCTGGCAGTTAGAGTCACATCTAACAGACGTTTAGTGGATTTCGAATCGGCGGGCCTGAATTGGTTTTCTAGAACGAGAGGGAAGGAGCAGACCGAGTTCTGTTGAAATAGCCTAACTCAGGGATCAATCTCCATACTTGTATGCCAAAGTCCATGTTCTTCTGCTTCGCTCAACCTGGGATCCAGCACTCGGGCGCCTGTTAAGACCCCGAAGGCTGGAGTGAGCAAAATGTCCCTGCACGGGGGTGCTGCCTTAGGTGGCACTCCGACTAGTTCTGTTGCAGCAAGGTTAGCTCAGCTCCTAGGGATGGTCCAGGAGGGTGGAATGCCATCGCCTACGTCCCAGCCGTAATGCACCCCAGAAGACGGGCTTCAACTGTCAGCCCCCCTTCGGGAGGGAGGAACGCACTCGCCCCGAAAGGGATAAGGAATGCTAGGTCGTTGGACCTGCAAGAAGAGCAGGCCACCCACCTGGACCAGATGCCACCGGCGGCCAGCTTCTACGACAGGGAGGCTGTTAAACGCGAACTTTTACAAGACCTGCGACTCAGCTGTAGCAGTAGCAACGACAGTCTCGCCGGCAGTGGAAATCATCTGTACAGCAGCAGCGGTAGCAGCAGCGACGAATCCTTCCCGACGCTTGGCAGCAGACTTTCTCGGCCCAGAGTCAAAAAGGGGGGTGCTACTACGTTGAAGAGGAGAAAAGGAGCAGTTGGTGTCGCCAACACCCAGGGGAGAGTGATGAAACCAAATTCACCCCCGGTGTCGTCTCAATCCGACTGGCCGTCCCTCCCTCTTACTCAGAAGACACCGGCAGCGTCGATTAATAAATCTATCCCGGCCGGTCAAAGAACGCCTCAACCAGCAACTCCAAAATCAACGTCTCCAGCGAAGACGGGAGCAGCATGGGGGCCCCAGTCACAATTGTCACCAAAAGACTACAGAGACTTGTTTGACTCCACCTACAAGGACCTGACGGACGGAAAAATAATTGCTATATCAGCTCCAAACATTTGGGTGCTGTCATGAGCCAGTATGGGGACGTCGAAGCCATCATCCCGGTCCGAGGCCCCCATAACCTAATGGTAGGGGATTACAATATCGAAATGTGCCTGGACCGGGTCGGCTTCAAAGCCATTCCACCGCGGCTCAGGTACGAATCTTGGACAATGTCAATCATTGTCGAAGGTAGACGACCCATCTGTTGGCACTGTGAGCAGTCGGGGCATATGGCTAAAGACTGCCCAACCAGAGCTCCCAACAAGCCGCCGGCTGCTCACCCCGGGATAACCAAAGTGGCACCAGCAGCTCCTTCAACGCAAACTCCAGTAGCTGCACCGACAGAGGAGGGGTGGAACACTGTAGTCAGCAAAAACACTACAAAAACCAGTTCCGTTCCCTCCGATAAATCGATGCGTCCCCAGGATGACCGAACAGTGCAGCCTCCCACTAAGTCATCAGGTACCAAGCTACTCACCCAGAAGCTTCAGCCTGCCCCAGCCGTGCCGTCTACTTCTTCCGAAGCGGGAGAAAACCTTAAACGGAAGATTCCGGTCACCACTACTTCGTCTGACTCCGAAGAAGAGGCGAACAAAACTTTGATGGCGACTGACTGCTCTGGCAAAGAAGTCCAAAAACAACCCAGAAAACTGAGAAAAGTTAAAAAGACTGGACCCAACCCCCTACCCCTGTAGAAACAGAGATGACTATCTCTGCTGTTCAGTCCCTAACGCCCCAATCCCCACCTCCCTCAACTGAACAGAACACCCCCGCCCTTTTTGATTCCCCTCCCCCAGTCAACAAAGAAGAGCCGGAGCCAGAGCCAGAGCCAGAGCAGGAGGTCTTCGTCGACGCCAGATCTGCTTCCCCCTCTCCTTCTCCGTTGTCGAGAACCGAGAGAACTCGAAGACTCCATTTTCTTCCTGGTGACCGGATTTGTGAGGTGGAGCCTCAAACATCAGCAGTAAACTTATCGGCACGGCTAGTAAAATCCATCCGACCGCTGGAGCTTCTTACTCGGGCCCGGGGTCTTGATATAGACAAGCCACAAAACTTTCCCGACGTCCCCTTCGTAACTACCTTTGTCCGTGATACCAGAGTGGGCCGGACAAAGGCGTTGTGGCACATGATTGAAGCAGCGGAGGGGGCAATCCCGGGTCTGAGGTTGGTGGGGGAGAAGCACGATTCCCTCAAGGAGCTGAGAATTATGTGCACTGGGGGGGGGTCCCTATTTACGTCCACCCTTCGTTTTATAGGGCCCTAAAATTAACCTTTCCTTTGGATGTCGGAGGTATTGCCCGAGACGGACGAATTACGTCCGAACTGCTTACCGGCAGTATCGGCCATGCCTGCGGCATCCTAGTCCCTGATGACTTCAAACCGTTGATTGACACTGAATAGAACAATGGACACGAACTTGTTTCTAGCTAGCCTGAATACCAGGGGCATGAGATCCCAAAGCCATGATGCTCGCATTCTGAGGGATCTTATGGCCCGTAACATAGATGTGGCTGTAGGAGACTCACTACGTTTCGTACGGGGATTGCAGTGTGCTGACTGGACATTACGATGTCTTCTCAGCATACGGCAATTCTTGTAGTAGAGGGGTCTCCTTACTAGTGCGTCGTAACCTTTTCGCAAATGTAAGCGTTGTACACGCAGATGCAGAAGGCAGGTTGGTTGTGGCCGATGTTGCCGTTAGCAATAGTACATTCCGAGTCGTCGCGGTTTATGCGCCCAACATCATTCGAGAAAGGGTTTCCTTTTTTCGGCGGTTGAAGGTGTTCCTTGGTGGTTCGGAGCGGTTAGTACTAATGGGTGATTGGAATGCCATACTTGATCCCCAAATAGACAGGGTGGGCGGGACTAGTGGGTTGGTACGGTGTGAGAGCAGTCTGTCTGACCTGATGGCCTCGTGCGATCTTGTCGACAGATTTCGTCTCGATCATCCGGGGCGGGAGATGTGGACGTGGAACTCTAGTGGCACATCCTTTGCAAGTACCTACTTGGATAGGATGCTAGTTAGAAGAGACGACGTAGAATTTTTATTTTGTCACACGTTCAAATGGTTAGGTCATCGGACCACAAACTAGTCATGGCCCGTCTGAAGTTAGCAAATAGGCCTAGCCTAGCCGGGTACTGGAAGTTAAATACCTCTTTACTGGAGGTGCGTGACTTCCAGGAAAAGCTAGAAAATTTTCTACAGCGGGGCTTAGTGGGGGCGGTTACAGGGAGTAGGTAGTGGGTTAACACTAAGTCTAAGGTTAGAGACTTTTGTGTCCGATATGGCCAGCGCCTCGCATTAGATAAGGCCAGGACAGAAAAGTCTTTAGAAGATAAGCTGACCCGGGCGGTGGCTGGATGGGACTCCCTAACCATAGAACTAGTTAAAGGGGACCTGAAACGCGCGGCTAACGAGCGGTATGAAGGTCAAATAATTAGGGCTAGGTTATATAAAGTGTCCAACGAAGCCGTTAATTATGACGTTCGAGAACGTAGCGCTGTAGTCCGTCGTAGATCGGAGAAATACATTCGGGAAGTAAAAGACCTGGAAGGCCCATCCCTGGTATCGACGCGTGAGATTTGTGAGGGGTTTCGGTCGCATTTTTCCGAACGTTTTACGCAGCTGTCCAGACTTCGGGTCGAGGGGTTTGACAGCTATTTGGCCGGTTCGCCCCGCCTAAAGGCGGCTCGAGCGGCTAGCTGTGATGGTCCGGTTACAGAGCGTGAGGTCCTTGCCGCGCTGAAGCAGGCTGGCTACAACAAATCACCGGGAATCGATGGTCTTCCTTACGAATTCTATTTGAGTATGTCGCACATGTTCGTCCCTCTCCTGACGAATGTATTCAACCACTGGTTTGAAAAGGGTTCCATCCCCGGTCAAATCACCAGGGGCGTGATTACATTACTGAAGAAGAAGGATGGGCATGTTGGGGGCTAGATGATTACAGGCCCATAAGTCTGCTTAACACAGACTTAAAGATTTTGGTCAAAGTTCTTTCGAATCGTTTGCAGATTGTTATCGCTGATTTGATCCAACCTGAGCTGACCTACGCTGTGAAGGGGAGATCGATTCAAAACAATTTGCACTTGATGCGCACGATCATAGAGGGATTAGAAGACGACACTGAAGCCGCGCTGATCAATTTAGATCAGTCCAAAGCGTTTGATAGGGTTGATCATCGTTTTCTGGGGTCTGTTCTAGAAGCCGCCGGTTTTACACCGGACTTCTGCAAATGGATCTCCGTTTTGTATCACGAGCCGACGGCAGTGGTGCAAGTAAACGGGATGCGATCGGAGTCGTTCGTTGTTTCGCGGTCGGTGCGTCAGGGTTGTCCGCTGTCGCCTTTGCTCTACGTCCTTGCATTGGAGCCTTTTCTCCGCAAACTCAGGTACGGGGCGACGAGACCAGCCCTTCGCGGAATTGCTCTGCCTGGTGGTGCGCGAGCCAGGGTTTCCGCGTTTGCCGATGATGTCACTGTGTGTGTGTCGACCTTACGAGACATATGCACTGTGATTAAGGCACTCAAACAGTACGAAGAGGTGACAGGGACCGTAGTCAATTTCAGCAAATCCAATGGCCTGAATTTGGCTGCCTGGAGCAACGCGCCTGCGTTGCCGGGCCGTTTCAACTGGACAAATGGCCCAGTCCGGATCCTCGGCGTGTGGTTTGGTCCGAGTCTCCAGCTTGATAAGAACTGGTCGGAAGTACAGTCTACGGTCGAAGCGTCTGTTAGGATTTGGCTTCGAAGGGAACTTTCCCTTAAGAGTAGAGCTGAGGTGTGCGCCACTTACGTCTTTCCGCTCATCCTCTACCGCTTGGCTGTACTACCCCTGCCTGACGACCGCTTGGCGGCTTTTACGCGTCTGCTCTTTTCACTTTTGTGGCAAGACAGAAAGCCGCTTGTCCGAAGGCAGATCTGCACTCAACGTCTGTGTGAGGGGGGCTTGGGAATGCCTGACTTGGCAAGTCATCGACATGCCGAGAGATTGTCATTCCTGAGTTGTACTCTGATGGAAGAAACTGCGTGGGGCACTGCGGTTGAGAAGGCTTTTCACAACCTCATCCCCGACCACTTGGTCGAAGGCCGACGTAGACCAAGAGGACAGACGCGTTTCTTCGCCGAATGCCGAGCTGCGCTCAGATTGCTGCCGGGGTCCAGTGACCTTGCATGACCTAGAAAGACACTTTATAGGGAGTTAGTGAAGGGGACCGCTACTGATCCGCTGGGTGAGCGGCTGGGATGGTCGGAGGAGGAGATCGGCTCTCAGTGGTGTTGGGCGCAAGGCCGGGGGTATCTCAATAATTCTGAGTTCTCTCTGACCTGGCGATTGGTTAGGAATGCTCTACCCCTCAATGGCAGGCTTCACACAGCCAAAGTAGTGCTTAGTCAATATTGTGTTCGCTGCGAGGACGACGAAGAAGAATCGGCTGGGCACGCCTTCTTCATTTGCAGCAGGCTTTGTGAGTTTTGGAAATATGTCAACGAGGTGACGGCTCGCATCGTACCCGATCAGCTGGTTCGCCTGGATGTAGCATCTGTAATCTACAATGTGGTTCCGTTGTGGACCAGGGAGAAACGAATGATGTTTCTCACGATCCTAGCCGTAGCTAGACTAGTAATGTGGGTTTCACGCTTAGAGATAGGTCACGGGGGTGCGTCGCCTTCTGATCACGATTTGATTTGGCATTTTAAACATCAGCTTAAAATTAAAATTAAGTCTGATAGGAGGAGATTGCCTACCTCACAGTTTAGAAGAAGGTGGATACACACCGCTAGCTTATGTGTATTTGGTCGAACTAGATTTGAGTTCGTGTTCCCTGTCTAGGCATGGCGCGCGCCGTCTTTAAGTCACGTTTAAGTTACAAGAAGCTTGACTTCAAAGTCCCTTAGCTAGAGGTATAAATGAGTCCTGTCCCTATATCTATATTTTGGTATTAGTAATCTTTCAGGATGCCCGTTCCCAAGATTTATTTTTATCCCTGGCCCGACCCAATTCGTACCTATCCTGAAAGATATCAACTGTCCTCAAAATCCCCCCCACTTTTCTTTTATCCATTAGGAAAATCCCCAATCCCACTTAGGAACTATCTTTCTTGTTTTCAGTTTACACTGGAAAACAGAGAGCAGTTCACAATTAGACAGGTAAGGGGGTTCTCTACTAACCCACTCCAATGTTTAGCATTTTATTTAGTTCTTTTATTTTTAATTATTGTTATTTTTCTTTATTTTGGGTGTTTTTAGGCTTCCTTCCCCCCCTCCCTATCATTCATTGTATTATATTGTAACCTACATGTTATCACAAAAAAAATCACACACACAACAAAAAAAAACAACAAAAAAAACACTTTTGTAAATACTATTCACTTTTTCAGAGACTATTTGTATATAACCAAAAGACTCTCACGTTTAAAACGCATTGTAAATAATCATTTGGGGAATTTTTAATTAGATTAACCCTATAGAGTGAATGCGGTATTGTGGTGACAGATACTAGCATAGGGAATAGACCAAGTGGACGACCCTCGACCCCCTTCCCACCCCACCTTTTTGGCCTTGGGCCAGATCTTTTAAATTACAATTGTAATTTTGAGATAAATAAATAGTTTAAGTAAGATTCTTAACACGTTTTCTGTTCGAATCGCAGTCTCGTCTTGAAATTTCTTTCTACTTTATGTTTACGACGGTTTTTGTAGTACTATATATAGAAGCTGGTAGACTAAGTAAATAGTAATATTACTCTGATGGAGTTTCGGCTTCAGACAGACAGACAGATACATAATATCCATTATTGATAGATATATATATATATATATATATATATATATATATATATATATATATATATATATATATATATATATATATATATATATTATTTCATGTATCCACATAAAATGTTACAAGGAGATATAATATTTTATGTATCATGTTTCAGTATGTACTTCAACAGTACTCAATACAAAGAACTGTTCAACATCACCCTAGAGTTTGCTGAGATGTATACTGATATATTCAAGGATGAATAAAATACAGAAGATCAGTTTTAATCAATAATAATAACAAATGGATTAAAACAAAAATGACAAACTCCTTTGATGTTGCTATAGGTAGCCTTGCCCCTACAAAGGCTCCGATCTTGTAGGGTTATTTATTTGATATACACTCACAAGTACATTTAATAATACAGATATCAGCCTATATAAAGATGATAGATTAGCTATAATAACAGATTCCAACAAGGTCAAGGGAAGAAACCTTCAAGAAAATTATATATATATATATATATATATATATATATATATATATATATATATATATATATATATATATATGGAAATGAACAAATTAGGCCTAAGAGTAGAAATACTGGCTAACACAAAAATTACTCACTTTTTAGATGTCACTTTAAACTTAAATGAAAATACTTACAAGCCATATTTAAAAGATAACGCTAATCCAATATACCTAACCCCAGAGTCCAATCACCCCCCATCAATCATAAAACAGATTCCTAATACTATCGAACGTAGACTTATCAATAACTCGAGCAACGAAAATGTATTTAAAAAATCAAGCAACATGTACAATACAGCTCTAAAAATACTGGATACCATAATATCGAAATTAAATATAAGAAACAGGACACCAATAATTATAATATAATAAAAAAGAAAAAGAAAAGAAAAAGAAATATAATCTGCTACACACCGCCATATAATCAGATACTAAAAACTAAAGTGGACAAGAAATTCCTTAATCTCAATGAAAAACACTTCTTCGTAATCAATCTCCTGCATAAAATATTCAATAGAAATAAACTAAAACTGTAATTTCTGCGAAAACTTAGAAATGATAATTAAGTCACACAAACAAAATGCTAAAAGAGAACAGTAGAGAAAGAAAAATAATAGCAAATTGCGTAAAACGGGTACTAATATAGCAAAAATAACACTAAGAAGAACAAAGGTATTAGCACTAAAAATAGTAATAACCTAAACCCTAATAGGAATTACCCAAATAGAAATGAAAAAAGTTAGCAATGAAGAGAAAAGCTGCAACTGCATAACTTGTATAATTTCTCTACTACAAAATAAATTCCTAACCAAAAGTATTGTTTACCAAGCCACCACATTTGCCAAAGAAAGACCGAATAAGTACTACGTGGGTATACCCTCTCTAATTTTAAAACCAGATATTACGACCACAACGGCACATTTAAAAACAAACAGCACTAGCGAACCATTATTGAAAGCTCAAATAAAGCGGACGCTCACTAATAATCGAATGGAAAATAATACGACAGGCCAGTAAATGTAGAAATTTAGACGACCTGTGTAGATTATGTCTGAATGCGAAATTTGAAATCAGAAATTTTAAAGACCCCCAAAACCTATTAAGTTGTAGAAGTGAAATAACATTTACTTTAAGTTAACAATACATAATAAATAAATAATTGAACAAATAAATAAATATAAAAAATAAACTAAACTAAAAGCTAAAATAGAAATACAAGCAAGCATGTGTTAAAATAAGGTCACCCATTATTTCAACACAAACAAGGAAACAGGGTTGTGCCACTCTATAGAAAACAGAACAATAGAATAGAAAGTAAATTTTTTTTTAAATTTTACATTGCATTGGTCTCTTTACCGTTTTAAAAATTATATATATATATATATATATATATATATATATATATATATATATATATATATATATATATATATTACTTAATGTGCGAGTAGGTCGTGTTTATCGCTTATTATTGCCATTTTTTAACCATGTCTAACTTACAAAACCGTTTGTAGAGTATGTCCAATCACTAACTCTATAATATTGAAATAAACATCGTATGTGATCTTATTTACTGAATGTACTGTATTTATTTCTTCATATCAGATGTGCATTATATATGTATATATTACGATTTATATACATTAACAGTAAGATGTATTTATTGAGGAAGTACAATAGAACGGAAGAGGTGCGTTTATCTATTTTATCCTCAAAATCGGGCGCGTTTGAATGGTTCAACTTTTTTAAGCATAACAATCCGTTTTTATATCAGAATATTTTTGTTATGAGTATCATATTTTTATTTATGTAAGAATAAATATGGCAAGTGTTAACGAGGTTAGTTGGTTTTATTTTGTTATGAAAAGATTTGGGCATTGCGTCAGTACGTGACCTTAATTTAAAATGTGAATTGAAAGGATGAATAGGATATTCCTTAGAAACTAATTCTAAAGATCACATTGTTGGTTTTTTTTTCAAATCAAAAAAGAGAACGAAAACATGAAGAAAATGTAAGTACATTAATGTCTCACTGATTATTTTGAATAAAACAAAAGAAATGAAGTATTTTGTAAAAGCATCAATTAAAATGATGTATATTCTATCTGCCGCTGTTTCTCTCTCTGATATATATATATAGTATACATTTTTATTTATACAAACATTATTGGTTACATATGTGCATACATGTTTCGGTTGTACTTTTCACAGGGAGTCAACCTCTTCAGACCAACGTTCTCTGGCCTGAAAGGTTGACTCTCTGTGAAGAGTACAACCGAAACATGTATGCACATATGTAACCAATAATGTTTGTAGAACAGCTCTACTTATAATTGAGCAATTTTCATAAACACTGGAGTTTCAACGGATTTACATCTACATATATATATTGGCTACAAATCTGTTTCAGCTGCGATTTCATTCCAAATTTAACTGGTTCGACTATTTTTAACACTGAACTGAGACTGATTAAAACATTACAAACTGGCAAATCCTTTTGGTTGAAGGGTAAGGGGAATAGTAGATGGGGGCAAGGTATGTATCCGCTCTGACCCAGTTACCTATTCATATACTAAAAAATCCCTACACTCGTTCATATATACATACATATTCACGCATTCCCATTCTTTCGTCGATGCTTTTCTGGTTATAGGGTTCTCGTATTTTCGTTTTTTCTTTATGGTCACTCTTCATCTCAGCATGTATTTATCAACAGTGTTGTCTCTTCCGATGGCCAGGCCAATCGTTTAGACTCCACATATTTATTAGCCTATGGATAGAGGGCAAACCACGCATACATATATGAATAAGCACATACATTAGCTAACCTATACCCACACACACACACACACACACACACATATATATATATATATATATATATATATATATATATATATATATATATATATATATATATATATATATATATATATATATATATATGAATACTGGAAACAACACTCTTTCAAATCGAAAGACATTTCTTCTTCAAATGGATTTACCACTCTTGAAACGCGTTATATAAAATTATAAAATGATAAAATGATAAAATAACAAAATAATAAATAAATGTTGAAAATAACTTTTTACAAATGTTAGTAGCCTTACTCCTTTACATATATACTTTTCTTTCGTTGGAACTGCACTGACACTGCACTGATACTGAACTACCTTCTATTCTTTCTCTCTCTCTCTCTCTCTCTCTATATATATATATATATATATATATATATATATATATATATATATATATATATATACCCAAAAATACACCCACATACACATACATACACATACACATACATGTTTGTACAAATAAAAAATGTATACTATAATACGGCTCCACCTGCCTACCTTTTAAACATTGGCGTTTCATTGGATAAACATATAGGAAACAACAACAATACAAGTACTATATCTAACGTGTTATTGATTTTTATGAAGTAATGTATTTAAATCAGAATGTTTATTGATTATTTTCTATCTATTATCATGTATATCTATCAATCTATCTTGGAAATTTACTCTACGTTAAAAAATATTAGATTTTACATGTAACAAAATGGTTCGTGGGGAAAATGCTGCACGGGAATTGTGGCAACACTATTTATTATTCCTGTGTATCTGTGAACAAGTTCTACATCTCTTCTCGGTCAATCAGATTTTCGTTTCTCGCAAAATGTTGAACGGATCGAAGAGAAATGTAGCGTCAAGTTTTGACAAAAGCTTGCTGATATTAAAGCCTAAACCACCCTAATGATTCAGTAGACCATTAAAACTGATGGCATTGGCCAAACGCACCTTAACAGAGAACAATGGGCATTTAAGTAGACAAAACAAAACGGGCAGCAAATTAGAAAATTAGGCGAATAATCATACGGAATGCAATCTATGTTTTTCTACGGTCACCATTGTGAAAGTTTGCGTTGAAGGCGGCCGGATATGTGGGCGGCAAATTCATTGAAAGAATGTGTCCGCTTCTACAACTTACATAAGCTTTTCTTGGTAAAGAACAACACATCTCGTGTTTTACAAGATTCCGACTCATCACCAGAGTCCGTGTAAATCTTTACCAACGCCACTCTACAGCACGCCTGTGTCTTGCCATTCATCGTTGTTATTTTAATGTTCCACTTGCTCAAAATACAGCATAACTTTGCGCTCACTATGATACAGGAGTAATTTGAACCAAGCATGGGTGTTTTTTTTTTTTAACTCGGACAATTGGTTGCGCCTCGTTTACATCTTGTACGAGAAGCGGCGCTGACATCTTGTCTCCCGAGTCGTTTCCCAGACGGCTTGAGAACAGGTGGTCGATCCCGCCACACTGGAAGCACCGTATGTGTCCCTGTCTCATGTCCAATGTGACAATTCCACCGACAGCGGAAGCAATTCACTTTGGCATGTGAGCCCGGCCTCTGCGGATTTTAAAGTCCACTCTGGGCAGATTACACGGGCATTACAAAATGATCCCCAAGTTTTGCTTCATCCCTGGTGACGGACTGGGCGCACTCGAGTAACTGCTCAATTGGCGTCGCGTCTATGCTGATTGATGCTCTCAGAAGTTGGTTAACTCAAATTGGAAGTCCCGCCATAAATGCGTTCATGAAAGTCTGTTTAGGCAACCCTCCAAAAAGAACATCCAGTTTCTTGAATGCGGGAAAGAAGAAAGCCACTATCTCGCCTGCTAATAGTTTCCGGGTGATAAAACGTTCGTATGTTGTGCCAGCGTCGATCGCAAAACATTTATACAGCGCAGCGTTCGTAAGCTCAACATTGGCCATATCATTCTCGCTTACCTGCTCTACCAGCGTTAGTCGCAGTGGAATGACTTGCTTGGAACACAAAAACGACAGGTTAGCTCCACTCTCTCAACCCAGTCCACCACAGGCGTAAATTCGTCAAACTCAGGGATGAGGTTTAAGTCGCACTTGTCACCAGCCATTATGTCACAAATTAACAGCAAGTAAAAATGCCGGAATATTTTAATGTTGAAAACGCGCACAAAAATTAAATAAATAAATAAAAAGTCCGACTGTCGAGTTGTAATTAACACGAATCTTTTAAACGATGCCAACTCAATTATTTCTCTCTTTTTCTCACTGAACACTCGACGTGGTCCCGACACGTCAAGTTTACATTTCTCCCCGATAAGAAAAGTTTCTACTCTTTTTATTTTAACAATAATTCGCCCATGCAAAACAATGCTCACTTGCATCAGTGAATTCTTATCATCGCACACAAATAACAAAAGTCTATCTTGTAAGCGGAACGCTGTGGGTCCAATCTCCGATGAACGTAACGTCACACGTGGACCCGCATGATGCTTGCTACAGAGGTACCTTAAAGTTAATATATACGTAAAATCTTATGTAATAAAACGTGTATTAATAAATAAATAAATGAATGAATAAAAGTAATGTGTGTACAAATAAATAAATAAAAATGTACATGTAAATTTATGTAACATATATGAATAATAATAATAATAATAATAATAATAATAATAATAATAATAATAATAATAATAATAATAATAATAATAATAATAATAAAAGGTTATACACGTAATAAAATCATATAAGAAAAGATATATAAATAGATAGTCACAGATAGTCAGAGAAACTAGGTACTCGCGATTTTTTGAAAATCTACAATAGTGTGGTGAACAATGGACAATCAACGATTTCCCTGCTATCGAACCACAATGATGTCGTTTGCACATCGTTTCACCCTAAACTCCACTTTGGACTCAGCAAGCCATCACCTCTCAAAATTCCCATTGCAGACTGAAATCACACTTGAAAATCTGGTCATCACCCCATCTCAGGTCAGAGACATAATAAAAAACCTCGACACCTTGTGGACCTGCTCTTATAGCGGTAATAGTAATAAAGAAATGCTCTGCCGAACTGGCCGCTGTCCTCATCAAACTCTAAAACAAATGCCTTGCTGAATATTGCTTCCCTGATAGCTGGAAAAATGCTTCTGTGGTACAAGTTTTCGAGTATGCTGGAAAGAGAACAGAGACTCAGAACTACCGCCCAATCAATCTACTCCCGATCTTTACTAAAAATCTTTGAACTGGCGACATGCTTTGTTTGGGGTGATATTTAAAGAAAAAGATAGATAAATAAGAAAAATTAACTCAGGTTCCTTGAAGTTAATATATACGTAAAAAGGAAATTATATAATAAAAATTATATAAATAGAAAGATAGATATATTAATAAATAAATAAAAGTAATATATGTATACAGAAATAAAAAGAAATAGATTCCGAATTAAAGGATTAATATTTACTGTGATTATTAGCTATGCACAATAACTTCTCCTGAACGAGGACAGAATGCAGGTGTAGTTTCTTCATCTTTTATTCATCATCCCTAAAGATGATGGAAGCTGGCTTCCTAAGGAAACAATACAAATATGGCACGTATTACTCATTCATTCATGCATAAATGGACATGTTACAATGATTGTCTTTAACATATATATATTGATAACTATCTATCTCCTCTTCTCAAGTGAGTTTTTTTAAGTGGAGAAAAAATAGTTCGGTTAATATTAAAAATGCTTAGTATTTTTTTCAAATGAATGGTTTAATATTGTAAACCATTTAGAAACTTTTCCTGGCTGTTTGTTGACATCAGTCTTCTCAATTCCAAAGGTAACCTTTTATTAGTGGTTGTTTCAGGTAATTTAGTTTTGTTTAGGGTTGCTGTTTTATGAGATGTTCTTTCTGTTGGAACGTTTGTTTCTGGATTGTTAATTTTTGGTTGTGGTTCATGCGCAGGGGAAGCTGTTTCTATTAATTGCTCCCTGATGTTGATAGGTGCAATTCCCTTTGTATTGCTATACTTTTCTTGATTGTGTATCTCTATAGGGAGGGTTCGTCAGCCTTGTAGGTGTTCTGGTGTTGATCTCTTCTCTGATCACTACCGGTGGAATATATATATTTTTTTTTGTAAAATGAGGTGAATTTTCGGCGGTGTGATTCGTTGTGTGCCATCTATTTCGATCATATATTGTTTGAGTAGTTTGATTTCAACCACGGTTCCAGTTCTTTCCCATATGTAAGGTTTTACAGATAAGCATGGTCATCTATCTTCAGAGGTTTCAGTTATTTAGTGTGCAATACTAACTTTACCCGCTCTCTGTTGTGCCTTTATTCTAGGGCTTTTTCGCTGCTAATGGCAATTTCCTGCCTGGTTGGGAGATGACAGTATCTTCATATTAGTTTAGGGATTGGATCTCTGATTGGGCGTCGTAATAGTATCATTGCTGGTGAGGTTTTTGTTTGTGGACTAACGCTATTTCTGTAAATTAGCATTGCCCTTAGGAATCACTCTACATTTAGTGAGGCTGTAGGACTTGGGGTGTCATTAGCATCTTTTTATCACCTCTGCTCTTGTGTCTGTGTGGGAGTTTCCGACTGAAGTTAGTCTGTGAATTCCTGTGTTATGTCTCCAGAAAATTGTGGGCCCTCATCTGAAGTTAGTTCTTCTAGTTCACCAAATGAGGTGACTACTTCTCTGAATCGTTTAATCAGGTAATCATGATAATACTCTGTCCTAGTATTGTAATTCCGTCAACCACATGCAAGTGATCAGCATATCTGTTGTATGGTTTTAAGGATAGGGAAATGTCTTGGATGTCAGACATGTCACTTTGAAGAATTTGTTTTAAGTCTTTTAATGTTTCATCACTTTATGTGGCAATTTTAACCATTTCCCATGAAACTCTATTAAAAGCAACATAAATTTTACAAACAGCTTCTATTTTCACTCCAATGTCGTCTGCTAGGTTTTGAGTGTTAAGTTTGGCCAAGTTGGTTATCTGGAGAGTGAATCTTGGTGCCTGTCCCATGCTGGATGGTGAAATTGTACGGCAGTGTTTTTTTCTTTCAGGTTGAGAATTCTGCGGTTTGTGATGTCATTCGATGATCTGTCATAGAGAATCTGTATAAGTAGTTTGTGGTCTGTAGCGACTACTAGGGTAGGGCAACCATGAATATAGTTCCGAGTTTGCATACCTGCTCACAGCTCGACTACCAACTAGGCAGAGGTGCCAACTTGTTACGCAACACGATGGAGACATCTTCTGACATTGTCAGTATTTTGTTGGAGGGTGAAGTCAATGTCGTCATTAGACCAATCTGTGGATAGGCAGGTTGAGTGTTATGGTTCAACTCGAATGCTTTGTCCATTCAAACTTGATGTTTGTTTTTAGTAAAACCCTGAATGGTCTGAAAGTGTATTTTGCTATTGAGAATGCATATGCACCTTGATTAACGAGGCCAAACCATGCCCTTCCTCCAGACATATATTTTGGTGTGGGAAATTCCAGAATAGAATTCAAGAATTTCTGACTCGACTTCATGTTGTCTGCTGTCACTGTTAATCCAGCAAAATCCACTGTATCTTGTGCAAATTGAAATTTTCTAGAGTAATGCCATTCATTTAAAAATATGTGTGTAATGTTGGTTAGGTGTATGGTGTTCGATAAACTGTTAGTTTTAATAATATATATATATAATTTTTATTTTTTTTTTTATTTTTTTTTTTTTTATTAAGCTTATATTTGAATATTTACTTTGTTTTATCTTCATATTTTTATTTTGTTTATCTTTCTTTCGTATTTTAAGAATTTTCATATAAAGTAAAGTAATTAGTCTCATATTTTAAATATTCTAGATCTATCAAACTTATCGATTATCATCTATTAAAGAAGTGTTACTAATTGTGAATTTCGTCAAATTAGTTTAACGAATTAACTTGATATATTTACTATAAGATAAAGGGGAGTAACTCTGGATTTTTATTATTTATTATAATTAATTTTTTTTAGGTGGAGATCTGTATAACAATATTAGTATATATATATACAACATATATACACATACATGCATATATACATATATATATATATATATATATACATATCTATGTATTATTGTTTGTTTAATTGTTTATCTATATATATTCTTCACTTTCTTTACATATTTTTTTTTTAATTTATTTATTTATTTTTATTATTATTATTTACTTGTTTAATTTATTTTATGAATTATTTATTTAATATTTGCATGGGATTTGTATACATTCTATATGTGTTTGGATTAATTAATTAATAATGCTAGGTTATGGGGTGACTTATTTTGGTGGGTTAGAAGAGTATGTTGAATATGGTTTTTGGTTTGTGGTTGGGAGTGTGTTAGGATGGAAGTTCATATGGGGAGGGGCCTGTTTGATTGTTTGGGTGTGTGGTGAGTTTATTATAGGAGGTGAGTAATGAGTGAAGTGGTGGAAACGGAGTCTGTTAAGTGTTAGATATGGGGGTTGGTTGGTGGATGGGGGATAGATATTATAGCATGAATGGTAAGTAGAGCTCGTGACGCTGATTGAGTGAGGGGTTTAATCTGGAGATGAGGATTGATTCTGTGATTCTAAGGTCACCAATGTTTCTGACAGACGCTAAGATGGAGACATGAATATCGCGCTGAGTGTTTGAGCAAATTTCTATGTGTTTGTGGAAAGAGGATATACGGGTATTCAAGTGCTCCTTTATGCGCAAGTGTAGCGGTTTTGTAGTGTTGCCGATGTAAATTTTTTTGCATTTATTGCACTGTAGTTTGTAAACACAGTTAGTGCGATGGCACAGACCTGTGTTGGGGATAGGGCAATTGGCCAGGGAGCAGGGTTCGGGTGTGTGGTTAGTATGCTTATTAGATAGATGTTGGCGTAGGGAGGTGCCAGTATGTGTTAGTTGTATGTTAAGGTTTTCCTTATGTATTGCCTTGCGGATGGAGGTGGTGATCTTATCGCTGAAGAAAGGGAGTTTTAAGAAGCATGTGTTAGAGAGGGTGCGGTGTCTACGTGTGTTGGGCTTATTTAGGTGGGCTATGGTGGATCGAACGCAGTTTGTAGATTCAGAATAGAGTCACAAACAGTAATTTAAATTAATGTACACTTACCCGAGAGGTGGGGACAGGCGTCATTGTTGTTGAAAGTGTTCGACGCTTGAGCGAAACTGTGCATAATCGTTAGTGACAACAAACTTAGTAATTCCAAACAGGGCTCTACTATCAAGACTATTAATCTTAAAGAGGCATATGACTGTAACTATTTTTTATATATTAAAAGCCTAACGGCAATATATATACATATATATATATATATATATATATATATATATATATATATATATATATATATATATATATATATATATATAGTTGTACATGTGTATAAGATATGAAAGTATAAAAAGTAGGTGGAGGATATAGTTAAATGCTTGGTTGGTTATTTAGGTGTTTTATTTTTTTAAATTTTAGTTTTTAGGTTCTTTAGATATTTGTTTATACATTTACATATATATTTTAGTGGAGAATCTGTTTAAGGTGCGTGTGTTTATAGGTATATATTTATATAAGTGGTTGTCTATATATATATATATATATATATATATATATATATATATATATATATATATATATATATATATAGGAGTGTATATTTTGGTATGTGTCCGCCGCCTCGTAACTCTCGCTTCCATTAGTCTCTCATATTAAATGAGCGATGTTTCTGAAAATGGGGGAAAATTGGTGTTTTCTGCGTCATAATCTATCCATTTAAAACTTATAGTTGGCTAGCTTTTGACCTTGACGTAGTATTTTTCTTTGTTAGCTCCTTACACCAAGTGGCTTCATGCCTGTTCTGTAGCAATTGCCATAATAAAATTGTTTTTAAAATATGTGTATGCATATATATATATATATATATATATATATATATATATATATATATATATATATAAGGATATAAGTTTGCGGGTGTATATTAATATATTTATAGGTTAAAAAATGTTGGTGGTCCAAAGGACTGACCGAGACATTGGAAAAAACTAAATGTTATTAAATACTAACCGAGATGAAGAGAAACCATAAAGATACAAATAGATTAAACTAAACCACTGGGGAGGAATTGGTCAGACGAAGACAGTGTGTGAATTTGTATGTATATACGCACGAGGGTATGGATGTATGTGTATATAAATAACTAAATTTGATCGGATATATACCTTACCTCCTCAACTATTCCGCTCCCATCCAACAAAAACGATACTAATTCATAAGAAATAGAAAATGACTAAACCCCAAAAAGATTTTTTTAGGAGAGAACATTCTTCAAATCCATCCAGTTCTCTGAAATTCTTGGTCTGATGAGGTTGACTTTCTGGAAAAAGTGCAACCGAAACATGTATGCACATATGTAACCAATAATGTTTGTATAAATAAAAAATTATACTTATAAACAGCTCTACTTGTTATTGAGCACTTTTTATAAACACTTGAGTTTCTATGGATTTACATTTACAGAAACTAATACAATACATGTACGATATATATATATATATATATATATATATATATATATATATATATATATATATATATATATATATATATATATATATATATACATCTATTGACAGGAGGAGCCACAGAGACAAATATTAGAAAAAGGAATAAGTTACAAATATAAAATAAAAATAGAAAGATCAAATAATAATAATAATAATAATAATAATAATAATAATAATAATAATAATAATAATAAAAATTATAAAAATTATAAAAATGAAATGAAAATAAAAATAAGCATATATATATATATATATAGATTTAGATTTTTCACTTATAAAATAGATCATTCAGTGAAGACCGGGGTTGTTCCAATAAAAACAAGCTCGATGATACTCGATTACAGAGTACAGAGCATGTATATGTGATTTTATGAAGGCTTACCAAAGCATTCCTTTCAGGACACCAATGATCACCATTAAAGATATTTTTTCTTACAAATATTATTTATTCAAATTAAATGTTTTTTCCTACACGTGTTTCACTACCAAGCAGTTACTTGCTTGGCAGATCATCAGGGAAATTAAATGTATGGAATATGAAGTGATGTAAAGTAAGAGTAAAAATCTTTTACAAAATATGTAGTCTGTCCAGTTGGCGAATGTCCGTTGATAAAATGTCCGAGGAAGGAAAGTTTTAAAGATGGAAAAATTATTTCGTGGAGACAGCGTTAGAAATGTTCAAAATGAATTAAATCTAATAGAAAGGTGTTTAGTTCAATCGTAGACGGGAAGTACTTCTTGGATTTGATATAAATCACTACTGTAATTCCCGGGATAATATACACATTTTAAAACTATTTTCACTGTCAGTCCACGGAAGTATTTTAAAATGGCCCTAATTCTCAAAATTACATCCTAATAATATAATAATAATAATAAAACATAATAAAATGGGGAAGCGAAATTTACAATATTTTAAAGCTGGGATTGAAAGACAGTGTATAACTAATACGTTTATTGAAAATCATAAACATTTATGTGCCACAAGAAAATGTACATAATATAAAATGTTTTTTTTTATTTTATGTATCATCCTACTTACACAATAACTGCCTTCACATGCTTCCTGAAACTTTCACAGGTGGTCCCCAAATATTCAGGAGACACTTTTGTTATTTTTCTTTAATAGTAACTTTGAAAGAATGTGATGTTCTATTGGTATCATGTTTTAAAATGGCTCAAATAGCGGATTCCAGATGATTTCGATCTGGGCTAAAAGGCGACTATGAATATGATTCTCAAAAATTACTAAAGTTGGATTTTCAGAAATTAAATTAAAAAAACTATTTTTCCAGCTGTATGGCTGGAGTACTATCCTATTCATACATAATTAACATCTTAAAGCTGTGGCATGACCTGGTATCGCAAAGTCTTGTAGTAAGTATTAACATTGATATTTTCATCAGCTTTGTAGAATTTTCCATCGGAATCCACAACACCAAAAGCCATAAATTGAGCAGGATCTTTTGTTCTAAATGCACCCTTGTCAATTTTTCGATATTATTTCTGCCGTTCAGAACAATATCGACAATGAAGATCTTTTCATCTGAAAAGATCGTGACAATGGAGGAATTTCTTTTGAACCATATAATAATTTTGCTGCACTTTTCCAATCTCCTTTCC
Source organism: Sepiola atlantica (assembly GCA_963556195.1). NCBI lineage: Eukaryota > Metazoa > Mollusca > Cephalopoda > Sepiida > Sepiolidae > Sepiola > Sepiola atlantica. The sequence continues at coordinate 47,970,895 of OY744544.1, forward strand.
TTCATAGCTGTTTTCAACATGTATTTTGGTGTTCTTCTGTGGATTTTAAGTCATATTTTACTGCATTTCTAATGGTCTTGTTGTCTTCCTAAAGTTTAATTGCAATTTTTCTCATTAATTTGGTTAGAGTTTGAATTTGAGAGTTTTTATAAATGCTTTAGTATGCTTTTTGTTGATTCCTCAACTTCCAGACTTTATCGCAATAGATTTGCTTATAGTCATTCTATTTTTTACATTATAAACAATCTTTATGGACACTGCAACTAGTTTAGAAATCTTCTTTTGGTGTGTCAAGTGCATTCAGCAAATGACACACTCTTTGTTGTTAGCTTTCCTAGTTACTTATAGGAGCAAAAGTGTCTGAAACGGTACGAATAATAGGGTTAGGTATGATTATGACATTAATATATGCAAGGATTCAAAACAATTGATTTAGTGCCTTTTGAGAAAAACAACTTAACGTTCACTGCAAATGTTGCTTCCCCATATATATATATATATATATATATATATATATATATATATATATATATATATATAAGTAAAGACGTTTTTCCTCTGTACCTTTGGCGAGAGTAAGAAAATAACCATATGTATCATAGGCTACTAAACTCACAACTGTATTCATCTTATTCACTCTTGAAGAAATGTATGATTATTTTCTCCATCTAACAATAAATACTATCAGACCACCATCAAAGACGCTCCCCAAAACATAAAGATGGTAGTAAAAACGTTTCCCTCTAATATTTTTCTACTATCACTCTCCCTTTAATCACCGGGAAGTAATACACAACAGATACTTTAGAAAAACGTAACCGTTACTGTTTTCTATTCATCTTCAATTAATTTAATACATAATACACTATATTCCGCTAAAATTTAATAGACACTGATATTTCAATGATTTTCAACAATATTAGATTACGTTATTTATAACTATAACGTATAGACTTCATCTATTTCCGAAATGTACGGAATAAATTTAAACTTATTCAATTATACTGTACATTGATTCAAAATGGCGGCTAAATCGAATCGACTTCAGACATTTTACTTAGCAAGCTTGGATTACTTCAGGTATATTTTCATTATTTAACTTGAACACTTAGACAATTTAATACATATACCTTTAAAACTTAAAAATCTGCGGCTTAATCGAATCGACTTCAGACATTTTACTTAGCAAGCTTGGATTACTTCAGGTATATTTTCATTATTTAACTTGAACACTTAGACAATTTAATACATATACCTTTAAAACTTAAAAATCTGCGGCTTAATCGAATCGACTTCAGACATTTTACTTAGCAAGCTTGGATTACTTCAGGTATATTTTCATTATTTAACTTGAACACTTAGACAATTTAATACATATACCTTTAAAACTTAAAAATCTGCGGCTTAATCGAATCGACTTCAGACATTTTACTTAGCAAGCTTGGATTACTTCAGGTATATTTTCATTATTTAACTTGAACACTTAGACAATTTAATACATATACCTTTAAAACTTAAAAATCTTTTTCAAATTACTTACAGCGTAAAATTAACTGCAGTGTTCACTTCGACAACATTCATTTATTGATACCAATCCCATACGAGTCTACCACTAAAAAATAACAGACAACATAAGTTCATTGTTTCACTTTTGACCATCCATACATATCTAACATTATTCCAACATTCGTGTTTTCATTTTCACGTTAGTCATTCGTCTTTTTTATTTGGGAGAGGGGTATTTTACATAAGACTTTTATTTTCTTCTTTAGATTTACCTATTATAACCGTTCCATTCTCTCTCCCTCTCTCCCTCTCTTCTTCCATTCTCGCTCTCTCTCTCTCTCCCTCTCTATCTCTCTCTCTCTCTCTCTCTCTCTCTCTCTCTCTCTTAATTCGCAACAATTTATAAAAAAACGTGTTTACATTTTCGCCGATTTAAATAATCGCAGTACGCAACAGTATCTTAGAGGCAATACACATTAAACAGCTACTTACAATTTTTTTGCTAACATTCGATTTGAATTAGTATTCGTCGATGTATTTAAATGTGTTTTTTTATTATCATGATTATACGTCAGTTACGAATAACGTTCCTTTATTTTAAACACACACCGGCGTAACATTTAAAACCATTATTTTCATCCACATGTTCCTATTCATCGAACATCAATCGATATTAATTCATACCGAACAGTATTCTAATTAATTTAATAATTTTTTACATACTTTATTCGACGCTAAAACTGCTACTGATGTTTAAAATAAATATTAATTTCTACTTTTTTAAATATACTTCAACTTAAAGTGCAGTATCCGTTACTTTGTTCTTTCTATTTTAGGTCAGTCAAGTAGAAATCTTTCTTTTTTTATTATTATTTTATTACTTTTCCTCTATTTAACTATTTGTCAATTTTACAAGACATCCTTCTAGACTGTGGCAATCTCCCCAACATATGGGTTTTCAACACATTAAACATAAATACTTCAAGACTTTGTTTTCCCCCCAGGAGATGAATTTGTAACACTTTAAACATTAACATTGTATAACTCTCCACTCGTGGAGATGCAACTATGTAGCAACAACATAGTCAATGGTAAAATTGAAGATTAGTTAACAGTCGATAAATCGAAAACAAAATAACCACAACAAATTCTTTAAATCAATCGCTATATATTTAAATCAAAGCCAGACTGAGACGAAAGATCGATTTTCAATGTTGGTAAATACAATCTTCCACCAAAATGGGAACTACGGATTGGAATAAAAATTGCCTCAATCAACAAGTATTTTTACTTCACTGACCTTAGAAAGCTTCACATATATTCTTAGATCATATTTACTTTGAGAGGGTAGTGGTTTTTATTTTTTCGAATAAACTGCTAATGACAATCGTAGAGGGGCGGAGGGCGCAGTCACATAAACTATAGAGAAATCTATTTTGTTTGATTCAAAACATCGATAAATCCTACTGATCAAACGTAAAGGGTTGTTTCCAACTGCTTTTTAACGAATTAATACTCCAATACTTATATTTTCTGAATTTAATTTATATCAATCCCGGGCAATTCCAGAGCACGGGTCCTGCTAGTATATATATATATATAGTATATATATATATATATATATATATATATATATATAAAATTTATTTGAAAAATATATGTCAACGTCCTGAAATGAGATCTAAGTACTTTGATCTCATTTCAGTACGTTGACATTCTCTTTGGTATAGACTTTTAAAAATGTAAAAAGTCAACCCATCTGGATGAAACCGCGGTACGATTCTGAAATATGTAACATATATTTTTCAAATAAATTATTTGTATTAGCTCTCATTCTTTTGCGATCGAGCACTTTATTTATTTATTTTCAATATAACTTGACACACACAATATATATATATATATATGAATATATATATATATATAAAAATTATATTTTTTTAAAATTTACGAACCTATTATTATAAATTTTAAATATATATTCTCGCCAACCCTGTGAGTAACATGGGCTCATTATTTTTTTGTAAACTCTACCATTTAGGATTTGTCTTATGTGCTTGAAAATGTTCTTATTCCTAATATCCGCTATTCCTACTAGGCTAACATCGAGACGTAAAGATGGAAAATAACATTCTAAATAATTATCAAATAAGCACGGAAAAAAGAAAGATTTCTTGAAAGTAGCGGTCTGTATTTAGATTGAAAATCTAGTGTAGTATATAGAAAGTAGTAAGAACAAACATATGAAATAATAACGGTGAAAGATTTTTTTTAAAAGTATGCCTATTAAGAGTCTGTTCTTAATAGGCATACACGGTAGTTGGAACTGTGGAAGTAGATGTTCGCGATAGAGTATATAGACAGTAGTAAGAACAAACATGAAATAATAATGCTAGAAGTGTGAATTCAATGGCGAAAGAGTTTGATGATGAGTCTAAGCCGATTTGATCATTCGAAAATCACACCCAGTTATCAAATCTAGTACCAAATTCTCAGCTGCATGGAAAAACAGAATCAAATAAAACAATGGGGCTGATGTGAGGAGCACAATCCAGAACTTTTTCTCAAAGGATTGCCTAAAAAGAAACAGATACCTTGTAATGAAGGAAGGACGAAGGTTCGATGTGCTTCTCTACATTGATTTACTGCAATGCGATTCTTTTTTATTGATTTAGATCAAATACGTAATCTTCGGACAACATACGATCAGCGAACTGCATTTCTGCACGCCGCGGTATAGAATTTTTATCACCAATATTTTTCTCAAATTATTGTACTTTAAAGATCTACAAGGTTTCTTCTAGTTATTTTCCATGGAGATCCTTACTTACACAGCTATATTCATTCCACCACCTTCAAATCCCCCATATATTAATGTGACAGAAAGTAATTTTTCATGACCCGCCACCCATTGAAGTGTTATGATTCTCGCTGGTAAGAATCCCGGGGATGTTAAGGCGTGGAGACCATACACAAATCCATAAAGCCGAATGGGAGAGATTACTTTGAAGTGGAAACAACCCTATAATTTGTTTTTTAGGGATTGAAATAAAATGTTTCTGACACCAGTCCCGTTACTTTTCAGACAAACCACGTATATTTGTGAGTGTTGTTCATTCAATGTAAATTCATCGTTCAGACATCGATCGTTTGAGCAGTTTCTGCAGTTTTTTTAATCTTCCATTTTTTTTTTTTTGACAGGAATTCCGTCTTTCATTTTGGAAATAGTGAGCGTATTTGTTTTCTCAGAGAACATGTTCGCTACATTCATTTACTACAATAGTGGGAATTATGTACAAACTGATAATCTGTTTGCTTTCTGGAATCGGATTTGGTTGAACAGAGTAAAGACGAAGATGGGAGCGCCAGCTAAAAAAACGGAAATAAAGAAAAAACATTCCGACTAAAATTAATTGTGGTCTTGTTGTGTTTCGAAATACGACAGGCGGCAATTTTAAAACGGTTTCCTTTGAAGGCAGCAACCTTGATGTAGGGGATTGCGGCAGATTATTGGAAATGTTGTTATTATCTTATGTATTTTAACAGATGCTTATATCCTTTCGATCCGTACATATATTATCTTATGTATTTTAACAGATGTTTATACCCTTTCGATCCGTACATATATTATCTTATGTATTTTAACAGATGTTTATACCCTTTCGATCCGTACATATATTATCTTATGTATTTTAACAGATGTTTATACCCTTTCGATCCGTACATATATTATCTTATGTATTTTAACAGATGTTTATACCCTTTCGATCCGTACATATATTATCTTATGTATTTTAACAGATGTTTATACCCTTTCGATCCGTACATATATTATCTTATGTATTTTAACAGATGTTTATACCCTTTCGATCCGTACATATATTATCTTATGTATTTTAACAGATGTTTATACCCTTTCGATCCGTACATATATTATCTTATGTATTTTAACAGATGTTTATACCCTTTCGATCCGTACATATATTATCTTATGTATTTTAACAGATGTTTATACCCTTTCGATCCGTACATATATTATCTTATGTATTTTAACAGATGTTTATACCCTTTCGATCCGTACATATATTATCTTATGTATTTTAACAGATGTTTATACCCTTTCGATCCGTACATATATTATCTTATGTATTTTAACAGATGTTTATACCCTTTCGATCCGTACATATATTATCTTATGTATTTTAACAGATGTTTATACCCTTTCGATCCGTACATATATTATCTTATGTATTTTAACAGATGTTTATACCCTTTCGATCCGTACATATATTATCTTATGTATTTTAACAGATGCTTATACCCTTTCGATCCGTACATATATTATCTTATGTATTTTAACAGATGTTTATACCCTTTCGATCCGTACATATATTATCTTATGTAACAGATGCTTATATCCTTTCGATCTGTACATATACTCTGTAGAGCCTAAAAGAGACGTGTTTTCATTCTCGTACACTTTAATCTACTCATTTGATCTGTCCGTATATGTATAGCATGACCCATTGCTTTGTATAATAAGATCAGTACAAATGAACTCGACCGCTCTTGATAGTACTTAAACTCCACTTGCCGAGATCACCCAATGCTATTTGCACATTAATAATGGCACCTTTATTACCGTCACTAAGAAGGTTGTTTTGATTTTTCTGTTAACCGACTTACTCACAAATTATGTAACCGATGAGTCTGTGAAGAATATATTTAAGAATATATTTAATTTTGTTACAGACCCGAATAAAAAAGAGTAGGTTCAAAGTGTCTTAGTTTCAATATTCACGTCGCCACCGCCAACTTCTGTTTTCATCGCTCAACGCGCAGGTTGAATGGACGCATCTAAAGAATGGATACGCTTTAGTTTACAAATCAACGACTTTAAACGTTTGACGAGATTGGAATTTGTTAAGTCAAACACATGTGTAATCTGACATCAGCACTGGTATCACTTGTGTCATTGCACACCCCTCTATGAGAGACACATAGGTTAACAAGTACGATGTAATACGGGTGATCACTTGTGCATACGACCGCGCAAGGAGGTGACCGCCATTCCAATCGAAATTCGCCTGATTTATAGGGTAGCTCATAAACATTAAAGTAAGAAAAAACTCAATCGCAACCAGAAAAATATTTAAAATACGAATGAAAAGAACACGTTTTTGGAAATATATATATATATATATATATATATATATATATATATATATATATATATATATATAAGAGAGAGAGAGGAGTATTAGAAGGCTATCACAATGCATGAAATGGAAATATGTCGGCGTTGATCTCAATTTATATATTTTTATTTTTTAATTTGTTTAATATTTTTTATATATAGCAAATCTTACTTGATTAGGCAAGACTTCAACACTGTGATGTAATGTGTGTGACCGTGTTCTATAACGTATTTCGAGGAAGACCTCTTTGTCAAATGGTGGGTGTTTCAAATCTCAATAAAACGTGCGGAATGGCAATACTGCTTATAACCTAGTAAATATTAATATCCGCAGCAAATATAAAAAAACTAAAACTATAACTGACTGTTTTTTTGTTTTTATTATTTTAATTATTTAATTTATTTTTTTTTTTCTGAATATTTTATATTTGAACCCACTGATGAAGTGCCATATATTTATATATATATATATATATATAAAAAATACATATATATCTTTTGTGGAGGGGGAGGTAGAGATAACAGCCAAGAGCGGTGTTCAATTTTCTTTTCTTCTAATATTTTTTATTTAATATTTTTTTATATATACTATGGTTATTTTATTTTATTCTAACAATATTTACTTATTTGCTTTTCTGAAATTAAAAAAAAAAAATTTTTTCAATGACTAAATATGTTTCCATTTATACCCTGGTCAGATTGTAAATGTAGTGAACGGAGCAATATCCTCAATTCTTGTTTTATTTATATTTAATATAATCATTATCCACTTGATCTGAAACTATTCAAATCTGTTATGATTTTAGTAAAATGTCATTACAATTCAGTTTAATTCACTAACGACTTTTTTAAAATTTAAATTTAATGTTGGGGTATCCATTCAAGCCCAGCACCTGATGGATTGCCTAGTGCATGCGGTTTTGTCTTCTAATACACTACAGTTGTCCCGAATGCGTGTTATTTAATTCATCGCATATCCTATTTTTGCTCTTAGACTTGTAATGCACAAAGATGTTTGAAATAAAAATTATTAAAAAAAATTTTGTTTGAAAAAATATATAACTTAAAATCACTTGTTTTTGTCTTAATTCTCAACGTCGACATATTTCCATTTCTTGCATTATGATAGCCTTCTATATACGTATTACACACAATGCTTCAAGCAAACTACCTCTCCTTATTATATATATATATATATATATATATATATATATATATATATATATATATATATATATATATATATATATATATATATATATAGTTTTGCTAGGATGGGAGGATGATATCATGATGAACGAACTACATACACTGACTCCTAAACGAGGAAGTAATGATTGAGAGGATGATATCATATCGAACGAACACTACTCCCCCATAAAGAAAGATTTAATGCCTGGGATGATGATATCATGACAACAGAATATATAGTAGACTACCCTTCCCAAATGGTATCGTGATGAACGAACATATACTATGCGACCCCACAATACTAGCCTTTAGGCTAGGAAGAATGTACCATGACGAATGAAAATGTATTACACTACCGTCCCTCCCCCCCCAAAAAAAAATAAGAGGGGAATTCACCCCTCCCCCAAAAGGATGCTGAAATGCCTGGTCGGATGGTATTATGATGAATGGGCATATAATACAATACCCGCTTCAAAATAGAAAAGGTAATACCTGAGAAGATCGTAATATGGGAAAGTTAATACCTGTGAGTATAGTATCATGGCAACAGAAAAGATACAACACTAACCCACCTCCACCCATCCCACCCCCCAAAAAAGAAGGAGAAGATAATCTCTGGGAAAATAATCTCATAATTTTTCATTTTTTTATTTCTTTATTTTTTTATTCCGTCTTACTCGCGTTTCACAACCTAAAAAGTTATATTTGTTCTACCAAGCTGCTTTTCAGAGAACAATCATTTAACAATAAAAAACAAGCACATTATTCGAAAACAAATAGGAAGAAAAGTGGCCAAGAAAGATGAAAAGAACGGCATGTCAAAAAGTACGAAAGAAACTCACTTTACAGATGACAATTAGAGATAAATAACCCCAACATCTGACACAGCGTAAGCCGATTCCCAATCATCTATTTTGGAATCAAGTAAGCAAAGCTAGGATCGACATGTGTCGATTCAGAAGTCAAACTCGGACAAAACCTCGATAAAATTTGGAAATGTCAGTTGATAAAATATTGTTAACTCTAAATTTTAATCATAATGATGTTCATAAAGTTTAAATATGTTATTTCATATTAAAATACGATCAGCATTGAAAGTTACCAAATAGTAATAATGGAAATTAGCCATGTCATGTTTTCCCAGCCTAGCTACGATGGGAATAAATAAATAAATAACTCATCTCCCGCTAAATATGTAATCTACAACAGATAGAATTAATTCTAACAAAACAAACATAATATTGTAGGTAATTACATTTATATCCAAAGATTTTTTATTTTATCCTTATTTCAAATTAAATCACGGTTATATAAGCCACAGTTAATTCTCTTTTTTCGTATGACTAAAGAAAAAAGGGGAATCAAAGTGACGTAATTCTGTATGAAATAATGGAGTTATCCACCATTAATTTCACTTAATTTTTGTTTAAAAAAGAAAAAACTTCTTTTTCCCCATAATATCCACACTGATATTTTTATATGTAAGTTGCTAGATCATCCATAATCCCCTCCCCCTCCCCGCAAAAAAACACTATTTATATTACAGTCTATAAGTGACCGTCCAAACAGAGAAGGGAAAACATTAGTTCCCAAGTCACCACAATTCCCCCAGTTGAATTAGTAAATAAATGTAGCGATTCTAAAGTTAATACAATGCAAGCTATCTATATTATAAAGATTCTTATTTTATTAACTCACCCCCAATATATTAAGAAAAACATAACCCATTGTATTTCCCCCTTTACTAAATCGATCACGAAAGTTCCATACTATCCTCCCGCCCAGTTATTTATATTTAGATGGAAACATTTACTTAATTGCAAGGAATAGGTTGTGAGCCATCATCTATATCACTACCATTCCAAACCCCGACATCTGCTTATCATAAAAGCGTTTTAACAGTTACTGTATCAGTTTATTCCCAAACTATGTAAGCTATTCCTAACTTAAAATCTATATTTGTTATTTACTGGATATAAAAATGCTTATGGCTCCACCAAATCTAATATGCAGTTCATTGTAGATTGGAGACATATAGTTTCCGATGAAAACCAATGATATTATCTATTGAATTGGGAGCATGTAGACTACAACCTCCTTCCCTCGTAACGTCTACCTACAAGCAAACCCCTTTAAATTAACCCAACAGATATGTTAGGTATGTCAACTACTTTACTGAGCGTACCATACTCGCACGTAAGTTTCCGCAACAAATCAACCGGAAAAGGGGTATTATATATCCATTCATATATATATATATATATATATATATATATATATATATATATATATATATATATATATATATATATATATATATATATATAATTGCAAATTACAAACTATAAATCTTACATGATGGACATAATACAGGCCGTAAATTCTTTTGTAATAAAATTCTACTGGAGTGTAATAAAATTCGTCATCATTCCTCTGAAGAAGTGGAACGAAAAACTGACAACTAGAACACCCGAATAATGCACCCTCCGGAAATTGATATGCCTACGTGCGAATCGGATAAAACATACACTAAATTCTACAACATCAAAACGTGAAAACGCCCAACTGCCCTGACTATTCTAGAAAATTTTGAGCAGGACATGTTTAACATGATTCGTAATCTGAAGTTTAAAAAGAAGTAATACTCTAATCTCACAATAAGATAAATCAAACTTTAAAACAATAATAAGTGATCCTAATTTAATTGTACCAGCTCACAGAACAATGAACCTTTAAAACATGAGTTTCGAAACTTATAATAATCTGATTTTAAAAAGATTACGTAAAAACTACAAAATAGTTCATCTAAATAACCTTAATAATATTAACTCATCAGCTCTAGAAATATGCTCAAAAATCAATATTGATTATAACATAGGGATGTATACTCCTAAATGCCCCAGATTTACGTTAAAGGATCATAAAAAGGATTTCAATAATAACCCTAGTATTAGATTAATCTCTCCTTGTATATCTGGCATAGGAATAATTAGCAAGAGGATCTTGGACAGGACCATACAATGCTATTAAATCTAAAGTATCTAATAACTTGTGGTCATCGCCGGATGAAATTATCAGTTGGTTTGGGTAATTACACAAACACGCGAATAGAAAATTTATTATGTTTAACATAGACTCATATTAACCCTAAATTTATCCCGCAATGCTGGATAAGGCTTTTGATATAGCCTTCGCGGAAGCAAATATAACTAGACCAGAAATAGACATTATAGAATTAGCGAGAAGAACATTAATTCGATATGATACAAAATTATGGACAAGGAAAGATAGGGTAAAAAAAATATGATATTATAATAGGGGACTGACTCTGTGCAGGTAACTGACTTGGTTGGCCTTTACATTCGGAGAGAGGTGCCACATATGAGTGGGTTATACAGAGATGATACACTATTCTTTGTTAACTCTGGCAATAGGAACTTAGAGAAAACAAAAAAGATATACACAATGTGTTTTAAATCTGGATTTCAAGATAACCATAGATATAAACAATAAGATTGTGAACCTTCTAGCAACTACTCTAAATCTAAACAATAAAACGTATGAACCATATCATAAACCTAATCATATGCTTTACTACGTGGACAATAATTCGAAGCACCCGGGTTCTGTTAAGAAAGCTCTTATCACTGTATCTCTATGAAAGTATCAAAGCTGTCATCCAATGCGTAATTGTTCTAATCGTCCGCACTATATAATTAACTGAAGAAACAACCCATTTCTCTCTGTTAGTTATCTGTGTTTCTCTCGTCTTCTCACTCTATGTTGACTCAATCACTCTCTTATAGTTATATACATATACAGCAAAGAACTTTCTTTCCTATATCATCCCATTCGTAGAAAAAGATACCTCGTCTTCAAGTCTAATGTAAACAAATATTTGGCGAGCCGTCCTCTTTGAAAATCAAGACTTCTGCTCATCCCCCCCCACTCTCGTAACGGTGATCTCTGTCTAATCAGCAAAATCCTTTTAACTCTTCTCCTCGAGGAGCCAACGAGCATTAAATTACTGATTCATCAGTAAATTAAAGATTTTTCTAACGTCTTTATGAGGACCTAGAACAAGAGTCACTGTCACTCTTTTTTAGCGTCACCATCTAATTTACATACATGCGTCTGTACATACCACAATGCACTCTATATGTATTGAACATTTGTTTTTTAATTCTTTTTAAGAGGTAAACCTTTTATTGAATGAAGGCATGTAATATTATAGATTCTCTATTTAGAGTATGAGAAAACGTTCGCCGGCGTCGGGTACAGCCGAGACCAATTGGAACTGTATAATGTATTTATTTATTTAGGATGTTTTTTATTCAATATAACTCAATGCATTATCAAACAGCAAGCAGCGTGTAAAAGCTTGTAGAACAATGCAGAAATATTTTAAAGAAATCCTTCAAGTTGGTTAGGTTGGTTATGGTTAGAAATTGAGTGATCATTTTACGATAAATTTATATAGGAAAATGATACCCTACTCTAAAATCTAAAATATTTCATTAAAAGTTTACAAACAAACTGAATTAACTAGCGACATGATCGGTAATTGTTTAATTTTTCAAGAACATTTAAAACATTTTTTTAATTGAAAAGATTTTTTTTCAATTATAGTAGAATGACGGTTGCATTTTCCGCCTATTTTTCTTGGTATTCGCCTAAATATTTGATAACATTGATTATTGGTGTTAAATAGCATTTCTTATCTTGAAATAAAATTCTATTTTTTTTTTAACTGTTGAGAATCTAACTTTCATTCACTGTTTTAATAGCTAGAAGCCATGTTGTTGTTTTTTTTTCAACCCAATACTCTTTTAAGATGTTATTACACGCACAAAAACTTTTTTGAAAATAATAAATTTGGAATATTCTTTTTAACACTCGTCTGCAAGCAGATTGCTCAATACCCAATGTACCTGGCCTTAAAAAGAAAGGGAGACACCTCTAATCACACGATTGGCGTACATTTCTACATTCGCAGATCTACCATTGACTACCGGGCTATAAAGCAATAAATATTGGGAGGGTAATAAAAAATCATATCAAAGACTTTGTTTTCACTTTTTTATTACATCTATAAAAGAATAAATGTATATGTTTTATAGAATTATTGCAGTTAATATTAAAATATCAAAAGTGTTTGTTTTTAATCATGCACAGAAATTATATAAAATAATACCTTTTAAATAATTTCATAATATATATATTTTGTTTCCTGAAGATGTCAATGTGTTGCTCCCCCCCCCCACACACACACACACACACTTCGATTTATATAATTATGTTTATATTTATTTACATTTCTATTTGATGTTTTTCATTCCGTCGAAGAAAATCATTTAATTAATTTTAGGGAAATCTAAAATACTCCTTTTCTTCTTCCTCTTCTTCGCGGGAGGTTGTCACCATGTTCAAACCCAGAGACGTACTGACAGTAAGCATTAGTTCGCGGAAATCACCGAACATGGCCGAATGCTTCCGACTAAAGCCGTGAGAGAAAAAAAGGCGGAGCCGATTACATTTCGCGAGCTCCGCTGAAACAGCCTCACAACAACAACTTTGTCCGAAAAACAACAGGAAGACGAGAAATAGAGAAAAGACCACAGCTGATATTTCTTGTATACACGCAGATTTATATGTATATATATACACACACGTACACAGATACAAAGACGCGCACACAGAAAACAGCGCACCTCTTTGTCGCCTATTTCGAACGCGGTAACGGAAAGTGCGCGTAACGCTAGTAAAGTTGGCTCCAATAATAAGTAGCGCGACTCTTATGACCGAAGGGAAACACAGCTTCGTTTTATTGGAAGATTTAAAAAAGATAGAAATCACTTGAGGATTGAGATTAAGGTTTTAATTGCTTGTCGCTTTAAAGAAATACACAATGCGCAAATTTTCACGCATTTATTTCAGCAAAAGAATGCAAGCGAGAATAAAAACAATAACATCCAGTCCAGCGAACGACACAACTTAATATACAGGTAAGAGTTTCGTAAATTTATATATATATATATATACAAATATAATATATATATATATATATATATTATATATATATACTTTATATACATGTATTATATATATACATACATATATTATATATATACATATACATAGATATATTATATATACATACATATATTATATATATACATATATATATTATATATATACATACATATTATATATATATTCATATATTATATATATATACATTCATATATTATATATATACATATATTATATATATACATTCATATATTATATATATATACATTCATATATTATATATATATACATTCATTATATATATACATTCATATATTATATATATACATTCATATATATAATATATATACATTCATATATTATATATATACATATATTATATATATACATACCTATATTATATATATATACATACATATATTATATATATACATTCATATATTATATATATATACATACATATATTATATATATACATATATATATACATACATATATATGTACATATATTATATATATACATACATATCTAATATATATACGTACATATATTATATATATATACATATATATATATATATATATATATATATATATATATATACATATATTATATATATACATATTATATATATACATACATATATTAATTATATATATACATATATATATATATATACATATATTATATATACATATTATATATACACACCATACACGCATAAATACACACACACTCTTTAAAAATATCATTTATAAATAATTTATATATATATATTATATTTTATATATATATATATATATATATATATATATATATATATATATATATATATATATATATATATATATATATATATGAATATATATATATATATATATATATATATATATATATATATATTAGTGATTGTATGGTGCTTGTTTCCTATATGCTAATTCAATGAAACTACGGTTTTTATAAGTTTGCGCATAATAACAGGTAGAGCTATATTTTAGTGCAAATGTTTTTGTATACAAACATTATTGGTTATATATGTACCTTTTCTACTATATGTATATAATGCGCGTGTGTAAATAACTGTGTTTGTATAAACAAACATTTTTGTCATACGTATTTGTGTATATATATATATATATATATATATATATATATATATATATATATATATATATATATGTGTGTGTGGGGGGGGGTAAATTTAGGTAAAACGGCACCGGTAAATATGGTACAAGTGCATAAGTAGGGAAATTGCACAAAGGGAAAATATAGATGAAAATCTGACACTGAGTTTATCACAATCTTGGATACCATACATAAAGGGAAGCCATTAAGGTGTATGACAAATTTAAAAAAAATGTCTAAATTATAAAGTCCCCTCCTCGCCTGAAAAAAAAAACCATAAAATTAGAAGTTAGAGTGCGGGATAAGTTGCGCAGATAAATTTAACGTAAAATGATCCTCCATTTCTGAGCCATTCTAACATTTTAGGACAATTAACTAAAAAAAAATGTCCACTAACCCTTAATCCGACCGGCAAAGTTGTAAAACCACACGTCATCGTCTTAAAGGTAGGAACCGCCATCTCATTTTACGCGACAACACTTTTTATGCCCGCTACTGCCCGCCACCAATCAATGGTGTGTCTTACGTAGCTCAAATTAACCAATTAATGGCAATCAATTAACATTTAAGAAAAAAGTTTGCTTTGAATATTTAAAAAATGTAAAACCGCTGTTTTTTTACGTCTGCTCTGAATATTTGCGAATTTTGCAATATATTTATATTTTTGGGGGGGCTTTCTTTTACTTTCCAAAATAGAAGTAACATTAAAGTGTAGTATCCGTTATAATTCTATACTTTATCTTATCTGTCCTCTGTCAGTTTAGGAGAAATTTTTCTAGATTGTGGCAATAAAGTATAGTATCAGAACACATACTACACTTTAACGTTAATTTTATTTTGAAAAGTAAAAAATAAAATTAATATATACTGAAAAGGAAAAAGTCGGCTTTTATGGTAAAATCAGCAAATATTTCAATCGAGGACAAAATTAGACAGAAGTAATGTGGGGAAAATCTAGCTTCCCAAAAGGGACGCTCTTGATTGGGACAAAAATAAAAATTACCGCAGTCTAGAAAAATTTCTACTTCACTGACCGAAGACAGAAAAGATAAAGTATAGTATTAGAACAGATACTACACTTTAACGTTAATTCTATTTTGAAATCTAAAAAAAAAAAAAAATAAACCGAAAAGAAAACTATTGTAAAATAGGACAATATTTATGGCAGACGTAAATAAAACACGGGGTTTTATTTTTTAACTATTCAAAACAGACTTTTGTTTTAATTTCAAATATTTACCTTTTATTGGTTCATTTGAGTCACGTGAAACAAATCAATGGCAGGCAGTGGCGGACATAAAAGATCTGCCTATTTTACGTTAAATTTATATGCAAAACTTATCACTCAATCTGCATTCTAAAATAATTGTATTTTTGTTTTGTTTTTGTTTTTTTCCGCGAAAGATAAGTGATACGATATAACAATTTATTTTAAATAAATAAATAAAATAAAATAAATAACACGATTAAAAAGCAATCGTAATGTTCAATATTAAGGGCTAAATCCCCCATTTAAAAGTATAAAGTACGAGAACAGACAAGAGAGTAAATGGTAAAAGTGTAGAATAGTTAACAGGCGAGAAACGCAGCAACATTTAATTAACTACCGACCTGTATACTTTTAACGTGCTAAAACTGTTAACATTTTGGGGGAGGGGGTCAATTTTTGTTCTTTTTAAACTGTCTTTACAACACACGGGACACGATGATACCTTGTCGCTTTACTGCTGAAGGGCTTGCCACTCGGACTTAGAGTGGTAGGAAAAGTCATTTTTGTTTACAACTTTTAAAGAATTAGTCCCCCAAACAGCTAAGCTTCAAGCTGCTATTTCTTTTTTCTCGTGTGTGTAAAGAGCGCTTTGCACTAAATGAAATTTAGAGTTTAAAAAAGTACTTAAAAACAGTTTCAGCACGTTAAAAATATACAGATCAATAGATAATTAAATTCTACTACGTTTCTTGTTTTGTTTTGCTTTTATGCTTTCTCGACTGTTAACTATAATACACTTTAAGCGAGTAAGTAAATACTTATTTTAAAATATAGAATGATGCTTAGTTCATATTTAAAACTATATAGCAGAAACTTGACACTCCTTAATACTTAGAAAAATCGATTTTATTTTCTTAAAAACAACAGAATTAATTTAAGAACACTTATTTTAAAATATTGTATAAGGGGGGGGGGGTTAGCCTTCTATTTAAAACTATAGGTGAGAGAACTTACACACCCCCCCCAAAAAAAAAAATTAGAACAATTTATTTCATTTGCTTGAGAACAACAAAGTTAATACCTATTTTTATATATATATATATATATATATATATATATATATATATATATATATATATATATATATAGTGTGTGTGTGTCAGGTTATATTGAAATGAAAACAATAAGGTGTTCGATCGCAGAGGAGTGAGAGGAAGTATAATACCAATACAACTTAACCCTATCCACTACAGATAAAACATTAATCAGTAGATACCCATCTCTTTTTACATTTTCTAACATGGTAAATACATGAATTCCTTTAATTAAACACCTAGAAATATAACTATCAAATCTCAGAATTAAAGGATCATAGATGTTTAAGACCTACCACCGCGTCACACAAACCCCATAATAGATTTATAAACCTTATTAGATTAACCCAACAGAATTAACTAAATACATAAACGCAACACGAATGCATATGATAATTATAGTTAAAACATTACATATCCCTAGATGAACTCTTTCACTTACAAAATATACTCCCCATCAAAGTCCAGCCATTACATTACAATTAATCTACCCTTATATATATATATATATATATATATATATATATATATATATATATATATATATATATATATATATATATAATATTATATATATATAAATAATATGTTATATATAAATAATATCATATATATAAATAATAATATATATATATAAATAATATATATATAAATAATATATATATATATATATATATATATATATATATATATATATATAGTTACGTATAATAGACAGTAGAAAGGGATGAAGAAGGAAAGAAATGTTGAAAAAGTTATAAAAGAAGAAGACGAAAGAGAAAAAGCTTATAACGCCGATTGGAAACGCTGTGAGTTTTAAAAAAAGAAGAAGAAGAAGAAGAAGAAGAAGAAGAAGAAGAAGAAGAAGAAGAAGAAGAAGAAGAAGAAGAAGAAGAAGAAGAAGAAGAAAGAGAGAAAGAATGGGCAGTTGGCTTATGAACGCCGGTTGGGGGCGCTGTGAGTTTTAAAAAAAGAAGAAAGAAAAAAAATCGGCAGTTAAGCTTATGAACGCTGTGAGTTGGCTAGAAAGATTAGTATTTATTTGAAATTGATGACAAGAGATTGAACAACAAAGGAGGAGGGGGAGAAAAAAGAACTAAAAGTATATATATATATATGTATATATATATATAATTTTTAAAAAAATTATTTTAATATTTGGATATGTTGATATTTTTTATATTTTTAATATAAAACTAAAACTAAAAATACATTAATCACTTAAAAAGCAGTGTAATGAATTCGTCTACACACTTTAAAATGCAGCAACATTTTTGTAAGTAACGGATAAATTTTATTAGACAGACGAACAACACAGGTAAGGAGGATTTTTTTTTAATAACTAATATAAGTTAGCAAAACATTTATACGGAACAAAACTTAGGTTTAGTATACGGAACGTTTATGTTTTTGTCTCTTAAGGGAAGTGGGGTCTGATCAACTCTGCTGGGAAGCCATGAAATTAAATACTGTCTTGTTTTTAAATTCCCGAAACAGTTTTTTATGGTAAACAACTGATGATCCCTTAAATAATCTTAGGGGCAAACTAATATAATAACTGTAAAAGTTAAATTGACTTACATGAGTGATTTTCCACTGAACGACTGGGGACTTCAGGTTGTGTTTTTGTTTTTTCTATATAGTTTTAATGGTTGAGAAACTTCCAAGACTATATATATATATATATATATATATATATATATATATATATATATATATATATATATATATATATATATATATATATATATATAATTTCGGGGAAATACTAAACAATAAACAATAAACAAACAAAAATTTTAAATAAATAAAAAAATAACAGATTTTAGCAAATCTCACCCAGAGCCTAATCAATAAATTATGCAACTCAGTTATAACTAAATATTAACACACGTTTGAAGTACTAAAACAGACAACATCCATCATAAATAATTAAATCAATTTAATTTAACTATATTATTATTAAGATCCATATATTATTTCAACCCTTACGTGACAGTACTTATTTTAAAAGCGACACGTCAACAACGCACAGTTTTTAACGGTATATTCAGACGCCAGCTCCCTTTAATTTCGTTTTTTTTTTTCGAGACGATTTAAAAAAAATACGAAACGTAAATAAAACACCAAGCAAAATAAAATATTTAAAACACAAATCTAAAAGTAAAATAAATAATAAACCTGATACACAAATTTAAACCGGGTTTTACCATCAAAAAGAGATGTTACAACTTTTAAACGACGTATTCAACCCCCTCCTGTATTTTCACTTTTCATGGCGTCGGTAATCTCCTACAACACCTTAAATAAAAAATAAAAATACCAAGCTGCAAGAGAATAAATAAATAAATAAATAAAACACTTAGTACAATAAAATAAAATTCTTCTTTAAAAAAAACTATAAATAATAAATTAAATAAAACTCAATAAATTCCCAACAAAAATATTTTTCCAGAAAGACTTTCCAGGAATTAACTGGTTTTTATCAATATAACGCCATTTCTCATCGTAGTTTGACATCATTCAGAACGCTGACGATTCCACTAGAAATTTTTTTTTAATTCAATGTAAAATGTCAGCCAATCTGGATGAAACCGCGGCATTTTTCTTAAATATGTAACATATAGTTTTTAAATAAATTAAATTCTCTCTCTCGCTCTCTCTCTCTCTCTCTCTCTCTCTATATATATATATATATATATATATATATATATATATATATATATATATATATATATATATATATATATGAAACTAAAAGTATAATTTTAGAGGATAGAACCTATAGTGAAATTGTTTAAGCTCTATATACGAGATAGAGCAATATAAAGATAAATGAAAGAAGAGAGATAAAGATGCATGAATGAAAAATCTATTTTAACTTCGATTGTTCAATGCAAGGTGTACTCGATAAAAACACGTTTATTTTTTCTTTCCTTAAGCCAAGGCTTTTCAAAGATTAAAATCTTATCATCAGAGGAATTACATAGATGGATAAGTTGGCAGTCGAAAAAGCCAAAATTCAAAATTTGAAAAAATATAAAGTACACGCATACTCTTACTCTTTATTACTTTATATTTTTTTCAAATTTTGAAAATTGGACCGAGCCCGATAAGCGATGTCTATTGTTCCTAACGAAACACTTGAAATCTATCTCTTGGTTCCAGTACAAACTCTGACCTTTTTGTATAATTTACAAAACTTGCGTTCTACCTGTCCATCTGAGGAAAATTTCTATTTCAGTCTATCGAGAAGTTATTTCACCTACGTATGACGTCCATACCTGAGGAGCATTGTTGGAGAAGCAACCGACCAGGCTCTGAACGTCATCGTCCCTGTGACGCCGCTGGCAACTGAATTAAATCATTTCCGGTTAAATAAAAACCGGCTATTTTTATATACAACTTATATACACTTCCTGTGTTTTGTCATCTTTCTTTGCCGTATGGTCGTTGTGCTGGGACGACTTTTATAGGCCGCTCCCACAGCCCTAACGACTACTCAAGTTCACTCCATTCAGTCGTCGAGGGTATGACACAAAACTGCGTCCAGTAGTGAGGCCCACATTCTGTAGGTTAGGTAAGCTGGAGGAGTGGTAGTATCTGTCAGGGTCCCTTTTTATGGATTAAATAGAAACTATCGTTTACAGACCATTTGTTTACAAAATAAACGCTTACTAAACAAATTAATCTATAAACAAATCGTCGCATGTCGCACGGTTTCGGCATGAAATGACCCAACGATGGTTGACATTCCGTAAAACTAAACAATCAACCTACTTCTCTGAACAGTCTTACTACGTAATAGATTCGAAGTAGATGTAGCTAATTCCATAGTATGCAACGGTATCCATTTCACCAGTCATGCACATGAACCCACGAGGGATGCCTCATTTGAAAGTGCCACCTTTCGTTACAGCAAATACATGAAGGCATTGTGTACGTGCATGCCCTTCTCTCTCTCTCTCTTCTCTCTCTCCCTCTCGCACACACACAGTGTATGTTATTTTCGTTCTCATACTGACATATGAATTGTACAGGGAGAGAGCAAAGAGGAAAAACTCATCTAAGATCTAATGATATCTATTAATAATGGATATTTACTATATGTCCGTATAAACCCGTAACTATACTATTTCAGACTATTATACTATTGTACAATAGTCTTAAATAGTTAATGAGGAAGGTAGTGTAGTATCTGTTCTGTTGTCATGTGATCATCCGGACAGGATTTAACTCCTTTTGGGGGAGGCGGTCCTTACAGGCATTACCACTTCCTTAAGAGGTTCAGATTCACTCTGGCTCCAGTGGAAAACACTAAACCGCCTGAGAACGGGAATGGGGCGCCCAAAAGTTGCTATGCGTAGATAGAGGCTACAAAATTGACCCAACCATCTGTGAATATGGAGAGGAGGACCATACAATGCAACACTGCCTGGTCTGCCCAATTGGTGTACCTTGAAAGATCTTGCAGAGTACAATTGCAAAGGACTGCATAAAGAGTGGGGAATTGTCATATGACCACAGGCTATAAAGACACGCAAAGAAGAAGAAGAATCTTCCCAGATAGTATCTTCTCTTTTATTTTAAAGGGGAGAGCAGTGTAGTATCCGTTTTCATGGCATGATACCATCCTCCCAGGCATTACTCCCTTCGTTTTTTTGATTAGGGGTAGTGTAGTATCTGTTCTGTTGTCATGAGATCACGATCTCAAGCATTATCTCCTTCTTTTAAGGTGGGAGTGGAAGGTGCATTCCTACGTCAACAAGAAAATTTCCCAACACTTGCGCTATATATACTAGCAAAACTACGCGGCCAGACGAACCATAGATTTACCGATTAAAATATTTTGCCTAAAGATAGATTAAAATAAATTGTGTGAACAATAATTGTTCATGTGTTTACTTACGAAACCTCATCGACAAATGAGCAAACTAACAGCTATATAAACACTCAAACATACACACACATGCATGTATATATATATATATATATATATATATATATATATATATATATATATATATATATATATATAATTATGCAAACTCTCATATATATTAACTCAAATAGTATATCTGGTACGTTGAATGGGAAATTACAAAACAATAACACTTATCTTTCCAGGAACCCGACTGGATTTTTCTCCGTATGGCGAACATGCAATTTTTTAATATTCAAAATGTCCATAAAAAATCCGAGACTAATCCAACAATAATTTAGAAACGCTAACTGAAGGGAATGTGCAGTTTTATTTCCTATTAAATCATCTTGAAATATGTAAGCGGAAAGTGAAGTAATATTTATTTATTTTTTTAATTGGAAGTCCTTTCATACACTAACAAATTATAAAGTAAACCTTTCAAAAGATTTCATTTAAAAATTAAAGTTGAATTTTTAGAGCGGAGATCAGCTCTCTCGGAAATTTTTATTCAAATTCCGATAAAAGATTTGTCAACTGGATTTGTTATATAAAAAACAATTACTAGGGAGAATTTTACGCTTAATCTACATAGAAACAAAAAACACTACTAAACATTGAAATATGTTTATTGTATTTTTTATTTAGGATTATTAAATAGTGTTTCTTTAATGGGTACAGTTCGAGTTTTACCTCAGGCTTTTTCACTGAAAAACAAAATTATATTTTAGTTTTTCAGGTGATTCCATGTAAACAACCTGAAAACCACCTGGAAAATAATTTTAAAATGTTTCCTAGTTCGATTATAAAATACGCACATAAGAGCTAACGCATACGCCTTATGGAAACAGTTTTTCTTTTTCATTCAAACAATGCCAAGTAACCAATAACCCGGTTTCTTTCAGATTCACCTCGTCAAAACCATAATGGAAAATATTATACTCATGGACAATGGTTAATCTGCCTTTACGTCATGAACCATTTAAACCTAGCCAGCCATTCACACACATAATTAGTCTCCCCTTTTGCACCTCCAACTGCAGCACACACTTTACTCGTTTCCCTTTTAGATTATGTTGGCCCACTTCCTATCTTTCATACGAAATCTAACTTATGACCCCTAACTGCCTATTCTTCCATCCACCTACCATTTTAGATTGTATGCTAATATCCTTACCTTTGCATCCGCTGCCTTCTTCTCCATAACATAAATTAATAAATATTCCCCAGTTTAAAACATTTTAAATGTGCATTGAACTTGATCCATAGTCATTAAAAATCAAGAATTACTCGAATTTCAATTTCTTCTTTGAGACCCCTTAAATTTTAAACAATGTCTAGAATTAAAATAAGGTAATGAATTATGATAAAAATTGGAATACGGATTCTAGACATACGGTATAGTATCATAATATATTAATTATAATCTTCGTAAACGTTGCTTGGAGAATGAATTTTACACGTACTAGGACGAATATTCTTCTAATATGCGTGTGTGTATGTGCGAATTTAACTAAGTTTAGATCACATAGTACCAATGTTTTATTGTGACATTCTTTCAATCGTAATAATTGTAATAAATGTTCAGTAAATATTAATTAATTTTCGAAGGAGTACAACCCTGACTATTATTTTTTAAAAAAGAAGCGAAACACAACGAAAACAAACAAAATTATTTTGTATTTAGAAACGCGTTTGTTTCAACCATATTAATTGTGATAAATGTCCATTAAATATTCATTATCGTCTTGACTTTTTGAAGGTGTGCAACCCTGATTATCATGTTTTAAATGAAGCAAAACACAACCAAAAATAACTAAGATATTTTGTATTAGATACGCGTTTGTTTCAACCGTATTAATTTAAGTAAATATTTAGTAAATATTCATTATCGTCTTGACTTTTCGAAGGGAGGCAACCCTGATTTTTATTTTAAAAACGAAACGAAACACAACCAAAACAAACAAAACTATTTTGTTGGGATACACGTTTGTTTCAACCGTATTAATTGTGATAAACGTTCAGTAAATATTCATAATCGTCTTGACTTTTCGAAAGGATGAAATCCTGATAGTTATTTTTTTTAATGAAGCGAAACACAACCAAAAATTTTAAACATAGTTTTGTATTAGATACGCGTTTGTTTCAACTGTATTAATTTAAGTAAATATTTAGTAAATATTCATAATCGTCTTGACTTTTCGAAGGGGTGCAACCCTGATTATTATTTTTTTTTAAAGAAGCAAAACAAAACCAAAGAAAAAATTAGTTTGCATTGGATACGCGTTTGTTTTAACCATAATAATTGTGATACATACACGGAAATTAATTATTATCGTCTTGAATTTTCGAAGGGGGTCTATACTAATTATTATTTTTTAAAAAGAAACAAAACATAACGAAAATCAAACAAAATTCTTTTGTATTGGATACGCGTTTTTTAAACCGTATTAATTGTAATAAATGTTCAATGAATATTAATTATAGTTTTGATTTTTCGAAACCCTGATTGTTATTTTTCTTAAAGCGAAACACTACGAAAACAAAAATTATTTTGTATTAGATACGTGTTTGTTTTAACCTGTATGAATTGTGATAAATGTTAAGTACATATTCATTACCATCTTGTCTTTTCGAAGAGGTGCCTGATTATTACTTTTTAATTATATATATATATATATATATATATATATATATATATATATATATATATATATATATATATATATATATATATATATATATATATTAGCGGTGGCGTAGAAATACACGGTATAATACCCAGGCGCGATGCTACCCTACTCTCGGCGGGATGGATCTGTAGATCTTTTTTTGATCATCCGTCTATGAGGCGGAAACTCCGATATATACCCGCTCTACACTTGTCACCTAAACCAGACTTTTTAGAAGAGGGGCATGCTCGGCGTGTCGTACCAACGCAGATCACGGGCATCTACATATACAGATATCCATACCAGACCCACGTAGGGATGGTTTTCTTCCGTAAAGAAGTGGCAATCATCATATATGATATAACGTCTGCGGAAATCGACTTAATTATTCTAGCTAGGAAATCTATAATCCATTTTGACAATAGGTATTGGACAAGGAAAGATCATTTCAATATTTTAATGGGGTCTACGGTTGATAGGTTTGTTCCCGCTGAATGAGATACATTTACACTTTAAGAACTTAATAAATTTAGAGGGAGGACTATATAGAGATGATGCTTTTATTTCAATCAGGTCAACTGACAGAAGATATGGCCAGAAAGGAGTTCCACGCTCTGCCAAGAAACTATGGTCTAAACATAACAGTCAACATTAACAGGAAGGTAGTTGACTTTTGGGAGGTTACCTTCTAGCAGGCACTTACGAACCCTTCCATAAGCAAAACTAAGTACTTTACTATGTCCATAAGGAATCTAACTACCCTGGATCAATCATTAGATCGATAATACCAAATGTATCTAATAGAATATCCAGAATGTCATCTAACAGGCAAATATTTTATGAAATCTCCCAATACTATAATGAAGCCTTTTAAAAATTGGGGTATAATCAGGGCATCAAGTATATGAATACATCCGATCGACATAATGCGGCAACTAGAAGGCACAAATCGGCTGGGCTTAGATCCAATATCATCACTCACAATATGGCCATGTCACACAGACTTAGAAACAACAGTGAATCCTACACTAGCACTGATGTTCGATATGTGAGAGCCATAAGCCAAATCAATTCATTAGTTAACCAGAACTAAGTAAACACCCTCCCCAGCCACAAGGAAAATAGACGAAGAACCTGCGTATGGTTTAAACGGCGTACAGTAAGAATACCCTATTATACAGTCCTTAACCTGTCCCAGCAAATTATAGGCTCAAATGCTGTGAAAATCAGCAAAAGACAAGAACCTAATGTCCCTCTGAATATTACTCCATTGATCCTAATATGTGCCCTTTGAATAGCTCATACAGTCACCAGAGCGTTATATATAAACGTACGATAACGTCATGACTAATCTTGGGACTGATGATATGAATGGGGGTTCTGATAAAAACACCTGCCACGCCAGTATCTCTAATTTTACTCGTATAATTATAATACCCCCTACAAATAAGGCCGTATACTTGGGATCAACGACAGGGTCTATCACGAATAAAATCTCTAGACATAAATACACATTCGGAAATATAGATCTTAGGAATCGTACAGCCCTGGGGTCACATATTTGGTCTCTTAAACAGTCACATATATCCTATACCCTTTGATGGCAGGTAATCAAGAAGGTTAAATCCTAAAAGCCTATTGACAGAGTCTGCAGATCAAATATAACGACCAATTTCTTAACATGAGAGAGGAAGTGCTGTTTCCATATTACCACAACATTTGGTTTAAATATAAAATTTCAAAGTTCCTTAGCCCCATAACAAGAATTCTAAGTCACTTCCACTACACCTAACTTAATCACTCAAAACGTTTAAATTCACCCATTATGACCGATGTTGGGGTGAAGTTAGAGCTCAATAGTCTCTCCCATTTACCTTGCCCTTCTTCACAACCTATATCCATTACTCTCCCTATCTTTTGCTTTCCATACCTTGCTCTTCGACTTTCGTAATAGGTTTGGTTAAACAGTTCCATACATTTCTGTCGTCAATACAGACCTCTACCGAGATTAGTTTATTCCGCATCTCGTATGGTCTAATAAATGGCATTTAAAATAACATGCTAAGACTAATCGATGCATAACGTATGGACTTAAATTAACCCCAGTCCTAACCAGAGCAAGAGATGACTACTTATTCCCGTTAATATAACACTTGGCTTCCCTCCGTTTTATTTAACTAAGAATAGAAACACGACATGATTAAGTAAGAACCCAATATATAATCTCTTAACATTATCAACTAAGAACGAACATTTATCAATAAAATCAGATTTACCCTTTTACTATCCGATGTGAGGCTGTAACCAATACTCGCCTCCCTTGAATTTACACCACGTTCATAAACGGTGCATATTGGAGTATCTCCATTAGTCGCGCCTTCTAGAAGGTAGTTTTTCTACTCTTATAAAACTTGAAATTGTTATTCCATTTACGGCTGCATTGATTTGCTATGAGTCGACATTACCTTGAACTTTCATTGGGAACGAATACATTATCCTTAATTCACTTTTTTCAAGGCGTGAAAGTGACTTGATTCTGGATATCGCAAATTGCGGGCTACAGCTTTGTTAATTGGCTGGAAACAAGTTGAAGTGATATCACTCTACGCCTTCAAGGTTTGAATCGGACGCTATCTAAAAAATTGAAATAACTAGAAAGATATAATAATATATATATATGTGTGTGTGTGTGTGTGTGTGTGTGTGTGTGTGTGTGTGTGTGTGTGTGTGTGTGTGTGATCGTGTGTGTGTGTGTGCGTGATCGTGTGAAAAATGACAAACGGAAAACAGGTTAAAGTGCAGGAGAAAAACAAAAACAAGATATTTGACCGGTTTCGTTCGTGTTGGCGAACGTCTTCAGAAAACTGAAGATTTGGAAATAATTTTATTTTGAAGGCACATGCATGGGATGAGGAAAGGATGATCCGATTGAACCATATGAGAAGATTTTAAGTGACGTTGAAATATGACAAGTGGGTGACACATTCTTCTTTGTTTCTTCTTCTTTTTATATTTTTATTCATTTTCTTTTTCACTTTCACACCTACTGAGCTAGTATGGGAGAGGCGGTGGGGGGGGGGGGGTAAAAGGTGATAAGAGGGAAGAAGACAGAGAAACTGGCCAGGATAAACAACAAATAGGAGTGGGCATGAAATTGATACACTGAAAGCGAGAAACCAAAGATTAATCTGAATGAATCAGAGATAGGTCTGCTAATTTATTTTTCACACATTTTGTCTACCACGGCATTTCACTTTTATGAATTATCGTGTACCTTCCCATATATATATATATATATATATATATATATATATATATATATATATATAGAGAGAGAGAGAGAGAGAGAGAGAGAGAGAGAGAGAGAGACTGTCAATTTAAGATTTTTATTGCTCTTTAAAACCTAATGTGTGACAAATTAGCACTTTTTTCGTCGTTCTGTTAAAAGTAACGTTAGTAATCATTCCCCCCCCCCTCGAAATTTATTTTTTACCAGTTACTGTTCTGGCAATTTTATTGGTTTTTAATATGGTCGGTTTTCTTCACCGTCTCCATGTCTGCATGTTAATAATTGAGACGCTTGAACCTGAATCCAATTGTAGTTTTATTTTTATATTTAAGATTTTAACCTGAACTCCTTATAATATTGTCGTAATGTTTGATAGTTTTTACCAGCATTTTATTTCCTTTTATCCTTCTACAATACGAACTTTTGTGTCCGATTTTTTTACAAATCAGGCAGGTTTCAAAACGAAATGGGCATTATGTTACCCAATGCAGGGTTAACACCGATAGCAATCGCTTGACGGTAAATTTTCTTTTCTTTTTTTTGAGGCGTGAAAATCCCGTTTTTTTGCTTTGAATAGTTTTTGGATGAGAGTTGAATTCTGATTTTGACGCACTTTTCGTATGTGTGCTATGCCCGACTCTGCGATGTATTTCGAATCCTGCTTAACATCAATAAATCCTTAGTAGTCTTCGGCAAATATTTGCAGTGTAAAGTTCAGTTTATTTTGTAATTCATTTACGAATGTATGCCTTATATCAGCGTATTTTCCTGATACTAATCCTTGAACAAAGATTAAGCATTAAAGATTATCAGCACTAAGTTCAAACAATTTAAAGTCGCTGCAGTTTTTATTTACTACTAATGCGTACGTTGAATAATATTCGTCGTCTTTCTTTACCAAGTTTAAACACTTCCAGCGTTTGTGAAATAATGAAGTATTTTGGTTAAAAAGCTCTGTTTAAAGTTTGACGGCTTCCGCAAAAGTCAAATCGCTAGTCTTTCCAGGCAAAATGAAATCCACGAACTTAATATGTTCGATGGTGCCTAATTTCCTAAGTAACAGGCGAACATTTTGAGAGTCTTCCCAGTTTTCGCAATCAATTTAATATAATTCTTTATATCTTATAAAAATGGGGAATACGTGAAGTTGTCGATGGTACTCCACACGGCATTCTGCGAAAAATCATTATTGGTTTCGTTACTTTGGCCTCTAAGCGATAGTGTTTGCACTAATATTTCAATCTTTTCGTCAGAAAAGTTCCGTGTTTGAAAATAATTTCGTCAGTTTCTTTCTTTTACTCTATAAGATGTTCATTTTGTTCTAGAAGAAGCTTTTGAAATCTTTCTTCGGTTTCACGTTTTTGCAGTTGCTGCCTATAGCCTTTTGTAGTCTTTCGTCGTCCTTTTTTATGTTCGAGTTGCTGTTGCATTTGAAATTTTACTAATTTCGCAACTGTCGACTTAAATTCTTCCATATTTTAAAGTGTGTCTTTTTTGTTAGAAAGTAAATGTTTCCTTTTTTAAAGTTATTTTCTTAAGATTATGCTTGCAAAACGTAATTTTCGTTGCAAATTATAGTGGTAAGGTCCCGTGTAAGTTCGAATACGACGTCCCCAATTGCTGTGGTAGTGGGGTTCCGTGAAGTTCAAATATATCGACATCAATTGTTGTGGACCTGTTTAGGGCCCTGAATGAAAACACGGACACGAAGTTAAGGTATAACAAGTATACTGGAGAAAATATATACAACAGAGAAACAAGAGAAGTGAACTGTTAAGCGTGACTGCCAATGGAGACTGGGGTTGGATCAGCTATGTAATTCTTTTCCACCGCAGGAATATGTGACGAAAGGTCGGAAAGTGGGGGAGGGCCAAGCCAGCTTCCCTAAAGGAGGAGCACTCTGGCCTAGCAAAAATAGCCGGGGCATTCCCGTCGGCATTCCACTGCCATGCCTCTTGGACAGTAAGCAATAAACATACTCCACCCCAAAGAGGGGGTGCAAGGCCTGGGAGGGTGCACCTCCTAGGATTACCCAGGCCTTAACCCCTCAGCCCGACAGATAAAAGGCCACCGAAATGGCCCAGTCCCTGCCGGACCAACTGTCAAGAACGAATCCTAGACAGGGTTGAATTATATATATATATATATATATATATATATATATATATATATATATATATATATATATATATATATATATATATATATATATATATATATAAAATGTTGCACATGGCCAAAAAGGGGGTTGGTAAAGGTCGGTCTTATCTAACATTTACTAACTGGTCTAACTTAGCTAGTTACATTTCTGACCGTCATTTATCAAAATATCACATTCATACTAAATGTAGTATGCACCATGCACCAAAAGAATGTATACCATAACTACAATACTTAAACCCCATATATAAATAATATTCAATGAGGTGTTTGGGAGATAAAAATTTTATGTACAGAATGAAATGAGAAATATTTATGATGAAAACCCCGTGTTAGTAAAAAAAACATTTCTAAGCTGTGGCAGATATGCAGATTTACCAGTTGAAAACGAAACAAAAGTTGATGCAGACCCCCACGCATTAGTCACAACACATCCTTCGAAAATGTCGAAGGGTGATCTGCATCTCTGGCAAATCAAGCTATCTGTCATCTATATTGGGGAAAGGGTAAGGAATTATCAAAACTAAATTGAGAGAAAAAAAAACGGAGGGGGCAGGAACAAAAATAAAATTTGGCCCTAATGAAATCATTCATACACTAGCTAAGTTTTGAACTAAATTAAATATAACGAGTAACCAAAGCAAGTCTTAAATGGGTCGTTGTTAATGTTTGTTTCTATAACTCAAAATTATTTGCCTAAGGCACGTCCAAGTACCACTCAATGGCAGCTGCTGTTATCCGACAAATACGCGCAATGCAATTCTCTCGCATCTTTCACCAAATTCTGCCGACGAGAGTTTCATTTTCTCAGCCTTAATTCAAATCTTCAGGTGATATTTGAAAATTCTAATAGGGCTGAGACAGGTGAAGACTACTTTCAGGCGTGTTGACCATATTACGTCTGTCGCAATCGCTAGTAAGCTATAAAAGACAAGACGTATTTCCCTATCAGTTGTTGGAGCCTAATTGCTACAAACATTAATCGGTTCTAGATCAAAAGACTTTACGTTCAGTATGCGGACCATGCGCCCTTCAAGAGAATCAATTAGCGGCACAATGATGCGACAATAAAAGAAGGCGTGACTCAAAGTCTCGTCTACATCACCACATCGGACACAAGTAGGCGCATTCGCAAAGCCAGCTTCATGAAGTCTCTTGCCGATCCAGAGAGCATTTCTTATCATCAGAGATGCTTTATCGTTATCGAAGCATTATCCAGACACCTATGGCCAAATTAAGCATAACTCCTACCTCAATCATATCATCTTGAACAGATCCCCTCACCATAACCCGATATAATGCATTTCGCGATAAAAAGAGCAATCACCTCGAAACAACCTGTGTGCCTATCTTTTATCCAAGTGCACACTTTTCAAAGCCGGAAAGGCTTTCTTAGTGTCTTCCTTCTAGTAGTCGCCGTTTCCCTCACATTGTGTACGCATTCGATCCAGGTAATATATGTTCATGAATCTCAACGCTAGGCATACTCATACCGCCCTCAGAAGGATGCAGATAACAGCTCTCTCGACGAACCTTAGGGACATTGTTAAACGTCAAAAACTTTAAAAGGGCCCGCTGCAATTCAAGCAGCGTGTCCGACTGGAGTGGAAGCACTGGTAGACGATATAGGATGAAAGGATAGATCTGTGAAATACACTTCTGCTTTCCCCTTTAACAAAAGGTTTCTAAGGGTCCACATACCAGCTGCGGCCCGTATAGCTTTCAGTACTTCCGACCAATTTTTCTCTGAAAATCTGGACCAAATCAGACGCCGCAAGGCCCGTCAGTCCAGTTTAAGGGTCCCTGTAGGGATACACCCTTCCAGGCACCGATGTGCAAGCCAACCGAATTGTCGCGGTTAATTTTGATCCCTGTTACCGTTTCCCGCAATATGGTTAGTATTAGCTGTTCCCTTCACATAGAATAACGACGGGTTGGGTTTCCAGTAAACAGCCATTCTAGGTTTAGGTCAAGCTAAGTTTACACGAACCCGAATAAATTGGTGATCCGAGTAAAGTATATTATGAAAACTTGGACATTCTATGTTGACTCTCCGAATTAAGAACCGGTCGATATAACTCGAAAGTTGTAACGAACCTGAGCCGCGGCGGCTATCTGTCCAATCCCATACTACATCACCGGGCTTTTCATTTCGGAATTTATCGACAAGATCAAACTTATCGAGAATTCACGAAATGCCTCAGAGTTGTTGAGATGACTCGTCCTTGGCGCCCAACTCCATTCGGACGGATCTCGCTCTCTGACCACTCGAACCGCTTAACGAACGAATACTCAGCTGCCCCCCCTCAATAATTCCTGTTGTTCCTTTCTAGAAGACTGAGAAAGGTGGCTGAACCGAGGAAACTTCTTTAGCGCGGCCTGACACTCTCTGAAGAATTGTAATTCGCCACTCGGTCTACGACGGCCCTCGACCGAATGGTCCAGAATGCGACCAGGAAAGGCGCTCGTCAAAATCAGGCACCCTAAAGACCCACCCCTTCACACAGACGTCGAATAAAAGCCGTTTGCGAACCCAATGACTTACCCTGTTCCAGAGAAGCGAAGACAGAAGGAGCCAGAATACTTTTAGGCGGTTCGCGGGCAGATACAGTACGACCATTGAATAAAGTATGAGAAAGAAGATATAAGTTGCGCAGCACGTCTCAGCTTTATCCTTTAAGGAGAGTTTTCTTCGAAGACAAATCTTAACTGAGACGTCGACCTCTGACTGTACCTCCGATAAATTATCGTCAAGCTGAATACACGTCAGAACAACAAGCCGCGGATTCTAACCGTGCCGTCAGTCTAGCAGAAAGAAGCCGGGAGCGTAGCGTTACCGCTCCGACGACCTAACCGCAAGCTGATCGGCTTACTGAGGTTGATTTTGCCTCCCCTCCCTTTGTCGCCATATCGATATCTCGAAAGCACGACACAAAGACTGTGATATCATCAACGACCGCAGAAACTCTCGCTCGCGCTCCGGCAGGCAAAGCGATTCCGTATAGGACCGAACCTTCTGCCCAGTTCATGGGCTTACAAAGAAGCGGCTCCTACACTGGTGTAAAGCAGGAGCGATAGCGGATAGCACTGGTGAAAGATTCCAAACGCTTTCCGTTTACCTGGACCACTTCCGTCGGCGATCGATACAGAACGGCGATCTATTTGCGGAAGTCTGGTTTAAAACCGGCGGTCACTAAAACAGATGCGAAGAAGCGATGGCCGACCCTGTCGAAATATTTGACTGATCCAAATGATTAGCGTGGACTCTATCTTCTATCTCCTCTAGGATTGTACGAATCAGATGCAAATTGTTATGAATCGATCTCCCATTCACAGCGTAGTTCTGCTTGGGTTCGATCAACTCTCCGATAACACTCTGCAACCGGTTCGATAGGATCTTTGCTAAAATCTTTAACTCTATATTTACCAGAGTTATTGGCATGTAACTGTCTAGTTCCTCCCCATGATTCCTGTCCAGCTCCTTCAGTAATGTGATCACTCGTTTGGTGGCTTAGCCCGGGATAGAACCTTCATTGAACAAATGGTTGACCACATCCGTCAGAATCAGTACAAACATGTGAAACAGTCTCAAAAATAACTCTGCGATCTGTTGCAGCCGGCCTGCTTCGACGCAGCCAAGACTTCGTACTCCTTCGCAACTAGCTGCTCTTGCCGCGTTGATGTGGGAAGTTAGGCAAAAAATTGCTAAACTCCTGGCCATTGTTGGGAAGCGTTTCTCGAAATGCCCTCGGAATCCCTCAGAAATCACCCGAGTCGATTCCAATGTACGTCTATCCGGGTGCTTGACTTTTCGAATGTACCTATCTGAGCCACGCCAGCTAATCCGCGTCATAGTTCACGGCTTCGTTGAATATTTTTCTTAGCCTAGCCCTCTTGGCCCTCTTAACGCTCGCGTCGTAGGTCCTGCTTAGCTAGTTTTATGTTTATAGTATCTACCACAGCAACCGCCCGGGTTAGTTTCTCTTCTAAGTACTTCTTCGCATTGGTCTTATCTAGTGCGAGACGCTGAGCGTATTTTACAGAGAAGCTTCGGATCTATGTTTTCAAGCTTACTCACCACTTATTCCCGGTAATCACCTCATCTGAAGCCTACTGGATAAATAGTTGTAGTTTTCCCAGAAGTCTCGTATGTCCAGCAAAGAGTAATTAAACTCCCAGTAAACGGCTAATTTAGACCGATTTCTTAAGTTAAACCGATTGATCTAGCCAGTGGAAATTAGGACACGATATAAAGTCCATGCCGCCTCTTCTAACTAAAATTCTATCAAAATAAGTATTCGAGTAAGAAGGCACGCTATTTGCCCATGTCAACATCTCTCGCCCCGGGTGATCGACACGAAACCTGTCGATAAGATCGCATCTAGCCATCAGGTCAGCCAGGCTCGTATCACACCTCGCCAGCCCTCTAGCACTCCGACCTTATCTATCTTCGGATCAAGGATGGTATTCCAATTTCCATTACAATTACGCGCTTCGAACACACGACAAACCACACTCCAAAAAAAGGAGACCATCTCGCGAACGGTGTTGGGCGTATAAATTGCGACGACCTTAAACTCGAAACCTTTCACGGCAATATCGGCGACAGCCAGCCTATCCCACGCATCTCTATGGACAATGTTCATCGTCGTGGACAGAGTGCGTTTCACAAGCAAGGAAACTCCCATCTTTTGGGGATTCATATATGCTGAGAAGACGTCAAAGTCTCTGGTCAGCACCTGATAATCCCTAGACGAAAAGAAGTGCGTCTCCTCGATCGCAACTACATTCACTCCCAGGGACGAACGATTTCGTGCCCTCACGCATTCAAACCAAACAAACACAGTTATGGACTTGCTTTAAGCGGTGTCGCACCCAGTTCCAAAGTCTGCGGACGAAATGATGCCGACACTATGCACCATGCTTAATGTAGCCACTTCTTTGGTATCCTGGTCGCTGCGCGCAATGCTGCCACCGTCCAGAGGACACGTTTGTTTTAAGGCGCTATAAGAAGAGGGATGCACCAAAAGTTGGACCCTTCCCATACATTCTGGTAAAAGTCCATTCAGGAAGCGATCTTTGTCCTGGGTAAGTTTTCTACCCGGTATTGCCCCCCTCGACGGTCTCCAGCATTTGTCAGCATTTGTGACCAGCTAGAAGCCTTACGAATGTTGTCATGATGGGGGCATCCTAGAAATTGGTGAAGTCCTCGACGCAGGTGCGTACAAAGTAGGGACAGGTGTTTTCCAGTGTTGTTGTTCTGGGTATTGGAGTTGTCTATGTGGGTGTAGGTGTTGGTGGTGTCGGAGATGGTGTATGCATCATAGGAAACTGGCCAATCTTTTCCTCTTCTTGCTCCTTATCCTCTTTTTTGCTTGTTGTATTTCATTTTTCTGAGCCAGGTAGGGAGGAGAGCAAGTTAGCGTGAGCCTCCTCCTCGCTGGCTCCCTCCTCATCATCAGAAGAGTTTGTTTTGTTTTCCTTTCTGTCCCTGTCGGATTTGCGGCATGGAGATATTCTGTTGTTTCTGTTTCTGCTACTTCTTCGGTTGCTGCTGTTTCTGTCTGCTACCAGGTTAACTTGCTCCACCTCCCCAAACTGGCTGAAGTACGCGCCCAGGTAATCCGCGCCCATCTCAGTTGATGCGTTGTAAACATGAATCCGGGTTCACCTCCTGCCCTGGTATTTGGGCTGTAGCTTTACTCTTCCGATCCTAATTTCTTTTATGAAAGAATTGTTCCGCTTTATCCTTGTAGGAAAGCATAATACTCAACATGACGAAGCTCTTCTGGCAGATGTAAGTTGCCGGGATGTTTAAGTTCTTCAAGGAGGCAATTTTCCTTCAAGTTTAATGTTATGAGGGACAAGATCGCCTCCCAGGAACCCGGCACAGGCTGTGAAAAAAATAAAATTATAACGTCTTCAGTTTTAAAACATTCCCCTCCTTTTTTACTAAAAACGCTAAATCAATGTTTTCTTTTAAATGACAAACAAATTAAAGCGCAAGACGAGTTCATCGCCCTTTTTTCATTTAATGGGGGAAAATACAGACAAAACTTACTTGTGTATCAAAGAATCGAATATTTATTAACAATAAAATGGAAAAAAGATCAAGATAAGAAAAAAGGTAGACATGCATATATGTTCATATGTCATTCAAAAAAGAAAATATTAACAACAAAATGTACTCACAGTTCACAATTTACAATATTTTTTTCACAATTTACAATATATTTTTTTACAGAAGTGGAGATTCTCTTGTGTATTCTTTTTTTTTAGTTCGCTCATCAGTGGGCGATAAAATTTCTCTTGAAAAAAGTTATTTCATTCTTCATGGAAAACCGCTCCAAGCAAACGACATTTTCATTGAACAAAAGCAAAATTCTAGAAACAAATTATTACTTAAATTTAAAAAAGAAAAACGAAGAGGATGAAAAAATCCATATTACTCGTGTTTCTGAAAATCAAATAATTATTATGCTTAATCAATTCTAATATTATTTTTTTAAATAATTGTAACTCCTTTTTATATTTAAAATGCGAATTTCTGGACTACAGACTTCCAATCAAAACAAACCCTCGATGACTTTATTCGTTTACCTTTCTGATAAACGAATATTAAATTCAATAATTTTTTTTAATTTTTAGCCTTAATATTATCGATCTTGTGTCGATATTTTTCAATCAATCCTTAAAAACAATTAGTCTTTTTTTAGACTAAAAGAACATCAACGATCCCTTTGTCGAGATATTCTCAATCAAATAACAGGCTAAACTGGCCTTCGTTTAATCCTTTTAAAATACTGACATATTGTCACAAGTTTCTTTTCACAAATTTTCAAATAAAAACTTATCGTCATAAGTTTTCTTCATAAACAATGGTTTGTATTTGAGATTTTCAAATACAATCTTTGTATAATTCTAGGATCTCTTCCTCGAATTATGATTAACATAGTCATCAAATTACAATGTCTGAAGTCCTAGACATTCACATCGTAACTAAGAGATAAACATCTCAAATCTATTTCGTTACTTTTGAAGCTATCTTTAAATTATCATTCAAAATTATTTTCGACATAGTAATGTCGATTTTACATGAAAAGGAGTTATCAAATTAACGAGGGCACAATTTCCCTAAAAAATGAAAATTTGTCCTCGGAGACAACATTCAAGATGTTAATCAGCCAACATCCAGAATCTTTCTGAAGATAATTTCTTCAAAATATTCCATCGAGAAAATTGCCGTCAGCGTTATTTACATTTAGAACTGACACGTTACTCAAATTGACCAATCAGATGATGACCCTGAATCAATCACTGAAATGGATTGAAAATTGTATTGTCGTCTGCTCTGAACAATTTAGGTGCGGTTGAACCAAAACTTGAATTCGTTAAAAAACGAATCTTACAAACATTTATTATCACTGAGCATTTTCAATAAAAATGAAACATGGCCACCTTCTAAAAATAAATTCTCAAACTGCAGTGCATTCCTCTCGATGTACTGTTTGTACTCCTTAAATAAAGTTCTTTTTAGTCTTGTGGGGACATTATTTTCTATTGGTTATTCCCCAAGCGGACTCCCTCAGTGGTGCTGATGTGGCCTCATCCTGGCGTCTGAAGCGGCGCCTCTCTTCTGGGGAGTCCGGAAGGGGTTGAAGTGGAGGGAATCGCCACATTGCGTGAAATGGACCCTCTTTTCTACTTTCTCACTGGGGGTAACTCAGGCTTTTGGTAGCGGAGCCACTCTCTGGGAGACTTGGGCTGCCTTCAGTCACGGGGGAGGGGAGCACCACCACATTTGCTGCTACTGCCTCTGTTTTGCTGCCCCCCTGTTGAGGGAGCTCTGACTTGATAGCAGAGTCACTCTCTGGGTGTGTCGGGATGGCCTCCGTGACGAAGGGTACGACCACATTAAGTGCTACCACTCCTTTCTTCGTCCGACCCCTTAGCAATCTTTTACATCTTGTTGGTGATGATAGGTGCGGCTTCTTTTTCTTTTCCTTCTTCTATTTTCTGGGAAAATGTTACTTTTAAAAAACATTACTCTTAGAAAACATTACTTTTAAAAGAAAATTTCTACAGAGGGTACCATCATTACTCAAAAACAGGAAAACGGAGCATCCCAAGGAAGCACCTAAATAGTAACACTACTCCAAGAATACATTGATCTCAGAAAATATTACTCCCCGAAAACATAACCTCTTGAATACATTGCTTCTTTGAAAACATTACTATTTAGAAACATTACTCTTTGAAAACATTACTTTTTGAAAAGATTACTTTCGAAAACATTACTCGTTTCTAACATTACTCTTTGAATACATTACTCTTTAAAAAAATTACTCCTTAGCATTGATAATCTTATTTCTTCTCAACACGATTGACCCTCAGCGAACGTCTTCTAGTATCTATTTGGGAAGAAAATAAAAAGGAGAAATAAGGTTTTGGATTTTTTGAAGAATCAGATTGAATAATACGGTCAAGGATGAGCTTATAAATACTCAGGTATGACGTGACCGTCGATTGATGGGATCGGACCTCTCCAATCTCTCGTTTAGCGGTAGTAAGGGCCGAAGTGGAAGAATGGCTCAGCCACCAAGATCCCGTCCTGAGACATCACGGGTCGCCACCCACGGCATACAGGTGGCCCCGTTTTCGGGGTGAGTGGTATCCCTATGCATGGAGTTTCAGGCAGTCGGCGAATTCGGTGGGGCTAGTATATTTTTTATTCAACATAATACATTTCTCACAGGTATTACCTCTTCTTTTTTGAATGAGAGAAGGTATAGTATATATGTGTTCCTCATGATACCATGATACAGATTACCTTCAGTTTTTATGGGTAGTATTGTATCTGTTCTTTTTTTATGATATCATCAGTCATCAACGTCTCCTTTTTGGTGGTGGACGGTAGTGTTCGTTCGTCATGATACACTCTTCTCGGTTATTACTTCTTCTTTTGGGGGTAAGTGCAATATATATTTGTTCACTGTGATACTATCCTTCAAGGCTCGCAAAAATATGCTAGCATATATATATATATATATATATATATATATATATATATA
Source organism: Sepiola atlantica (assembly GCA_963556195.1). Classification (NCBI taxonomy): domain Eukaryota; kingdom Metazoa; phylum Mollusca; class Cephalopoda; order Sepiida; family Sepiolidae; genus Sepiola; species Sepiola atlantica. The sequence continues at coordinate 48,010,365 of OY744544.1, forward strand.
TATATATATATATATATATATATATATATATATATATACCGGGAAAATATTAACTATCTTTTAACCACTGTATATGGATGAAATAGTACGGTAAAATAAACGCTCATGTCCTGGTAAAGCAACAGATGGTAAAGCAACGGATGGTAAAGCAACGGACGGTATACTTCGATATAGCACATTAAAGTCGGTAGATCTCTATCACGTTGCAGTTATTGCGCCCGCTAACATACATCATTGGACGATAGTTGGCCCTAGGTAGGCCTCACACAAAACAAACAGATGTGTGCACTATCTTTAGATCATTTCGTACTCATCCTCTGTGTAACTCCGTGTAACTCCGTGTTCGTTTACAATCGGTGCAGGTTTTATTTATGTTTCTCTCCATCTTTCATCTTTCCATTTAGAATTTATTCAACTCTTGAGTTTTCTTCCTTCTCTATCTCAATCCAAACCCTCTGGACTGTACAAGTCTTCAGCTATAAAAGCTCACTGACGCTGTACTGTCTCAATCTTACACATATTTTATGCATGCAATCGATTCAGTTGGAAGCCGATGTCAAAGGTTAAGTAAAAGCAACGTATTATAGATCATGTCATAAATTTATGTTTGTTATTTGAATATTTAGCTCTTTTTGTATTTAGAAACAGCAGTTATGTGTTCCTCTGCTCAAATAGCTAATCTTTGATATCATTGTAAGCCACGATCATGACTTCCCAATTGCATATAACATCACTTCACTTCCCAATGGCATATAATTGCATCCAATTACTTTGATCGAACTTCTGTTTTTTCTTCTCTCATGTAGATTCCATCCTAAACGTTTTGCTACATTAACTCGATGCTATTTGTGTTCAATATATTACCGGTCATATGACTTCTTCTTTCCCGTTTGTGTTTTTGGAAAAAGATTTCAGTTTGCACTTCAGTTCCAGACGAGAAAGGTGACTGTCTCCAAGCTCCCAGCTATGGAGGTCAAGAAACCGTGTGTTCACACAAAAACTCACACCCGACGGTAAACTTTTTACCTTTATATTAAGGGCACTTTTTATGAACAATTTATTTTGTTTAACTGACCAACATACTAACAATTATCTTTTGCTTCCATGAACATTAATCAACATAACTGTTGTTTATCAGGGAATTGTTCATTCATTATCAACAAGAACAAAGGATAGAAAATGTTAAAAAATGAGCTCCCGACAAATATTACAGCAAGTCAGAACACACGAATAAAATGCATGAAAAAAAACTCACGTGAGAATTTGTGACAACGTCCAACACCCCACCTAAAAAAACGGATGACCTACTTCCAAAACTCTGACACATTACGTTAAGCTGTCATCAAAGACTACATATCCCCATTAATCTTTGCTACGAAACGCGCGAAGGAAATGATAATACCATTGATGTTTTTAAAAATAAACATTAAAAAATAAATAATACCATTTTAAACATATTTAAAATATATTTTTTGTCTGTCGATGGGGCGAAGATGAATTACAGGTATTCCTGGATATTGAAAGTACATAGGTAAAGTTTGGTTGTGGTGTTTGATGAGAGATGAAGAAATTGCAACATAAAATAAAAGGTATGGCTATGGATTGATTTGTCATTGGAATGCACATATAATATAATATATATATATATTGTATTTATAATTACTATATACATATATATATTTTGTTAGTATATATAATTGTTACTATATAAAATAACTATAATATATATATTGCAATTATAATTACTATGATTATATTGTTTTTTTATATATATTTATATTTTAAATTCTTAATTTAATCTTTTTATTTTTATTTATATATTTTTATATATTATTAAATGTTAAACCCTTACTTCTATTGTGTACTTTATATTTTAATTAATAATTATTTATTTTAATTAACTATTAAATTTCTCAATTAGTGCCATTGGTGGTATAATAGTGTGGATTATAATTTCTCTTGATCTAATCTCTTCATAATGCCCCTAATCTATAGTGTTTTCCCATAAATTCATTGCAATTACCAATATATTTCTCCTATAAATTAATGGTAAATTCTTAATGGGAAATATAGTGAATCGAATACCACCAAAAATGTATAGGCCACCTGTGCGGATCAGATATTACATCAACTGAACGGACTTAAAATCAAAGACTATAAACAGAGTTTGTCAGTACATATACATAAATATAAGAACAATACCGAAACGTTCCGATCTATTTGGGATATTTAAAATAAAACAAATGAAAGCCCTAGAATCGAATGAAATATATTGACGAAACATATGAGCTACACAATGCGATCTCAACTTTTCAGATGATGCCCGAAGAGTAAATGTCCATAACAACGTAGCGAAGAATTATTGAATACTATATCTGAGATTATGACAAGTTACAGACCCACTCGCAAATATCTGCTGGGCAATATGGCACCCGACTCGCAAGATAAAAACATTTTATATTCGGACATATGAGATCACTCAGGAACCAATTATATGAAAAGTCAAACAGGCTCAATAATCCTGGAATGAGATGACAAAAACCAGAGAATATATAAATTATCATAACTTTGCAATATGTTCAACTCGCGGTAAATGAACGTCATGAATCTGTTTACCTCTTAACAATATATATATATATATATATATATATATATATATATATATATATATATAGTACATTTTATATTCCAATAACTATAGTTTTTATTTTCTATTTTTATTTTTTCACATTTTCAAAAAACATAACATTCCTGTGAGATGTATATTTACGACTCGTTTCTCTGAAGGTAAGCCAACTGAAATTATTATATCAATATCGGCTCTGATATCCCGCAAGATAATCAGAAAAATCCACAAAAGAAAATTTCTTAAATTGAAATGTCTTGAAAAAACCCTAAACAACACTGTGAATCATTGCGGGCAAAAACAAAGAAAAAAAACAAAGAAGAAATCTTCATACGAGCAAAGAATTTATTTAGGATGCCATTTTGAATTTTTTCGGTACAAAGTGGAGAGCTAATCTATTTTAAATTTACCAGCTAGGAGTCATACATATATATATATATATATATATATATATATATATATATATATATATATATATATATATATATATATATATATATATATATATATATATATGTAAGTATGGAGGTGAGAATTCCGAGGCACGAACAATGCAATGCTGAGGAAAAAAAATTCGACCGACTGTATCATGTGAGAAAAACCAAAATGGACGCCGCTATTCAAAACAGGAGATTAGCAGAAAAAAGACAATGCTTGCAGAAAATAGTGACAGGGAGGAAAAGAAGAAAATTGAAAAGCAAATGTTAAGTTATGTTATAAATTGTCAAGATTAATTCATATAGTTAATCTTAAAATATTAATATTAATATTTAGATTTATTTTATTTTATTTTTTATTTTTTTAAATTTAATTTTGTTTTTTTAATTTACCATTTAGGTTTAAGTGTTGTTATTGTAAAAGTATTTTCGGATCAACAGATGGTGAGAAGGGGAAGCAAAGTCAAATAATGATTAAGAGGGTATAATTAGGGCAGTTAAGAGATCTTGATAAATTTCGAAATAATTAAAGTTTCTACCATTTCGAACCTTTAAATATTTAGCAGTAAGTCCCCCATTTAACAATTTACTGTCTTTATATTTAAAACTTTTGAAATATAAATAAATTGACTCGAGATTTACTGTCTCTTATCATTTATTTTTGGTCATCCCATATTCCACCTTCCGGTTCTCAACATTGCATTACTCCTACATCGGAATTTTCACCTTCATACTTGTTTGCCAGCAATACTTCAAGCAAACTACCATTTATATATATATATATATATATATATATATATATATATATATATATATATATATATATATATATATATATGAAAAATACAGAAGGGAAACACAATTAAGCATAAGAATAAAAAATCAAACGAGAAATTGGCTGTTTTTTCTGAAGACGTTCGTTGATCCGAAATATCTTAGCATCTGATTTTTAATGTTGTAACATTTTAATATTATTACACTAACACAACACTCAATAAGACCCGGGTTTCACAACTAAAACCACTTTTAGGCAAAATTCGACTTTCTAGGGTGATATACTGATTCCAATGCTTCTCTAACAATTCGATGCCTTTATTATAGAACGATTTATCATCGGCCCTAAATACACTTTTCCTAGATAATTCTTTGGAGATCTCCAAACAGCCAGTAATCAGTGGGGGTCAGATCTCGAGAATAGGACGGGTGTGAAAGCAATTCCGAGTGCAATTTATGTAGTTTAACCTTCGTTGTGATCGTCTTCTAACACGGTGCATTGCATTTATAAAACAGCACTTTTTCTTCATCATTTGTGGCCATTTTTTGTGATCTCATCCTTCAAATGCAGCAACAATGCTGTATAATATTCACTAGTGATGGTTCTTCCTTTCTGAAGGTAATCGATGAAAAAAATACCGTGCGCATCTCAAAATACGGAGGTAAAAACCTTGCCTGCTGATGTTTACGTGTTTGGTTGCTTTGCCCGACTTTCACCTGCTGCTATGCACAGCTCACTGCTGATTTGATCCATTGTTCTATATTGCCACAAAATCGGCTATTTTGCGTTATAACAGTTGCAACGAACGTACTGAATAGTCGACGCGTTGTTTTTGATCGACTATGATCAAACGTGGCACCCACTATGAACACAGCTTTCTCATTGACAAATGTCCGTGTAAATATTTCATACACTGTTTTCTGATTTCTTGAACGTTTTTGCTACCTAACGTAACTTCAAGTTACGATCGGCCATAACGAGTTTGTGAACTGTATTATATTTTCATCCAGCCAAATTTGGGCAACCTGAGCATTCGGTATCATTTGTATGACCGCGTCGACATACTATCTCAACCATTGTTTCCGCAGAGCAGAGTCCTAATAACACTTATCAAGTCATTGCGTTGATTGAACAGTATTTTTTCTATCAGAAAGCAATTCTTTTTCAACACACGAAATTCAGATATTTCCATTGTTTTGAAAATTTTAAACAGTCACTTAAATAACTGCAATGTGATATAATACTAATAAACTGATAATCCGATTGAACTCAAATTTGGACACGTGCCATTTGAAGGTTAGTACTTTATAATAATGAAATGTATTTCTTATTACAAGCCGCATCTATGTAGCAGGCCCGGAACTTCTTGAGTGATGTGTTATATCAATAACAACATTTAACTCCAGAAAATCAATTATTAATGAACCTGTTTTTTACACAATATGAAGACACGGATATTTTGAGTTACCGCATCAAATAAATTATTTCTAAACAAATGTTCATGATTGTTCAAGACGAATGTTAGTTGGCGGCGTCATTATTTACATTATTTTTCTTCAGGCTATTGTACTCATCAACCTTGATATCTTTATTACTACTACGTGTCGGTCGTTTGATTTAGAGAACTCAAATATCGCTTATTACGTCTGCAAGACATGAGCGCGTAGTAGCCTACATTAAGTAAAACGGCAATAGCAACATTAGAGAATAAAACGTCGGAAAGAGTCCGTCAACATCGAAGGTCAACTTAGTACAAACATTAATTCAATATTGGAAATGTTGATTGTAAAATAAAAAATGATATCGAAAATGCCAAAAATTTCGTGCTCATAAATTTTTACATATACGTAAAAATAACGAGTTCATTGTGTTTACATATATACATATGATACATAACTGTATACGAATAACGGACAAAAAATCATCAACGAAAATCAACAATTCACCTGGAGAAGGCCGGAGGGTACAGCGACCCAGTTGAAACTTAGTAGAAATATGAATATTAATTTGATGAAGTCATTATACGAAGCTTGTACAGACTAAAAAACTGCATGATATTTCACATTATGGTCGTTGCTTTCCGTTGGATCAAATGAATTTCAAGAAATTAAATTTTTATTTAAATTTTGAAACAGAAATTAATATCATGAGTAAAAGATAAATTATCTTTTTTAATTGTCAGCAAAACATTTTGTTAATTATTTCATAAAATCAACTCATATTTGCTTGTGAAATAATTATTTTGTAATACATTTTGTTAATAATAATACCAAAATATTTAATAAAATAAACCTATATTTCCTTGTGAAATAATTATTTTGTAATACATTTTGTTAATAATAATACCAAAATATTTCATAAAATTAACTCATATTTGCTTGTAAAATAATTATTTTGTAATACATTTTGTTAATAATAATACCAAAATATTTCATAGAATTACCTCATATTTTCTTGTGAAATAATTATTTTATAATACATTTTGTTAATAATAATACCAAAATATTTCATAAAATCAACTCATATTTGCTTGTGAAATAATTATTTTGTAATACATTTTGTTAATAATAATACCAAAATATTTCATAAAGTTAACTCATATTTGCTTGTAAAATAATTATTTTGTAATACATTTTGTTAATAATAATACCAAAATATTTAATAAAATTAACTCATATTTGCTTGTGAAATAATTATTTTGCAATACATTTTGTTAATAATAATACCAAAATATTTCATATAATTAACTCATATTTGCTTGTGAAATAATTATTTTGTAATACATTTTGTCAATAATAATACCAAAATATTTCATATAATTAACTCATATTTGCTTGTGAAATAATTATTTTGCAATACATTTTGTTAATAATAATACCAAAATATTTCATAAAATTAACTCATATTTGCTTGTGAAATAATTATTTTGTAATCTGGGATAATCAGTTTCTAACAGCACTGAAATACATTTCATCAAACTTTTATAGTTATACACGCACACACGCACAAACGCACACGCGTGCATACATTTAAACTGATCTTTTCAAGTTGTCTTTTAATAACCGTCAACAATTTAAACAGTTTTCCCTAGATATCGAAAATGTCCGTGCGTGTGAAGCAGGAAAAAAGAAAGTGTTCATGCAATTAGGGAATTAAATTTAATTCACATTTCTATTTTTTTCTCTTGCCAATCAATTATTTCGTTCTGACAATTTCCTTTTCATTCTTTTTCACCTGTCTTTCTCCATTTCACTCATCAAATCGTGTTCTAGATGTGATCATTAAAATTTATCGTAATCACTAATGACATGACCCACATCGTAACTGCTACCATTCCTGTCTATCTTGTTCATTTAAAAAATAATCATAGCAATAGAAATATGAAGATTAATGACATTTAAGTAGACGATACGATGATGTGCAAGAGTCCTGGATTTAACTTGAGAATTTCCGAATTATAATTGTGTCTAGAATTATTAAAGGATTGGAAAAGATAAACGCATAAAAGTTTAGTAAGAATTTTTAAACTTGCCGATTTGACAATGGAAAAATATTGGGAGAATACAGTAATGAGAATTTGTGTCAACTATACGTGTGTGTGGTGTGTGTGTGGTGTGTGTGTGTGTGTGTGTGTGAAACTAAAAGTATACTTTTAGAGGATAGAACCTATAGGTAAATGGTTTAAGCTCAATATACGAGATAGAGCAATTATAAAAATAAATGAAGGAAGAGAGATAAAGATGTACGAATGACAAATCTATTTCAACTTCGATTGTTCAATGCAATTTGTACTCGATAAAAACATTGGTGGTAGTGGGACTGTATAGTAAAGATGTCCTATTTTTGTAAATTCTACTGAGAGAAACCTGATCGACAGAAAAAATGATGCACGAATTTTTCAGGAAACTGAATCTAAAAATAGTTATAGATATCAACTATTGTATAGTAAATATTTTTGCATATGATTTTGAAACTAGTTATTTATATCTATGAACCCTACCGCAAATCAAACCATACGCTGCACTACATGAATAATAACTCTGACCATCCACCATTTGTGAAAACATCGATAGTTCCGTCGATCTCTAATAGAATAACAAAATTCTCTAAAAAACAATTATTCAACAAAAATAAACAATACTATAATGAGGCTCTGATTATATTTGGATACAGGGTAACAATGTCCTTCAACAAATGCAATTATGACGACAACGGGATTAATAGAATATTTAGCAAAAGGTCTTACATTTGGATATCCTATAATATGGCCATGGGAAAAACTTAGAGTACATGGAATTAGCAATGATAATGAATTACTAACAAGTCGCGCATGCGTGGTCCTCCCCTGTATGTGACTTGATGTGGCGAGTGTAAAATGCAATAAATTTGGAAAATTTGAGGCATTTTTGACTCCCTTTGACACCCTGGGGGGCGAGAACCAGAATTTTTCTGATGTCAAGGATGCTTATTTTATATCCAGAACAATTGCCTCTACATTTTGGCCAAGTTTCAGAAAAATTGAATGGATGGATCAAACGTTATGGGAGGAAAGGGTCATTTTTTGCCATTTTAGGGGATTTTGACTACCTGGGGGCGCAAACCAGATTTTTTCCAAGGTCAGCGATACTTATTTTCTATTAGGAACAATTGCCTCCACATTTTGACCAAGTTTCAGAGAAATTGAATGGATGGATGAAAAGTTATGGGGCAAAAAATGTCATTTTTTGCCATTTCGGGGCCTTTTGACCCCCTGGGAGGCTAACCAGATGTTTTTCAAAAATCAGAGAATGTCACTTTCTAACCTGACCAAAGTTACAACTTCATGCAAATTTTCAGAGAAATTCAATGGATGGTTGCGGAGAAAAATCCGGACGGACACACGGACGGACGGACACACGGACGGACCAAATAATCGAAATCAAGTAACGTGTGCTTATCTACTGATAGTACGCATAGCATCACTAGGAAGAAAAACAAAAGACGTAGCGCCATTTTGTTCAGCCCCTCATAGTAGGCATATTTTCACTGACATCCTTAACATTTTTACGGTGTTATAGAAAAAGACTTTCCACGGGATAGCAGAATAGGTAAATCTATAAATAAAATACTTTTAAATTATCTTTTACGGCCTAGAACAAACTTGTCTTCGTCCATTATTGGTTACAACAATTCTAAAATACAACGTGCAACCAAATGGGTCAATGCACACGCCCTTTAGTGCCGATAGCAGTAGATTTGAGACATTATGCAATTTTAGAAACTCAAATGGCTGATCACTAGGGGGAACTGCATGATCTCAAACATAGTATATAAATGTAACGTAGTGATGGGTTCACGGGACGAAACTTTTAGGATCAATATTGAGACCACATGTGAACTTTTAAAACTAGGCTTATTCCAGAATCCGAAAAAAAACTCCAACATCACTTGCTAGATATGTTAGTAAACTAATTAGAAATAACACTCACTTCGAGTTGCATTAGTCCATATTGGATAGATCATACAAAAGAAAAAATGCAACTTGTGCCCTCTGGAATGTAGTTACAATATAGTTACATCTGACAAAAAGCAAGAGATTATACAAAATGGTTTACACAGGACTAAATACATGCTACAATACCTAACTAAACGTTACAGAAATCTGTTAAAATCAATTATCTTATGTAGGGGTTTAATTAAATATAACAACTATTACTAAAATTTGAAACTAATACATATTCAATGCAGTTTCGGCCTCCAGGTAGTTGACTTTCCCTCCTTGAATGTCATAAAGAGGTATTACTATAGTCTGTTTCACATATCTAGGAAACATAAGTAATATAATTAGGATATTCTGACTGGGCAATATATAAGGATAATAATAAATAATCTCCAACTAATGTCATTTATAATGAATGTTGTTTTCGAACATATTTAACCTGGTACTTGGTGATAATTTGCATTTAAAGGATACAATAAGATCGTGTTATATTGATTAAGTACTATATCGAGGGTAAATGAATAAAATAAGTCTTTATTTATAAGCTTGCGATATATAAACTTTAAGAATATCCAATTTAATGTACTACAAATGAAACTGATGTAATTGTAGTGGATTAGGAAATTATCTGTCCCTTCACAGTTTGAACTTTCATAAAATGTAGGTTCTTTGGAGGATGATTATAGATGAACCAGCAACATACACGTAGCAAATCAGAATGGGTATTATGGTTAAAATTAGATGTTTTCTTTTTTTCTTTTTTAATAAAAAATAAATGCAATTTAATAGGAGATATTCTTTTTCTACCAGACTACGTCTTTTGATTTGTAATTTAATTATGAAAATAGAATTTAGGAAAAAAAATTAATTATCTAGAATTTAAGTTTATTTTTATTAAACTTAATAGTATTTGTTATAGATTACATGCTTGTTTTGAGTTAGGATTATTCACAATGTAGTTACGCAAAAAAACATGACATAGCTAAGCCAATGTTATTGTTTAGTAACCTTCTAAACTAACCATATTTTCGTATTCAGCTATTCTAGAAAATCTAACATTTTATAATCACTATTATTTGACTTTAGGGCTTACAGAAGTTTATCAACTTACCTTTCAATATTTTATTGAGTTTTATCTCTTGTTTTCAGTTTTTAATCGAAATATGACGATCCCAACACAACTTGTTGGTTCTAAGATGACGACTTACGATTCGGCCCTTTGATGTGAGTTTTACGTGTTTTTTGCTTTGCTGTTTTTGTTTTTCATCTTTCCTTTTTTATATCTTTCTTCGTTTTTGCTTTGAACCAGTGTGCTTGTTTGTTATTATTGAATGAAGATCTTTAATGAGCAGCCGGTAAAAACTAAAGACTATATTCTTGTTTACGGGTTATGAAACGTTCGTTAGACAGAAAATGTGAGCATTCGCTTAAACCAAAGAAAATAAGTAAAAAATTATAATTATGGACTGGAGACACGCAGATTATAGAACGCCTTCACGCCTTTACATTGTTCCAGGAAAGACGTTGAAGAATTAAATCATTCTTTAATTTATTTACGTATTTATGTATTTATTTTTTAAGTAATAACTGAATTTATTAATAGGGAGAATTGGGAGACAAGCAATAATTAATTAAATAAAAATTACCTGCGCGTCTCTCTACTGTATTTAAAAATTTTCCTCTTTCTCCAGCTTTTTAGTTCATTTGCTTTCGACACTTGAAGATAATTCGAAGATGAATCGAAAACGTTTCTGAAACATTTTATCAATTTTTTCGATTTTTATACAGAAAAAAAATTTAAATTTAAAATAATGAAGAAAAGCATAGTTAAATTGACGAATTCTTTAATTTTTGACAATATTCGCATGGATGATAAAATGCTGCCTTTGTACACACACACACAATATATATATATATATATATATATATATATATATATATATATATATATATATATATATATATATATATATATATATATATATATAAGAGCATTTAATGAATTAGAACATTACAATTGTTCCAAGAATTAGAACATCAAGTTTAGTATGGCGTACGGTCGTTTTCAAAACATTCTGGAAATACATTATTTTTTTTTTTTTTAATTAACAAAGCTACTCCAAAACGTCACTTCATCAGCGCCTTTAGCACCACGTCTTACAGAAATTCAAGGAAAAAATAACAAGCTCGTCTTAGAGGGGGAGCCACAGAGACAAATATTAGAAAAAGGAATAAGTTACAAATATAAAATAAAAGTAGAAAGATATATAATAATAATAATAATAATAATAATAATAATAATAATAATAATAATAATAATAATAATAATAATAATAATAATAATAATAAAACATAAAAATTATAAAAATGAAATGAAAATAAAAATAATAACAAAAAATAAAATAAAATATAATATAAAATATAAAAAAATAAAAAATAAATAAAATAGAGTAAAATAAATTAAAATAAAATAAAAAATAAAATATAAAAGTACGTATAATAATTTAAAAAATATAAAATAATATATATATATATATATATAATATATAAAAAATAAAATTATAAATAAGTAAATAAAAAAATAAGAATAAAATAGTAAACTAATAACATAGAATAAAGGTAAAATTAGAAATTAAAAATAAAGATAAAAAACAAAAGTACCGATAAGGAGATGATAATAAAAATTACAAATACAAAATGAAAATTTAAGATAAATATAAAAGAAATAAGTGATATTAAAATAAAATAAAATAGTGGTATCAATTAATAACAACTTAGAAATATAAATAAAAATTAGATAGAAACATAAATAAGTTTCGAAAACAAAGGTTGAATATTGTCAAGGCTCCTTTTCTAAAGGTTTTTTTAAGAAAACATCCCGCAAGGAGATGTGTAGGGTAAGAGGGGGGGCGGAGAGCACATGGAAAGGTATAGACAACGGTAATTTTTAGGGGGAGAAAAACACTTTATAAGAAATTATTATAGGGGGAGGGTCAAAGGTGACCAGGAAATAAGGGATGTAATAGAATAGGAGTATAGTTGGGACTATACTAACATCACTGCACAGACAAGTGCATGAGTACATGTGAGATATGAGGGAGGAGAAAAAGTTTCTTATTAATTCCAACTGGTTCATAAGGAGGAGAGAACGTGCTTTACAGGAAATAATCATCATCTATTTCCTATAGTGGTCCTGTACCAATTCGGCGTTCAAACCAATAAGTCAAACTGGAATGACACATTAGATGTGGGAGGGTGAAATATATATATATATATATAATTTAAAGTAAAAAAAAATTGACTCGAGTGGAGCGATAATCCTTATATATTCTCTATAATTATTGGTATCATTGTTATCCTTTTATATATTTTTTTATTTACTTAATCTTATTTAAGTTTAGTTTAGTTTAGTGTAGTTTATTCTATCATTATTTTTATCATAATCAGCATTTTTCTATTTTATTAGTATTGTATTTTTTATTGATTTTTTATTGATTTTTTATTGATTTTTTCTGAATTTAATTTCATCATTTTCTATTTATTTATTTATGTAGTTTTTCTTCCTGATTCATCCTATATTGTGCATATTTTAAATATTTCATTCGTTATGTAATTTGCTGTTTATTTGCTGTTTCTGAAGTACCTTAAAAAACTATATATTTTAAGTTGACTGATAGAAAGATATGTGGTTACATGATGAGAGGTTGTCTGCAGTATTGTCTGAATATATGTTTTTCAGATAATACTGGAACCTGATTTTTTTTATTGATGGACTTCTATATGTAATAGTGTAAATGGCACTGAGAATGACGACTGTTTGGAGTCTTCATAACAATAATACAGAATAAATATTTCCAAATTGTAATGGAAACAATCGTACACCATCTAATTCGTTTGTTATAAATTCTTTGAACAATGTTAAAATTTTGTTGATTTCAACTCACTTTATATATATATATATATATATATATATATATATATATATATATATATATATATATATATATATAACATGGTTGTCGAGAAATTGAACCTTAAAATAACGATAGGCGTCAACCATAATATAGTAAATTTTCTGGACATAACCTTGAATGTAAATAATAAAACATTTAGAATATTTAGGTTATCTACAATTATATAAAAACAATTAATACCAAAATGATGCATTAACATAGATCTGGGTACAATGAATAAAATAAACTTTACCAAAGTTAACTCGGAACAAATATTGCATAGTAGAGCCAAAATTGGGAAGAAATACCCTCTGATACCATACAATATTACCATGTATAAAAACAAATCTAAGATAAGCAGGAACACAATGGCGATAGGGCATCCAGTAACTTAAACGAAATACCAGATACAAATAAACTTTTCGCCCCCAATAATATAAAGAAGAATAGAATATGTAAATCGATATGGTATAAGACTCCTAATAGCAAGAATAGTCTTACTAATATCACCAAAGAATTTTACAGGATGATAGAAAAAGATTCTCAGAGAAAACAAAATAGGTAAAATAATCAACAGGAATACAGTTAAATTATCATTTTCAACTTTTATAAACTTAACGTATTCTATTAGAGGTTAAAATAATGCCAGAATTTAATAAATAGTTAAAAATAACAATACACAGAACCTTACTCCCACAATTTACAGAACAGAATCTCATGTAGTCATCCGCTTTCTGTTTGTTTTTTGTTCTTTATGCACGATATGCTACCTTTATAAATGCGAAACAATTATAAGACCATCGTCAATTCTGCCTTTGCCAAAAATAAATGATGACATGAGAAAAACACTGAATTTTGGTCATTAGAATTTAAATAATCATTATATATATATATATATATATATATATATATATATATATATATATATATATATATATATATATATATAACCGTGAACAAATATTATTCAAGACTTAATATATTTATTTGCATATGTTCTTAAGCTCGGACTTAGAGTTATTGAAAGAGTTAAGGAAGGTATTTTTTGTAAAAAAAAACAAAAAAATAAAACAATTTTTATTAAAAATGAAATTGAAACATATTTAAAAGTAAACATTATACTAATGATGTATATAGAATATTGCCGAATAAATTGTCTTTAAAATACAATTTGATCCGAAAAAAAAACAGACATTAATATTTTACAAAATAAAAATAAAGAAATCAGACAGCAAATTAATACAGTGGATTAATTGACCCTGTTGTCGTTTGTTAAATTAGAAAAAGCTAGTCGACAACATTTAATAGCGAGTTTGAGAGCTAACCGCTTTTTTGTAATTACTCATTGTTTGTTTTCAATTGTTTTATTATTCATCGTTTGTTTTAAATTTGTTGTTTATTTAGTTATTTTTTGTTTCTCCCCTAAATTTATAATTAAAGTATTTGATTGTGTACTGCTTGAAACATTAAAAACACATCGTAACAAACAATATGTTCCATGCAACAAATGGGTTCATATTGTAACTTCAAAAATGATAATCTTTATAGCTTGTCTTCGCATGCTTTTATTTTAATAACTTCTATAAAGATTTTTTCAGATTGTTCATAATCAAAATAAATAAATTTTACTCATTAAAATTCACGAAACAACATTATGTTTATTTACTTTACGCAGCAACAACACCCAACTTAACTACATATATTCTAAACGACCCCCCCATGCCTTACCTATACTATTAAGTTACCTATGCTATTATTTAACCACTACTTCACATTACCTGAATACAATATACAACATATTTGCTATTAGACCAGTTCTCTCTATTACTTTATTTAGATGTCAAACTCAGCTTTTAGAACATATTACTATTAAATTAAAATTACTTAAATTAATAGAAACTATATAATATAATAATTAATAGAAATTTACATCCATCACATAATTTTAGAACACTTTAATTTAGCTCTTAGATATCCTACAACCAACTAATAATTTAATAATTCTCCTTTCATTAAATTAATTATATTCAGTCACTTATTTCATCCATTCTGGGTTTTTTAATAATTTCACTGCTGATAATTATTTTTACAGATTTTCGGCTAAATCGACATCCTGACAGGGTTGTCTCCCTTATCTCATTAATTGAAAACTAAACATCTTAGTCTATTTCGTTTTTCACAATAAATAACGATCCAAATTTTAACCGCTGCAAATTTAGCGTTTTTTCATATTTACAGCTAATCGCTGCCATATATAAACTACCTTTAACGTTCATCTATTTTTCATCAGCATGAAAGCGGAATTTGCTGTTTACGAACTTTGCATAGTTTTTTGGGAAATCTAAAATATATAACTTACACCTCTGTTATGTCCTACGAATGATGTGTACCTGAATATCTGCTTCAGTTTGACGTTTATTTACCTTTTCGGGTGTCGATTAACCGTTGAGTTCGAATGCTGAAAAAATATCAATTTTGAAACTTTTCTTAAACTTGCAAAAGTGTTTTTAAATCCTTCGAAATTATTTTTTCATTTATTCATCAATTTACGAAAATGTTTTTCTTGTTATATGAAAATATAATTGTCCTTAACATTTCTTTAAAGATGCTTTAAAACTTTTTTTAAATATTTGAAACTACCATTTTATTACTTTAAAAGTTGGCTTATCTATCTTTTTGAAAAGCTCGTGCTTAAGGGGCTCAAAATTCTTAGCTGAACATATTAAGAAAATATGCAAATAAATATGTGTAGTCTTGAATAATATATATTTTTTTACTCTTTCATTCTTGAGCATATAAAACTCTATATTAATTTCGAATATTTAGCATCTACTATCATATTAGGAATTTTAACGATATCCCTGAATACCAAAAACTTCCTATTATATTATCATTGAATATATATATATATATATATATATATATATATATATATATATATATATATATATATATATGAAATTAATCCAACAAAAGATATAAGAGGCAACTAATATCTTTTAATTAGTGAAACATCCGGATAAAGACTGGATAGAGCATTAATAGCATAATATAAAATGAAATAATAAAATAAGGTGCGAATCAAATTTTATTAGAATTCAAAATTCAGGCAAAGTATCTCAACGTCCTTAACTCATGAGTTTTCAAAGATAATTCTTCTCTTCAGAGGACTATTGCTGCAGGTGATAAAATTACACTTTGAAAATATACAAAAATATACAAAAATACATAAAAGTACATAACACATAAAATATATCAAGCCAAAAACATACTTTTTGTTAAAGTTATAAAATCAATCCAAGTTATACAAATTAAAACATATTCAGGAAAGATATCCAAGAGGTTGATTGAATATTGATTCAGGTATTGAGTGACAGTCCAAAAGCGAAAAAATTGAAAGAACTGAAAAACCGAAAAAGTTATCTGGATCAATCTTCAATCAAATCTCGTTTTTATTTTATATTGCCAATATTTCGAAATAAATCTCTTCTTCAAAAGAAAATTGTGATTAAAGTTTTTTGCGTACCAGTGAGTATGTGCTACGTAATTTCAAGTCAACATGTTTTTTAGTGGCGCATCTGTATGTAATCGTTCGTTTCAGATATTATTGTGAAAATGTTGTCATAGGTGTGAAACTTATTAAAGTACTTGATTCGAATTGTATGTATGAATGTGTTAAATGAAGAATGTATATATATGTATATATATAAATATATAAGGATAGATAGATAGATAGATAGATAGATAGATAGATAGATAGATAGATAGATAGATAGATAGATAGATGGAAAGAAAGAAAGAAAGCGGGTTATTGTTTATAAATAAAGAATATATTTATGTATATATATAAATATATAAGAAGATATATATATATATATATATATATATATAGAGAGAGAGAGAGAGAGAGAGAGAGAGAGAGAGAGAGAGAGAGAGAGAGAAAGAGAGAGAGAGAGAGGGGGAGAAAGAGAGATTATTGTGTTTATATGACAACATTCCAGTGAATTCTACGAGTGAACAGTAATTATCTGTTGTCTTCGGGGTTTATCATTTCGTCTGTTTTGCATTTTATGTGCTGCGTCATATTTTAGAATAAAAACAAGAGGTGCTTCCTATTAAATTCGATGTTCGTGTTTATCACCGGTCATAAATTCTGACAACTGACGACTGAAACGCGTTAATTTCTAAAAACAGGAAGTCCACAGCCATCTTGTAATATAAAGATAATTGTCTTCCGCTTCCAGCAATTCTTAGAAATCGAACCACTCACTTACTGTTCTGTTCCGGACAGAAAATGCTTTTATTCAGTTATTTGTAATCTGCAGAATAATTATTTCTAAATTGCATCACTAAGGAATCGGAATTATTATTGGGAAGCGGCATCCATCCTTCTCCATGTCGAGTGATATATTTTATTTACATTAGTAAAAATTACACAATAACATGTGTGTAAGTGTATGCATTTGTGTGTGTGTGCCTACGAATAAAGAGGCATCGGAAGAAAATGAGTGTTGGGGTGTGAATATCGGCTCCCTCTTCAGTCTTTATTGGGTGACCCGAAATTCTTTAGACAAGAGGGTTGAATGTTTGAAATGAGCGAGGAGCAGTGGACCGTGACCCTCGTTAAGAGAAGGTTTTTCTATTGAGTTTCGTTTTTCTACCGACATCACAGTAGTTGGTGCTAGCCGTCCCCTAACGAGCTATTTTCAGGGGATTAATAGAGGTTTTCTAATGTATTTTTAATATAGACTTGTGATCAGAATCACAGTATTGAAAAAATAAAAAGAATGCCTGTCTACAGGACTTTAAATTTTTGTGGTAAGAAAAATTATAATATTACTTTAGAAAAAATTAAGCCGTAAAAGAACATTTCAAACATTCAACTAAATTATCCAACAGATGTTTTTTATAAGTTTGAGAGTTTTAAGTTTATTTTTCCATTAATAACTTTATTGTTTGTTTGTATTGAAATTATTTGGTCGAATTTTATGCCTTATTTTTTAATTTTTCGTCTGTTTTCATTTTAAAGTAACTTATTTATCGTTTTCTTTTCATTTTAAACTAACTTTGTTATCATTTGTTTTCATTTTAAACGGTCATATTGAAAAGGTTAGCTCTACAAATAGCTATCAAATTTTATAGATGGGATCGTGTTCCGTTTTTACTATTTTTGAATGCATGTTTTTAAGTTTTATAAAACTTTTCTAAAAACCTATCATTCATCCTGCTTTTTCAGCATGTCTCGCTCACTCAACTTAAGAGTATGACGTCACTTCTTGACGTCGGTCGTGACTTGACCCGCGCATGTCAACACGTCTGATACTGAATTAAAGCGGCCATTTATATGGTGAGTGAAAAAAATGTACTAAAGATAGTTAAGTATATGTCTGCAAATTATCATGAAAATGTATGTGGTGTTCGGTCACATATAGTTGTGTATAATAGATCATAAGTTTTGTAGAAGATAATTAACTTCATATGAAAATAAAATAACATAAATTTTTTTGGTAACAAACAATGGTATTTTACCGTCATAATAAATGTTTGAAATTGCAACTATCTTCCTCTAAGACCAATACGGCACATTTAGTTAGATTGTGACACGCCTCGAATAATTCAGTAATTGTTTTTCTTCAATCTGCGCCTCGCGATTTCGGTAAATTAACGGGCTTGTTTTGTATGATAAACAAGCATTTAGGTGCCCAAAAAGCGATAGTCTATGGTAGTAAATCCAGGTGAGTGTGATGGCCATGACTGTCCAACTCCACTGGCGATGTCGCTCCTCTGCAAATGAACTTGTGGGGAAGTCCCCTCGAGTATTATTGGTGGAGTCTTCTAAATTGCCAAATACTCCAAGAACCTTACATTAATAGCTGAATTTTCAGCAATATTTAAAAAAGGAGACTATCACTTGTGTTCCTATTGCTTTTATTGTTGGCTTTATTCAGAGTCGGGCGACGTGTTCTCATTTTGCTTATTGTGCTCATTTTTTATTTTGCTCCATCTTTGGCATATATCCCATTGTCCATCAACATTCATCAGAAACTGCAAACCTCGAACCATAACCGTAATTCAATTTTACCAGATATGAAAACATAAAATAAAGGCAACATTCTGAATATTCATAATACTTTGTTATCTTTCACAAATTCTCAGAAAAATATTTTCATTGGTTTTCTGTTTTGGGGGAGTGAAAAGTTTGTTTGAAAATTAAATAAAAAATCGACTGAATGTTGTCTTGTCTGGTGCAGTTTTATAAGGTGATCGAAACGCTTAATCCGAGAAAATAATAAACTTATTTTACATATATTTTACTATATAAACTCTTTCTGGGTGTATCCTCTTTTTGCGAATCACAGTAAAGGTAAGAAAAGCAAGAAAACAAAATAACGCTGAAAATTTATTCATGTCGTTTTTGTTTTTTTTGACACATTGAAAATACAAGAATGGATCCATTATTCAATCTACTCGTCTAGCAAGGAAAATGTTATTTTTTAAACTTAAGCGAGACTTACCAAAGTATTATCATTTCGTAGATTTGAGTAAATCTTACCCCAATTGCA
Organism: Sepiola atlantica; assembly: GCA_963556195.1. Classification (NCBI taxonomy): domain Eukaryota; kingdom Metazoa; phylum Mollusca; class Cephalopoda; order Sepiida; family Sepiolidae; genus Sepiola; species Sepiola atlantica. The sequence continues at coordinate 48,030,198 of OY744544.1, forward strand.
GACACACATCTAAGGCAGCGATCACAAATGGCACTAACCATTTCTTATATACTTTGACCGTATTGTTTGTTTTTGTTTTAAATATGAAAATTTACTGCAAACAACTGACCGACAAAAGAAAAGCCTCCCGTGTTTTATTTACTTATGAAATGCACCATTGCATAAACACACCTTATAAGTAAGTAAAAGATGGAAAAAGAAAAAGAAAAAAATGATTTCAATCTGTATCAATTGTAACGTTGTCACTCTCTTAAGAAGGAAAATGGATTCATACAGTAATATAATTCTAATATACAGAGCATCTTCGTTTCACTCCATGTCTTCTTCCTCATTTTCCGTCTTCATTCTTTCTTTCTATTCATTCATTTTTTCTTCCTTTATTCTTCCGTTATCAAACGAAAATTACAATTATAAACGATGCCTCCTTCCCTTTCTTTTAGGATTTCCCCCAGAATTCACCCCCTTTCCTTTTCACTTAAATGCAATTGTAGATTTCTTAAAATCACATTTTCATTCAGGTGAACAGATTTTTTCTCGACAAAAAATAAGATAAATAAATTGAAATAGCCATTGAATTTTTGTTTACTTTTCGTCGTTTTCGTTGCATGAAAACAAGAAATCCTCGTTTTCGTTGTTATCATCATTTCGATGTATTTAACTAAATAAATATTTGGATGCGTCATTGCCTCTTTGTTAGTCGCTTGATCGATCGGTCTGTCACGTTTAATATTGGCCTTACATCATCTAATCTCCCAGACACCGGGGATAATGATGGTGCTTTTAAGCACTCCGTGACACAAGTAAAAGACATACAAGAGAATTCAAAATATTGATTAGGATTCTTTTCGTACCTGTTAAAACTCAAATAGCAGCATATAACAGTAATCATATGTGGAATAAACAAATACATTTTATTGAATTACAAACTTGAAAAAAAATCTGTTGGAAGTTATCGTAGGAAATGAATGATTAAGAATTATTGGAAGGATATTGAATCACGTGTCTGTATTGTCAGTACAATTTGTCGACGTGGATGAGAAACAAAACAAGTTGGGGGGGGCATGTCGCAGACATCCCTTTTTCTGTCTTTAGAAGGGGTGGGTTATTCTCAAATTACTCAACTTGGACACGGTCATGATCTCTGACTTTCATTTTTTCTTTTATATATCTGATTAGACATTCTGTCGGTCTTGGATCAGTTGTTTTCCTTTTCTTTCGTCCTCAGTGGCTCGGGGTATGTTAGATATTTTTTATCGTCAATTCTCATACAGATGTCTGCAACCAGTGATGTGATTTTCTCATATGGATTTTGTCAAACACCGCGTGTCTTTTCTTTTACATGTATGTGTGTCAACATTTTCACAGCTAAACGTACATATTGAATTGCCGCATTTTATTTTAGTGCATCAAAAGATTTCATGAGCGATTTATGAAAATGACATGAGATTTTTTACTGGAAGGAAAAAGGGGGAATGGAAGTAAAATAAAAAAAAGAAGAGAGACAAGAGGAAAGAGACGATAGGGAAGAAAAGGGAAGAGACGATAGCCACAAGCAGCGCGGAAGGAAAGTCAGAGGGGCGTACGGAAATATTTTCCTTTTAGCTGAAACTGAAAAAAAGCAGTTAACTGTAAGTATTGATAAACAACTCGAAGAAAAATATATTTATTGTCATTATTATTATTAAACAATATAGTTTAGTTAATTTATACATTTATTGTTCCCAATATTCGTGATAGCCTAAAATGGTCAAAGAATAACAACTACGAAGGAGTCAATCACATCGTCTAACATATATATATGATTTCTAAAACGGCCGCCTTTTTAGCCACACCGAAGACCTGTTATGCAGCGAAACAGTGTGTCTATAAATTTAAGATGCTGGTTAAGTAGATAACTCAATTCTTTTTGCATTATGCTAATTGAAACCCGTAAGTTCAACTCCCAGAGTGCTTCACTCATAAGGGAACGTATATATACGCGATTCACGTCACATTCAACATTCAGGGCTGCAGGCCGAAGAATTAGGTGTACATCCGAGCGTGAAGTCGCAACAAAAAAGAAAAGAAAAAAATGAAAAATGTCAAGAGAGAAATAAGCGCTCTCAACAAATGAGAGTTGAAAATAGTCTCCCAACGGTGAACAGCCAACCTATTTTACCAAGAAACCATGGCCCGCATTTGTTATAGGATTAAATTAAGTACTGTTTACAACGCTAGAGTCATGAATATGTCTATCTCATCCCCATGCATGAACATAATAATGCCTAATCCAGATATCGTCTGGAAAACCATAAGCTGCACAATTAGAAACGGCCACCCCAAACAGATCTACCTAAAAGAGTCGGCTTATTAACAAGAATGCAAAGTTGCGTCTACTAAATTAGTCAATAGTAATTATCCGTTAATATAAGATGTGGGAGATAAGAGAATTAATTATAATTAAGGAGACCAAATTATAGGATCCCTATATTCATAGAGTGTTAAATGGAAGCTGAAAAAGGAGGATCTTAGTGCAATCTCGCACGCAAAGTCAATTTGAAGTATGTGTAATGTGTGTGGTTAGCAAGGTTATGCATTATGCAGGTAAGGTGACCGCAAAGTCAATTCATTTTATGTGTAATGTGTGTGGTTAGCAAGGTTGTGACTTATGCAGGTGAGGTGACCGCAAAGTCAATTTGAAGTATATGTAATGTAGGTGATAAGTAAGGTTATGAATTATGCAGGTGAGGTAACCGGAAAGTCAATTTGAAGTATGTGTAATGTGTGTGGTTAGCAAGGTTATGCATTATGCAGGTAAGGTGACCGCAAAGTCAATTCATTTTATGTGTAATGTGTGTGGTTAGCAAGGTTGTGACTTATGCAGGTGAGGTGACCGCAAAGTCAATTTGAAGTATATGTAATGTAGGTGATAAGTAAGGTTATGAATTATGCAGGTGAGGTAACCGGAAAGTCAATTTGAAGTATGTGTAATGTGTGTGGTTAGCTTGTTATGAATTATGCAGGTGAGGTTACTGCAAAGTCTATTTGAAGTATGTGTAATGTGTGTGGTTAGCAAGGTTATGAATTATGCAGGTGAGGTGCCTGTACAGTACATTTCAAGTATATGTAATGTGGGTGATTAGCAAGGTTATGAATTATGCAGGTGAGGTGACCGCAAAATCAATTTGAAGTATGTGTAATGTGTGTGGTTAGCAAGGTTATGAATTATGCAGGTGAGGTGACCGTAAAGTACATTTCAAGTATATGTAATGTGGGTGATTAGCAAGGTTATGAATTATGCAGGTGAGGTGACCGTAAAGTACATTTCAAGTATATGTAATGTGTGTGGTTAGCAAGGTTATGAATTATGCAGGTGAGGTGACCGTAAAGTCAATTTGAAGTATGTGTAATGTGTGTGGTTAGCAAGGTTATGAATTATGCAGGTGAGGTGACCGTAAAGTACATTTCAAGTATATGTAATGTGGGTGATTAGCAAGGTTATGAATTATGCAGGTGAGGTGCCTGTACAGTACATTTCAAGTATATGTAATGTGGGTGATTAGCAAGGTTATGAATTATGCAGGTGAGGTGACCGCAAAATCAATTTGAAGTATGTGTAATGTGTGTGGTTAGCAAGGTTATGAATTATGCAGGTGAGGTGACCGTAAAGTACATTTCAAGTATATGTAATGTGGGTGATTAGCAAGGTTATGAATTATGCAGGTGAGGTGACCGTAAAGTCAATTTGAAGTATGTGTAATGTGTGTGGTTAGCAAGGTTATGAATTATGCAGGTGTGGTGCCTGTACAGTACATTTCAAGTATATGTAATGTGGGTGATTAGCAAGGTTATGAATTATGCAGGTGAGGTGACCGTAAAGTACATTTCAAGTATATGTAATGTGGGTGATTAGCAAGGTTATGAATTATGCAGGTGAGGTGACCGTAAAGTACATTTCAAGTATATGTAATGTGTGTGGTTAGCAAGGTTATGAATTATGCAGGTGAGGTGACCGTAAAGTACATTTCAAGTATATGTAATGTGGGTGATTAGCAAGGTTATGAATTATGCAGGTGAGGTGCCTGTACAGTACATTTCAAGTATATGTAATGTGGGTGATTAGCAAGGTTATGAATTATGCAGGTGAGGTGACCGCAAAATCAATTTGAAGTATGTGTAATGTGTGTGGTTAGCAAGGTTATGAATTATGCAGGTGAGGTGACCGTAAAGTACATTTCAAGTATATGTAATGTGGGTGATTAGCAAGGTTATGAATTATGCAGGTGAGGTGACCGTAAAGTCAATTTGAAGTATGTGTAATGTGTGTGGTTAGCAAGGTTATGAATTATGCAGGTGAGGTGCCTGTACAGTACATTTCAAGTATATGTAATGTGGGTGATTAGCAAGGTTATGAATTATGCAGGTGAGGTGACCGCAAAATCAATTTGAAGTATGTGTAATGTGTGTGGTTAGCAAGGTTATGAATTATGCAGGTGAGGTGACCGTAAAGTACATTTCAAGTATATGTAATGTGGGTGATTAGCAAGGTTATGAATTATGCAGGTGAGGTGACCGTAAAGTACATTTCAAGTATATGTAATGTGGGTGATTAGCAAGGTTATGAATTATGCAGGTGAGGTGACCGTAAAGTCAATTTGAAGTATGTGTAATGTGGGTGATTAGCAAGGTTATGAATTATGCAGGTGTGGTGACCGCAAAGTCAATTTGAAGTATGTGTAATGTGGGTGATTAGCAAGGTTATGAATTATGCAGGTGTGGTGACCGCAAAGTCAATTTGAAGTATGTGTAATGTGGGTGATTAGCAAGGTTATGAATTATGCAGGTAAGGTGACCGCAAAGTCAATTTGAAGTATGTGTAATGGTCGTGGTTGAGAGCCGAACCAGCTTGTTTACTTACGCACCAAAAACCGATGTGGCTCAACAGTTTTTATCGAGGTCGCCAACCTTACGGATCCTGGGAAGTATGCAAAATTATGGTAAGCCTCTGTCCGTCCACTTGTCAAGTGCGTTCCATCCTGTGATGGGAAACATTTTGAGATACTGCTTATTCAATTCAGCTTAAGTTTAAAATTTGTTACGCCGTAATATTTTGTTATTTAAAATCTAATTATTGTATGGCTGAATATGTAAAAAAAAAATAGCTATGTAATTTTAAACATTTTAAAACTGTGGTTGTTTCAATATTGAAAGGCCGGTTGCAAATATGTGTAATTAAGTCAGAGTGGCAATAGACCCCAATCAACAAAACATATTACATACTTCTCTTAACGCTACCACTAACCCTTGGTCCGGGTAGCAATAAAATGGTAATTAAGTGTAGTGATCTATTATTGGGGATCGGTCCTATCGCAGGAGGAAGCCATGGACCGCGCAACATCGGCTTACATCGATGATATCCTGGTCGACGAAGATATCATGCCCGCGTCTTGTGTCAGGGAACATTTGGCTCGGTTTGGACTGGAATGTAAGGACCCGGAGCGGTTGGGGGACGGCACATGCGTGCTGGGATTAATGGTCTGGAGGGAGCGCGGTGTCTTGCGCTGGAAGGCGTGTTGGGCACTTCCCGGTATGTGCATGGCTTCGTGTGGCATGCGGAGTGATTAAGAGGAGAGCCAGTTCGATCACAAAAGGCTGGGATGACAAAGTGACTTACTTCCTTCTCCGGAATATGATGCAGTGAAGCGAAGTGATCCAGCTTGTGGAGACTGGTGCGTGAACGACCGAGAAGTGAATGTATGGGTCCATGCCAGCTTGCTAGCAAGTGGGGTAGCATTGGAAAGACAGGGGACAGTGTTGGAGGATGCTTGTTGGTTGCGACCTGAGAACGATGCCTAACATATTAATTTAGCCGAACTTGACGCCGTGTTGAAAGGCATCAACTTGGCTCTGCAGTGGCAGAGCAAGGTATTGCATATAAGGACCGACTATGCATGTGTGTACCACTGGGTGTCGGACACTCTAACTGAGAAAACACGAGTTCGCACCAAGGCAGCTAGTGAGATGCTAATTAGGAGACGGTTGATCACACTCAAGGAACTGGTGATGGAATACAAGCTCTCGGTGGACGTAACGTTGGTTGCATCGATTCAAAACGTGGCCGACCAACTGACGCGCGTGCCACAGCGGTGGTTTGACGCAATGAAAAGGGAAAAGGGGCCCGAGCCCCTGATCGGTGCTGTACACGTAGATGAACTGGACGCGGCCCGGATTATGGATGTTCACAAAGTGGACACCAAGGAGTGCGACGCACGACTTATTGCGCCAGACGAGTTTGTCCTGCAACGGCGAAAGCAACGGTTAAGTCGGCTATACGAACGTGCGTGGAATGCTAATCAATAGATCCAGCGCCGGTCCACTGGGAGAAGGGAAAACTGGAGGTGAGCAGCAACTGGTAGAGGTTGGGGATGGACATTACACATTACGGTGGTTATCATTTCCTAACTATCATAGATTGTGGCCCGTCGCGGTTTTCTGTGTGGACGCAGTGGGCACGACAGTACTCGGCAACGCTATTGGTCAACTGAGAGTTGTCTTTTTTTAGCGTGGCCTACCGCGGGAACTACTCACGGATAACGACACAGCCTTTCGCAGCAGGGAATTCAGGATTTTCGCAGATGAATGGGGCGTGAACCTGAGATTCCGTTCCGCATATGCCCCGGCCGGGAACGGAATTGCAGAGCGTAAAACGGATTGCGGCTAGAATGAGCTGCTCCATACAAGAGGCTGTCTACTGACATAACGTGACCCCAAGTGACAATGACTCATATTTGACCGCACCAGCCAATGCGATTTACCGTTACGAAGTGAGGGTAAAAGGGGTTGACGTGGTGCCATCATCAGCAGATCCTGAACACGGTCCTTATCAGGTTGGAGATTGCGTGTGGGTGAAGGCACCGGAGAATCGCTGCACCACGAGATTTGGCCACGGTCGGGTAACAGAACTAATCAGTCCACAATCTGTCGTGGTGAATGGAATGCCCAGAAATGTGAAGGACCTGCGCCCCCGCGACAGTGTCCTCTCGTTAGAGGAAGATTCTGACAGCGCAACATCTTCAGAGAGTCTGATAATTGATGACGACACAGAGTCGGATGACACACCCGAGACGAAAGTAGAAGTCCGCGCCCCCGAAGAGTCCCACACCCCCGAAGAAGCCCACTCCTTTTAAGAAGACCGACTTTTGCGAAGGAGCAACCGGCAAAGACGACCGCCGAGATATCATCTTTGTGATCATGAGATAAGGCGGGAGTGTAGTGACGGCACGGAAGGAGACAGTCGCCGCACCGAGACGAACCCACGCCCATTAAATTCCGAGACTGCGTTTGGATAATATGGTTTAAAGAAGGGAAAACGTGTTGCCCGGAAGAAAAAGGAACACAATTCACAAGTCACTATTACATTAAGATTTCATTGAAACTTGAACTTGGTTACATGTTGTTAAAGCGCTATCTGGTCGGAAAGTAAGTGATCGTTTTACGTTACATTTATATGCTAAACTGATCCCATACTCTAAAGACTTAAATATTTTAGTTTTTACCGCCATGTTTTTCAGGGAATTTACACGTACTCACTCAAATAATCTTCATTTTATTGACGGTGCTAGCATATGGTCTACCGATACAATAATACAAAAATAGTATTATATTAATATTAAATGCATTCAGTCTAATCTAAAAAGAAATAACTTAACTAAATGTTGAAGTTAATATCACATCAATGGTTGCAGACATATGTATGAGAATTGATAGAAGATATTTATTTTATTGCCGATAGTTTCGATTTTTAAATTGAATTTCTTTAGTTCACTGCAATTTTCATCTTGATGTTTTTTGCGAAAGACAACTCAAACCCCTATTTAAATCCTACCATATTGATGAGTAGTCAGTTTTCATTAATATGGTACTATTTTTGTATCGATAGAGACGCGCAATAACGCTAGAAAACAAACCCAACATTTTTTCACATAAAAATAAATCGTTCGTCACCGAAAATAGTAACCTCATTTGAAGTAACCTGGGAAAATGTTAATGCTAAAAGAGAAACAATTATATACTAAATCTTGTCTAGATCAAAATTCTATCAAATTAACCCACAAAATAAACGAGATATCGCAAATTGAAATTGGAACGTAAGGACGCTTATTTTATAGAGAGTGACACAATTTTGTGTCACCTGTATTATACCTTATTCCTTCCTTACTGACTTCTTATATCATAACATTTTACCTCATAACTTCCGTTTCGTCATTCTATTTAGCATTTTTCATTGTAATGAGACCATTAAAAAGATTTCATTTCCATTAATCGATTTCCCTATTTAATCTGGATCAATATTTTAGTTGTGTTCCTCTGTACCGGTATTATTCATTTAGTAAGATACAATCTTCGCTTCACCGGTTACTAACGATACGATACATTAACAAACACCGATATTTTATGAATCTATTTTTCAATTATTTAATATTATACAAATTAACACATAATCAAATGCACTTTAGATAAGTTCAACATATAATGTGCATTACATATATTTAGACAGATATGAGCTGCCATGCACTGTTACATCCACGTTATCGCACAGAATGCCTTACGTTGTTCGATATCTTTTACAGATTTAGTGGTGCATAATATTTGACTTCTTGTACTCGAACTTAAATTAACGCTAGAAATTAATTTCTAAACGGTCGATCTCCTGATAACAGAAATAGAGGCATCACAAAAAACAAAACTCGGAGTTTCTCTGAAATCAAAATATTACGGTTATTATTACGGATGCATTTCAGCGTTATCATATAGAATGATTTCCGAATCCGATACGCTGAGATGTAAAAGTTTCGCTTAACATTATTACACGATTAATCAAATCTAATTTTTTTTTCGGATGATGATTGAAAACTACGTTTACTATTCTCAATATCAGTTAGGTCTTTGGGTAAACCCCGTGTTTCAGCATCCGTTTTACTTTCTACTATTAATCGAATGTTTATTGAAATCAAAAAGGCAATAGCGTAAAATGAAATATATCTTTAAACTCATAAATGTAATAAATTTAATTAAAAAAAGAAATGATTTAATTATGAACACCATCAATATGCATTTCGGTTAATTCAGAAAACAAATTAGACATTTCAATAAATACAACTAGAGGTACCTTTATTCATTTTGATATTAATAAATTACTTTTAATAAAAACTGCAATAACGTAATATGAAATGAAATCTTACGAAATTAATTCCATCAGAATGCATTTCGGCTAATTTGTAAACAATTACGCCAAAGTAACCTTTACTTAACCCTTGAGTACTTGAAATGAATTTAGAAGAATTTTAATTCAATTTTCAAAATCCTATTTAAACAATGAAATTAAAGACCACCAAGCAACGTCGGGTAGGACAGCTACTTCGCAATGAATTGAATCGTATTCTACATTCTGTTGTGTTGACAAACGTAGTAATATCAAAGATAGGACGAGTTAAGAGATGATTTTATATTCCAAATATTATTTAACGAAACGATATAAGAAATAAAAAAAATCTTATGTCATCTTCACTTGTGTTTTTTTCGAGGTTGATTTCTATGGAAATGAAAAAAGTTCCGTTTTCAACAGGAATAATCTATGAATTGAAAAAAAAACATGGAAAAATCCGCATTCAAAATAAATTCAAAATATTTGAGACGTTTTCGATTTGCTTCTTTTTACTCCCACCACCCACCAAAAAAGTAAAGAATGTTTATATTTGTATTTCCTGTTCTTCTCTTCTTTTTCTGCTTTCTGTCTTCCAAGACAACAATCGGTTCAATTGGGACTGTTGGAATATTCTGTTTAGATAAAAAGAATTAACAGAATTTAACGAATTTATAAGCAAAAATCAAGCGGTTGAAACATATTAGTTGATAATTTAAAATAACAAATTGTCAAAAAGAAAATGACCACGATGGGCGAAACTTTGGAATAAACGTTCAATTTTATATACGTTTAACACTAAATTAAAATTTTATTTCATGACAAAAAGTAACATTTAAAATCAGGAATCGATTTATCAAACATTTAAATGACCAAGCAAATCCAAGCTAAATGGGCGAGTATTTCAAATTGTACTTATAGTACAATTGAACTCAAAACTCAAATGTACGAATGACGTTTTACCTCTAACTCGTGTGCTTTTAGCCTACTGGGTGTGAAATCGACAGCTCTGTTCAAATAATGTCGCATCTATTACGTATAATTACGTAATGATAGAGTTGTCAATAAATACATCAGCCTATTACATGCGGGTAAAATAGCAACTGATGTTCAACTAATCGTTAACAATTATTTATTTTTGCATAAAAAACTTCCAGAAGACTGATATAAAAGACTGATATAAAATGCATTCCCATTTGTTATGTTCGTAAGATGATATAGAATAGTCCGAATCCGGTGGACGAAAAGGATTATGGAAACACTTCAGAGATTGACCTGACCTCAAATATGTGCCATTTCAATGATATAACATAACATTTATCATTATATTAGTCGCAATGTGGCCCAGGTGTCTTACCCTCTCAGCCTTGAACCTGATATTACTATTCTTGTTCTTATTTTTTAATTTCTATAATTTTCAAGTTATAAATAAAATAAAATTAAACGTCGCCATTTCTGTTCATGTATGTTCGCCACGATATTATTCTAAAAACTTCTAATACAAAAATAATACAACAAATGGATTCCTCATAAATTTGTATTCGCTTTATTTCCTAACCCTAACCAGTCGACAAAAGGAGAGAAGAAATATACAAGTAGCTTATTTTTTCATATGTGAAATTTGTGGACTAAGATAGCCGTTGAATGGGAAAGGAGGGGCGACACGCGCGCAGAAACTAGAATTCATTAATATTTTTTTGACTTTCATCAAGTTTGTATTTCTTTCTTTATTTATTGACTTTCATTTCTTTCATTTCTTAAAAATTATTTTTTATTCCTTGCTTTTGCTTTTCCATATTTTCTATTTTAACATATGTTTCACATTTCCCCCTTCTAGTTCCTTGGAGAATTTTTCCTCCATTTTTCTTAACATTTCTCGGTTACAGCTCCCTCTCACTTGAATATATTTTGCGATATTGATTTTTTGAAGATAAAAACATTTCCTGAATGTGTTAATTCTTTTTGCTAGCCAAAGAAAAAAAATCTTTAAAATAAATTCTGAACGAAAAATCAGTTAAACAGACCTAAACAATCGTCCAAAACTGACAGAAAGAATGCACCGACATTAATCCAAGAAACCCACCAATTCTCGAAGAAGCTAAAAGAAAATGCAATGTAAGAAGATTTCTTAAATAACTTTTTAATGGTAAAAATGTATCTTAGCGTCGTAAGAGAAATATCATATATATATATATATATATATATATATATATACATATATAATGTTAATAGTAATTATTTTACCTACGTACGACGTCGTTTCAAGCTTATGGCAGGGAAATAACAATATTGGACGGTCACGGGGCGCAAATCAGGTTCACAGAGACACATTGAATCTGTAAGCTTTTGTCCCATAAGCTACGGGATATTGTCACGTGATAACGGAGAAATTTATTAATTTATACTCAAAGCGGCGAGAAGAAAATTCAACGGCAGAGCCGGAGTCTTGCACTGGGACTTTAGGTGAATATCTATTTTTTAATCTTTCCAACAGTGCTCTTACTTTAATTTTACTTGAAAGAGCATCTAATAATATTGAATTATATTTTTAATATTTTACCTACGTACGACGTCGTTTTATCAAGTTTACGGCTCTCATCAGTGCAAGGAAATAACAATCTCGGGCGGTCACATGGCGCGAACCCGATTCACAAAAACACCTTGAATCTGTAAGCGTTCGCTTTTGTCCCATAGGCCACGGGAGATTGTCACATGATAACGGAAAAATTACGAGCATAAATATCAAGACATTCGATAGGATTCAACGAGCAAAAAAGGTTGTGCTTATTTAATTTATGATACAACGTAAAATTGTGTAATATCGTATATATAGTAATTTGAAACCACTCACAAACACCTTTAAATATTCATAATCGGTACATTTATTTTAAGCAGTTTATAATAAATTAATATTCTGTAATATACATTTGCAATTTGCATTGTCATATTTATTTATGTATACGCAATAGAAACGTCAGTAGTAAAACATCTGATACTGCGCGGGGGGGGGGGGGCAGAGAACAAACATTACAATTTAATATTAGCCAAAAGGCCAAGAAACTATTAAAAAATAATGTTTTTATGACTAGGCATTTTTTTAATAAATGAAAGAAAAAACTCTGATTTAATCTATTATTGTATTATTTTTAATGGGGTAGTACCTGGTTTGTAGTCATTAGACCGTCCTCTCAGGTATTACATCCTTCTTTGAGGATGGGGGTAATGTAGCATGTGTTCTTGTGTCATGAGATCATCTCCTTTTTATTAGGGGGTGGAGAGTCGTGTAGTATCTTTTCTGTTTTCATGCTACCATACTCGGATGGGGATCCTTCCAGGTATTACCTCTTGTATTTGTTCTGTTGTCATGATACCATCCTACCGGGCATTACCTTCTTCTGTGGCATAAAACAAAATATTTTAAAACATTTTTATGGCAGGATATAAATATCGGATTCAAGAGTCCAATTAATATATTTTTTCAAATAGGATGGATTCAGTACGCAAAGGTTCCAGTTCATAAAACGTTTTATAAAATATTATATTTTAATAAATAATGCTTAATTTCTTCTTAAATAATCTAAACAGTAAATAATTTTCAACTTTAAATACCTATGAGTGCAAAAATAACAAAGAAAGTATAGTTTCATATTGCTGAAGATTACTATTCATTCAATGATTTTCGAAAAACAACCGTCCATTAATGTAGATCTAACTAGAATCTAATAGTGGAACTCTCCTAAAAGCAAGGGGGATAAATCGTCCGCAATCACATTTATAGATTTACTAATCTGATTAAATTTTCATATGAAACAATCTAATCCGATAAGGGGAAATAACTCTAATTAAACTTTTAATTATAATGCTCTGGAAAACAAAATCAGCCTCTCCCCCCAAAAAAATTTACAAGCCCAAAGAAACTACGTTTAGTGACTTATTGTATAATATGTGATAGGAGGAAAATTTATTTTTTAATATCTTAGGTTAAGGAGTTTGAAAGAAACTACTCTAGTATAAATTATTTTGTTATTATTCGAGATAGTTCCAGATGGCATTTAAAAAAACATTTCCACAAATTTATTAAATCCCAATTTTATAGGTTTATAAATAGAGGGATGTTTTGCTTATGAAAGACCAATTAGTTCAGTGACTCTAGGCTAACCAAATTTATCATACTTATTTTAAAAATAAATTCTGATAGTTGATCTACAAATCAGTGAATTTTATAGAGTAAAATTTTAATTTTAATTATTCCTTACTAGTGGGTGTAGATCCTAAATTATACCCCAATATTATAACATCGAAAGCATTCACCAGTCCAAACGTTAGATATCATATATTTTAAGAACATACACAAACATACATATATTCACCCTTCAACAAAATCTATACAAAAATCGATAGAGAAAATATATATGCATATATACATACACATACACACATATAAATAATAAACACATAGACAAACATGCATTCAAACACACAGAGACACATATACAATACTTACAAGTATGCATATAGATACACACCTACATATAACTATATACACGTATAAACTCATCGTAGGCAGCATCTCTTAGTGGTGCATGTCTTAGTGGTGCATGTCTTAGTGGTGCATGCGAATGGCAGACGTTGCATGTATTAAATGCTTATTCAAAAGAAAAGGTGGTCACAGAGGAATTTGAAAATGTCTCTAATGTTGTATTTTGGGCCACACAGAATCTTATTTATATTTGAATTGAAGTAAGTGCCTCATAAAAAAAAAACAAGCAATCAAGCTGAGCCCAAAAGGTAATGTTCATAGCTGGGTTCCACGAGTAGAGTGTCTGGCAGTTATCGTTAGTTGATACCTCCAGCAGTCAGACTCTCAGTCGAATGCTAATCAGTGAGAAAAACTGGAATCCAAAATTTCCGATTAGTAGAAAATTTTTCCAGGAGATGGGACAAGGAAGGAGACCTAGCCCTCTAGGTATTACAGGCAGTTTGGTTTTCAGAGTTGGAGTTGGGTACCTCTCCAGGCAAGATGGGGACATTGGGGCTCTTAGCTAAAGGATTGTACTGATTGAACTTATCTTTTTTGGACTCATTCTTCAAAGTTTGCTGTTCAACCTGTAGAACACGAGTTTCATTTGTCACATGGAATTAATCGAATAACAACTTTGAACCGGCACAACGTGTGTGACGATCGCAGTCATTGCACACATGCAGTTTCACATCTGGTGATGTGACTAGGATTTAGCCTAAAAAGGCAGTAGACGCTAGAGGCATACACATGAGCCTACATCTGACGCCCAGATGACTGGAATCGGTTCTGCATGATACAACAACCGCGAGATGCTGTCCCAAAATAAGGAAAATGAAAACATGAGGAAACACCTCAGACAAAACAATTCATTTTTCTACTGCCCATCTCTATTTCGTTCTGTTTTTTTCGCTCTAGGTTCTTTTGTGGTTTATTGAAAGGCCTCTTCCTTTGTTGTCATATTATAGGTAAGGCTGTGAATGGAAATCTAAACAAAATAAATTTGATAGAACTCAGTCATATGGTCAGTAGATCGATTGTCAGGACCCCGCTTATAACAATCAGAGATAGAGAGGGGGTCGTCCTTGACACAGGCTATATATATTTGGTGGCTATATATATTTGGTGGATAAATAAAGTGATTAAGGTGGACTAGGAATTCTCTATTGCAGTACTGACTGAGTCAGACGACAACTTGGACCGGCACAACGTGTGGGACGATCACGACCAGTGCAGTGAACACACTCATACAGGTTCAAATGGGGTAGAATTAATTTTTTTTCTAATTAAAACTTACTTTATATAATAGATTTGGGGTAGGCAATACAGATAGGCCTTGAGGGAAAATGTGTTGTCTCTTTCTGTCTTGTTTGTATGCGGAGTGGATGATTTCTCTGTGTGGGGGTGCGGGATGCTGAGCGCTGGAGTTATAGAGTGCTAGAACCCCATGAGTGATAGGTCATGAATAATGATTGTTCATGAACACCAAAGAAAGGTGTAAGTTGAAATCGTAAAGATTTTAAGTATTCAGAAAGGATTGGGATGAGAAAAAGATTGGGACAAGAATTGAGAAATGATTGGGACAAGGTGCCCTGCCGATTTACACATTGGGAAGTTTTTATATTGAAGAGATTTTTCCATGCATTGAATGTGATTGTGAGAAATGACTACATGCACCTACCCCCGATGCATGGATTGCATCTGCTCGGTGTTCAGCTGGGCGGCTGACAGAATTGATAAGCAGATGGCATGTGTATAGATGTGTAGTCTATTGAGCAGATTAAAACATTATTTTTGTTTGTAGTAAACTGATGTTTTAGTGAGTCTGTATGAGTTGTACATGCACTTGCGACTAGTTTTTCAGATGGTATTGAATGTCTTGATTTTCATGAAAAAAAAAACAAGAAAAAACAAGAAAACTCAATAAAATGAATAAATAAAAATAAAGTTAGTATATTTTATCGTAGCGAGTCAGAAAAGAGTGTATCGTTTGGGACCAGTGATAAGCATGTGATTTTATTATTGGGTGTTTTTGTTTTATTTTTATTGTTTTTGCTATTAAAATGAAATAATATGTATTATATAAAAAAGAGGGTTAGAATATGTTGTTGTAGCCAGTAAAAAACAAGAACAGTTGGAATCAGAAACACAAGCGTTATTTACATTTTTAAATTACGGGGGGGGGGGGTGAGACCTCTAGCCCAGTAAAGTCTACGGATATAATGAATGAAATATAAAGATTGATAGCATGTGGATTGAGTAATTTAGTCAGTAATTACACCAAGGCCATATAGAATTTTTTCATATGCATGGTTTGAAATACGGGAGTGGAATTTGGAGAGAGAACCTGTGTTAAGACTTTTTGTTGAGATTTTTTTGTGAATTGGAACAGCGTCTTGAGTTCAGGTTAAAGTAGACAGGACCAAGACGAAGGAGCACTAATAGTGATGGCGTTGACTTGTCTGGTGGAGGTGAAAGGAACTGGATTGTTTCAAAGAACTCCATGTCTGAAAATTCCGAGTGAACGATTCAAGTGAATGTCGCACGAGCGATGATTGAGGATGGATCCAATTTGTTTGAGTCAGTACATTATTACGGAGAGTGAATGCTCTTGTATGCGTATACAACTTGGCCCTTAATAGTTCCCTGTTTTTGTCGTGTGATGTACCATGGAATCACTCTGAATCGATGGCACTACTGTCAACCACACATAATGCCGAAATTGAGAGTGAAGGGTTTGTCGAACAACAACTTAGGACCGGCACAACGTGTGGGACGATCTCGGCCAGTTAAGTGAACAAGCACAAGCATACATACATATATATATATATATATATATATATATATATATATATATATATATATAATTATATTTTTTTTTTATTTTATTCCATTAGTTGCGACAAAACAAGTTCTGTTTCATTGGCGCTAGCAAATAGCGTCCAACTCATCAGGCTAACGATGGAATCCGAATGACATACGTTTTAAATTTACCTTAATGGGAGATTGAAAATTGAAAATACATTGGAGGGGGAGGGGGACAGAGTGTGGGCTTTGTCTATAACGGTGACATGGGACATGAGAGGAGAGGGGGGACCCCAACAAGTCGTGTTTCAAAATATTGCGTGGGAGGTTTTCACGTGTTTGTGCTGTGATGATCTCAATTTCAACCGGGGTGACGGGGAGGGCGGCGGCCAGAGTGAGTTAAATTTAAAATGAGAATAAAATTATGATTATAACCGTCATTCTTATTTTAATTCTAATAGGTAATTATCATGTGGATAAAAATGTTTGATAATTTTAATTTAGGGTATTAATTGCTACTTCTGCGTTTTATTTATTCTATTTTAATGTCTTGTTTATTATTTGAAGTGAATTTTGTTGTGATTATATTTTTTTTAAATTGTGATTATATTATACTAAGATCAATACTAGTGGAATCATTTTATAAGAGAAGTTTAATGGTGTTACCAGTTTTAGCATTAACAAAACCGATTATGATGACAATGATAACCCTGCCAATCATACCTACGATAGTCGCAGTGATAATAGCCTTAATAAAAGCCTTAATAAAAATAAAAATAAAGATAAATATAAATAAAATTAGAATAAGAATAGAAATAACAAGTTAGTAAAAATATTAATGATAATAGTAATAATAATAATAATAATAATAATAATAATAATAATGATAATAGTAATAATAATAATAATGATGATGATGATGATGATGATGATGATGATGATGATGATGATGATGATGATGATGATGATGATGATAAATATCACCATCATTACCATCCAGCTACTTGTGAAGTCATTGGGCGAAATAAGTCAACAAGTGATGGTAGGCTTTTTTGTTTTACTACCAATGACAAGGACTAAGTACCAGTTAATAATTAAGTGTTCAAGATAGTGATCGAAGAGTTAAGTAATTGAGATTAGATTAGTCCAAGTGATATCAGTGTTAATAGCTATCCCAGTTATGGATTTATGTGGGAGATGATTTTTTATATCTGCTACATTTCCTATTCCTATTCATATTATTAGTAGTAGTAGTAGCAGTAGTAGTAGTAGTAGTAGTAGTAGTAATAATAATAATAATAATAATAATAATTATATAATTATATATATATATATATATATATATATCACTACTGTTACTATTATTGTTATTATCTTGACTATTACTGAAATTATTATTATAACTATTAATACTATTATTAGTAGTATTATTCCTATTACTATTATCAGTGAGAGGAAATAGGTTTTAACTGTAGGCACTTTAAACAGCTGTCTCTGGATAAGCTCGTGAACAATCTAGAAAATTTAACATAAATAACTGAACTATATAGCGCAAAGATTAATGCACCTCCAGATAGATATGCAAGGGGTAGAATTCATGTAAACTAATAAAATTAGGAAATCTAGCCCTAAATAAAAGATTAAAAATTAAAAATTAAAAATTAATGATACAATTTAAATTATGTATAAGCCCTTAAATTTCGGTTTTAATAAGGAGCAAACCCTAAGAAAACAGGTTATAGTAGTCCAGGTATAAATTAAGACCAAGAGTTATCGCCTTTGTCGCTACTACTACTACTACTACTACTACTACTATTATTATTATTATTATTATTATTATTATAGTGATAATGATGCTGGTTGTCGTGAAAATAGATAAAAAGGAGTAAAAAATATGTAAATATCTACTTCTATTATGGGGATAGTAAAAAATGATAATAGGATTTGCAATAAAAACAGCCGTGATAACTATTGCTATAATAGTAATAATAATAGTAAAAATAATAGTAATAATTATTATCGTAATAATAAGAGGTGTAATAAAATAGGATAGTAATAATGAGAATAATAATAATAGTATTAATAGTTGTAATAATAATTACAGTAATAGTGAAGATAATAACAATAATAGTAACAGAAGTGATAATAATAATTATAATTATAGAATTAATAATAATAATAATTATAAGGATAGGAAATGTAGCAGAAATAAAAAGGATGATGACACGGATAAAAACGGCAATAATAACAATTATTTTTTTAATTCGAATATTACTTTTGTTTTTAAGCACATTCAGAAAATCTTGGGAAAATTTGATTTAATGCCCTTTTTTGACATTGTCTATATGTGTTGAGGTTGTCTTTGCGTTATTACTATGCGCATTTATTGGCGGGTGTCTATGAATCAAATGACTCCAGTCCGTTCCGAATAGGTTTTAGGATTGATCCCTGAGGTATACTTTTACTTTAAACGTTGTGTTAAAAAATGTTACATTAACATAGCATTCAAGTAAAAATAAAATCTTTTACCAATTACACGCGGGTATTTTTTTAAGTTGTTAGCATTCGTTTTCCAATTGAAATTTTACATTTGTGTTTTCCATTTTTTTATCGGAGTAAATACGTTTTCTGCTTTTGTAGTGTTAACCTATTTTCCGGGTTCTTTTCTAAACTGTGAGAACTTATGTTCCATATTGCCACAATTATACCATTCATTTTTTATGAATAATTTGGCATACACGTGTATTTGTTCGCATCCATAACAAAGATTAGTTTTAAAAGAAAACCTTTTTTACAGTATTTCTTTTTTGACTGTGTGCATTTGTTTATGTTTTTTTCTAAATTTTTGCAGTATCATAAGATAAATTTATAGAAAGATTTTTAGCGATATTTTGTAATGTTAACCTCGAATCCTGTTCCAGTTTCGATAGTAAACGTAATGTTAGTAAATTGTCTTTCGTTGCTATTAGTCTTTTTTACAAATATGATACATTTGAACATATCTTCTTATTAACTACACTTACATATGTAATATGACATCTCTATTCTTTTTAACTCAGAATAAGGCATTGTCAATGGGCGTTGAAATGCTTGTCGAAAAATAAACGTCTTTCACCAAAAGGTAACAGCATCTTGGTTTCAAAAAAAGAACAATCTCGTGGATGTGTTAGTAGGATGTGCTTAGCACACTTTATTTTATACTTGATAAAAATTATTATTACTGAAAGAAAAATATATACGTAATATTGAATAATATAAGTATATATGAACCCGTAATTATATATATATATATATATATATATATATATATATATATATATATATGAATGGCCATCAGTATGTATATATGCATGCACATATATACTATACGTATACTATCCTATATATTTACATACTAAGATATTAATAAACATTGAACTTTAAGACGCAATAATGATGCGAGAAACGTTGGCTTCAAAATAGAACGTGTCCTTTTCGTCACATTATTTTGTAGTAGTAATAGTAATGGTAGTAATAGTAGTTCTCTAAGGGAAAGTCTATTGTTGTTGTTGTCGTCGTCGTCGTCGTTGTTGTTGTTGTTGTTGCAGGTGTTTAACTTTGACACTGAGAGCAGCAAGGTTCAGTGGTTGCATACGAAGTCGAGGAGGTTTGACCCACAACACAAAAAGAAATTGCGGTTGCATATGCGCATAAGTGACTCCAGGTATTTGCGGTGCCGCGTCTGACACGTCTTTGCTCCCTATAAGCGGGGGAAGAGGACGACAGATTATGATGCCTACCACTCCTGGATTTTCGCCAAAGCCCTGTTAGCCGGATGTAGGCCTTAATACCAGCAGTTGCCAATTCTGTCCGCCATGGGTGACGACATCGCTCAGACACTATCACGTTGCCACCGCCCCCACCACCATGAGAAAGGATTGGACTATAGGGAGAGGGTAATGTTGAGATTTGTGATCGTTTAGGTCGTCTATTTTTAATATTGCTGCTGTTATTGCCTTTATTCCTATTGGTAATTCAGAACAATGTGCTTCTAAACATATCAAAATAATATTGTTAAATGCCTTCACTGTTTTAATCAATTCAGTTGCGACATTAACATATTTCTTCTGCTGCTGCTTCTGCTGCTTCTTCTTCTGCTGCTGATTTTTCATATTCTGCTTCTTCTTCGAAACACCTGTTCACATTTATTTTTTGCCGAATACTTCCCTTCGGCAAAATTGAAATATAGACAGGTGTTTCGTTTCCTTAATTCATAGAGAAACACTTGACTCAATTAATTATTCTGATTGGAAATAAAGACACAACATAAAATAAACGAGAAAAAAAAGACAAATGGATTGAACAATAATTTATTATCCAATCATTTCAAGTAGAATTTTCATTGATTTTTTGGCGTTTTATTTTGAACATTTATACAATTCCGACAATATTTTTAGAGAATGCACATCAAAAAAGAATAGAAGAATCAACATTAAAATTAGCACCCACAAATATGAAATGGAAATAATGCTATAAAAGGAAGAAGGTCATTTATGAGTACAAGAAAATGAGGCTCGTCTCATTAAGAAGACAATCGTCTCGATGAACTTGGAAAATTGTGGAAACAAATTCGGTTATTTAATTCAATTCTAAATAAAGAATTGAATGCAGGAACTAAAACGGTGAATCCGACATTTTCTAAAAATTGATATTCAAGCACATTTTTTGTATTGGGAAATTTCGTCATCAGAAGAGAATATACCGAATTAATAATTTAATTCATAAAAGAAATAGATAAATAGATATAAATACATATAAATAGAAATAGATAAATAGATATTATCAAAATATTGTTATAATTGTTTTGACCAAAAACATGATGTTTTACTTAAAACATCCAACCGTATTTGCGATGAAAAAAATTAAAATCCTTCCAGTGTTTTCCGACCCATGGATTTTGTGTGAACGGGAGAAACCATAAACATGTTGAAAATAGAAAGTTTAAAATTAACCTGCGAAGAGACGTTGTTGATAAACATGTTATACAAAGAAGAAATAACGAAAAAAGCAAGAAATATGAAGGTAAAGAAAAAATCTCTATGGTTTATCATTTTGATTTCAGCGTGATTCAGAATTCAAGGAACGTTCATTTGAACAGGTTATGGCCATAATCAAGTAGCTTAATATGCGACATTGTTGCTTCCCGCTTTTCTGCACAATGAGTTGACTCAGCATTTGCCAAAACATTATCCAAAAATTATCATCTTCCTACACAAAAACCTGTTTTAAAATCCTTAGTATTCTCCTTTCTATTTTCCATCTCAAAATTTAAATATAAGACATGTAGACAAAAGGACAATATAAGACGTGTAGACAAGGGGACAATATAAGACATGTAGACAAAGGGGCAATATAAGACATGTAGACAAAGGGGAAATATAAGACATGTAGACAAAAGGACAATATAAGACATGTAGACAAGGGGACAATATAAGACATGTAGACAAAGGGGCAATATAAGACATGTAGACAAAGGGGCAATATAAGACATGTAGACAAAGGGGCAATATAAGACATGTAGACAAAGAGACAATATAAGACATGTAGACAAAAGGACAATATAAGACATGTAGACAAGGGGACAATATAAGACATGTAGACAAAGGGGCAATATAAGACATGTAGACAAAGGGGCAATATAAGACATGTAGACAAAAGGACAATATAAGACATGTAGACAAGGGGACAATATAAGACATGTAGACAAAGGGGCAATATAAGACATGTAGACAAAGGGGCAATATAAGACATGTAGACAAAGGGGCAATATAAGACATGTAGACAAAGAGACAATATAAGACATATAGACAAAAGGACAATATAAGACATGTAGACAAAGTGACAATATATGACATGCAGACAAAGGGGCAATATAAGACATGTAGACAAAGGGGCAATATAAGACATGTAGACAAAAGGACAATATATGACATGTAGACAAAGGGGCAATATAAGACATGTAGACAAAGGGGCAATATAAGACATGTAGACAAAGGAACAATATAAGACATGTAGACAAAGGGGCAATATAAGACATGTAGACAAAGGGGCAATATATGACATGTAGAGAATGCTTTCTTTGTGATCGCTGAAGGCTGTTAAGTTTTCAACATGATTTACTAAGTATTTTCCCATATTCTGTATTTGTCTTCTTTTATGAAGCGTATTCTTTTCTGTTTAAATCCTTAAAAGTTTTATTAATTTTTTTAATAAAACTTTGCTGTACTTATAAACACTTAATTTTTTATTAATTTCATTAACCCTAATTTTCTATATGTTAAAAGCACATATTTACATTTCACTTTAGCCTTAAATTGCAATCTATTCTTTAAAAAAATGTACTTGTACAGCACTCCATGCAATTTGGAATGGCATGAGATGAATGCCAACGAGTATATCTGTCGATCATGGTTGATATGCAGGTATGAGCGTCTGATGTAGGTAAAAAACAACACATGTGTCATCGTTTGTGGTAATTTTTTAAAACCATAATTGAGGTGTTTGTCTGTTGCCGAGCAGATTTTCTTGTACCTCAGAAGTGGCGAAGGTTTCTTGCCAGTGATACTTATTTGACCTGAATCGCTGTTTCAAACGTGCATTTTCTAATGTTTCTGTCCTTTGAAGAATAGACCCTACTAAATTTTTCTATTCCAGGGGATTTTCCAGGGTATTTCCTATTTCCTATTTCCTCGTCGATTTCTGACAGGAGCGTTACGACAACGTAACATACGTACTTCTATGAGATAGTGCGTTACAACAACGTAAGCATAGTACTTCTATGAGATAGTGCGTTACAACAACGTAATCATAGTACTTCTATTAGATAGTGCGTTACGACAATGTAAGCATACGTACTTCTATGAGATGGTGCGTTACGACAACGTAAGCATACGTACTTCTATGAGATGGTGCGTTACGACAACGTAAGCATACGTACTTCTATGAGATGCTGCGTTACGACAACGTAAGCATACGTACTTCTATGAGATGGTGTGTTACGACAACGTAAGCATACGTACTTCTATGAGATGGTGCGTTACGACAACGTAAGCATACGTACTTCTATGAGATGGTGCGTTACGACAACGTAAGCATACGTACTTCTATGAGATGGTGCGTTACGACAACGTAAGCATACGTACTTCTATGAGATGGTGCGTTACGACAACGTAAGCATACGTACTTCTATGAGATGGTGCGTTACGACAACGTAAGCATACGTACTTCTATGAGATGGTGCGTTACGACAACGTAAGCATACGTACTTCTATGAGATGGTGCGTTACGACAACGTAAGCATACGTACTTCTATGAGATGGTGCGTTACGACAACGTAAGCATACGTACTTCTATAAGATGGTGCGTTACGACAACGTAAGCATACGTACTTCTATGAGATGGTGCGTTACGACAACGTAAGCATACGTACTTCTATGAGATGGTGCGTTACGACAACGTAAGCATACGTACTTCTATGAGATGGTGCGTTACGACAACGTAAGCATACGTACTTCTATGAGATGGTGCGTTACGACAACGTAAGCATACGTACTTCTATGAGATGGTGCGTTACGACAACGTAAGCATACGTACTTCTATGAGATGGTGCGTTACGACAACGTAAGCATACGTACTTCTATGAGATGGTGCATTACGCGTGTGCAGTTGATGAAATCATACACTTGATTTATTTGTACTTAAGTGAGCTATCCTCATTTGTATAAACATTTTTCATTCCATTGTTTTCAGTATATTTTCGTGTTCCATATTTGAACGATTGTTGATCGCACATCCGATTTTAGCATGGCGAAGTGGTCGTACATTTAAATAAATTAACGGGGGCAGTTACACAAATTAAATTCTATAGATTTTATTTGCAAAAATCAGAATGTATAGAGCATTTAAAAGTTCCTATGACTAAATAGTTAAAATATTTCGGTTGAAATAAACCTAACAAACTGATTGTGTGAGTATGAACAGTTCAGCGTCTCTTTATTTTCTTCCATGGGGTGTTTAAAGTAATGCTTATTTGACGTGATGGAAGTGGGTGTTGTCTAAACTGATAAACGTTATCGTCTGTTGCTGCGGTGGCAAGTGGTTGAATAGTTGACAAGATATAAGCTATGTCGATTTCGCGACCAGACTGGAATTATGAGGAGGCAGATCCGGAAAAAAAAATGAAAGACAAACGGAAAAATGGTTCCAATAACAATTCTTAATTTACATTCGATAAACAGGGTGTTCTCAAAATATTGAAATAAAAAATATTAATAGCCATTCATGTAAGTTATTTTATTTTATATTTGCACTGTAAAGGTTTTCAATGATAATTAATGATGGGAAGTGTTTAATGTAGCTAAAAATACAGTAAAAATATACGACTATTATCACGAAGCTAATTTGGATGAATATGGTGATTATTGCTTAAATGCAAATAAATAGTGTAATATAAAACTGTTGACTATTTTGTCCATGAAAAAAATAACATTTGTCTCATTGAAAGAACAGATACTCTAGTTACTAGATAGGTATCAACTTTATTAGGGGCAATCATTGTAATATGTCCGTGTACGTATGAATGAATGAGTAATACGTATCCTATTTGCATTGTTTCCTTAGGACGCCTACTTCCATCATCTTTAGGGATGATAAATAAAATCTGAAGAAACTACCCTTGCCTTATGTCATCATTCTAGATAAGTTATCGTGCATAGCTTAGTACTAATATGACCATTGATGTATGTTAGGGACAATCATTGTTGTAATATATCCATCTATGTATGAATGAATGAGTAATACGTGGGAATAGTACAACAGATTACAATGATTGTTCCTAACATACATCAATGGTCATATTGATGCCTATCTAATTATGAAGTTTTATAGATACTACTCTCTCTCTCTCTCTTGCACACACACACACACACACGCGCGCGCGCGCGCGCGCGCGCGCTAGTGTTTATAGAATTAACGAGCATATTCTGGTGTAGTTAATAAATGATGCTTCGCGTTTATGTTTCTCTACTGTTAGCAAATGGCTATTCCGGTTCACTAGAAAATCGGTAAAAGAAAATAAATTTTTGGAATGCTTCATCAATTTCATTCATCAGTTTAATTTCTTCTTGAAAACAACCGAAACGATGTTCCTGATGAACAAAACTTTTACTGTGGTTGCGAATATTTTATTACAAAATAAAATATTGGAACCAAATGATACAGTTCACCCCGTCTGCTATCTTTTAACTGATCAACGCGACAACGAAGAATTGTACGAAATGTATTCAATTGTCTTTCTGTGTGACTCATTAGATTGTTATTTATTCGACAAACTCATAGACCTGTTGAATATCCACGGTTAATATGTTTTCATTTTATCTATTTAAAGACAAAACTCAAATGTAGTTTTTTAACTTTCAAATGTAAGTAACACTTTGACCAAATTTCTATTAAATTACTTAAGGCAGGCAAAAGTAGCGTTTATTTATGTTTCATTATGTTATTTGATACTGCATTTTTACTTGTTCGCATTCAAGTTATACTTTTTCTTCAATATTTTAATATTACCTTTGATATTCTATTTGATATTCTTATATTATTAGACTTGTTTAAAAAAGTGCACATATGCAACATTTGATTAAACTGCTGTTGGTGTGTAAGACTATTGAAAGAGAAAGAAATGCAGGGCATTCCCCCGTAGTTGTCTAATGGATGTGTCTAGACACCACATGTGGGTCAGGTCTTTATTTTAATCGTGTTGTCACCCTCTTAGTTAGATGGAATCTCAATTGGGAGGTAGATGACCACGAACGACGTAGAATATTTATAATATCATTTTATTTTATTCCGCAAACCATAATTACCATCCGGGTTGTGTGTTGTTTCGTAGGTTTCTAGGATTTTTCATTGTTCATTCACGTTTCTCAGATAGCCATGCGGGCGTTTCCCCGGCGTAAAATATTCTACTTCCTTTCTCTCGCAGACATATTTAACTGATTATTTCAAAGATACTCATTATCCCCCACCCCGACGTACTTAACTAATCAGAGTCTTCCCTTTTATATATAACAGACATAGATAGTTGGGAAAGAAAAAGAGCGCACTAGAGAGAAGGCGTAACAAAAATGAAGCTAATAAGCGACAGTCGTTTTCGCGGATTGTGATGTGAAATTGGTGAGGCTTCCGGCCATTCATTATAGAAGTTCAATTGAAGAACGATTCTTACATATTTGTAATTAGAAATATTCTGAAAACGTCTTACAAACTATACACATGAGCATATATTTGAACATACATATGAATATGAACTCATACATGCATATACAGTAAACACACCAGCATGTAAGTGGGTTTTGTGCATGTGTATGTGGGTGTTCCTGCACGTATTTATGTTCGAATATATATATATATATATATATATATATATATATATATATATATATATATATATATATATATATATATATATATATATATATATATATATATAAGCGTATAGCAGTATTTTATGCTAATAAAACACACACATTTATTCAACATTAATACACATTGAACAAAAACAGAAACAATAGCATATATGCCATCTACAAGAAACTCCATCTATGGAAATGGTCGCGACTGCTAACAGCAATGAAGCATTTGTCTCAATCGTATTCTGAGTAAAATTGATTCTATCTTAATACTAGCATACGGCCTGCAGGGAGTTTACATCCGATGGATACTTAATAAATCCGAATATTGCAGACTTAGAACTTGCATATATATATATATATATATATATATATATATATTGTTGCAGCAAATTGTATATCGAGTATTGTCATCATTGTTCATTCAATTCACGCATGAGTAGATTAAATATGTTTTTTTTTCAAACCGCCAGACTACCTGGCACAGTAATTGCAGACGTATTGTCATCTCCAAGTTATTGATGTGTCTCTATCGTTGTGGATGTTCATATTTATTTCAAACGAGGCATATATTGGCATTCTTTACTGCATAAGTTGCAGGTTGCAGTTCCTTAGTTTGCTCCCAGGTTCTATTTAGAAATGACTACGACTCTTACTTGTAAAACCTGCTTTGCTCAAACATACTTTATCAAAATCACGAAAGACACAATGATGAGAAATTCCAAACCTTTTATTTGACACAGCTTTCTTAAGTCTTTCATGTTCAAATGTGTCCTCTCATATTCATAAACGGCAATTTCAATATTCCACATCTTTCGAGAGAGGCTTTTATAGAGTCGATGTATCCTAGTTTAGCTTTATAAAGGGTTAGGGTTTCCTTTGCAAAGTTCTTTATACAACAGCTGCTTTGGAACACGATCCTCATTGATCCTATGTGCATGCCCACATCCCCTTAAGCTTGGTTTGTGCAACATGCTTTCAATGCTGCAACATCCACTCTGCTAAAGTACTTCCACATCACTAACATGCATTTGCAATCTTACATCTAGCATTCTACACAATTTTCCACTGAGAAAATATTAGAAAAGAAGAAAATAGTAAGATCATAACAACCTCTTTCTTAAAACGGTCGATCAGACATGAATTCTGAAACTGAGCCAAATCAAGGCAGCACACTTTGTGCATATAAAGATTATCCTTTAAGATGGAGATTTGTAATCAGAACTAATAATAGTAAAAGTAGCTCATCTGATCATTTTTTAAAGTTTGAAACTCTCCCGATAAGTCAAATATTCATATGTTCTACTATAAAACTGCATATTACATAATGTTAAACTAAGTAAAAAGTAATATAAAGTTATTTTTAACCGTTTTAAAAAACAAAATCTTCAAATTATTTTCAAATTATTTTCGTTAAATCGAATCTAGTTGTTAACGGGGAGTTATGTTATTGAACTGTTTGTTAAAGAAGACGACATTACAAAAATGAGTCAATTTCACGGAAAAATACAAATGAGATTCCACTACAATAACCGTCGTTTATTATGCTATCTAGCTCGGGAAATTGTCAATGCTTGCTCTTCCAAAATGGTTAAACATTTTACGTGGAATTTATATTGAAAGCAATCCCCACTCTAAAATTGAATTAAATGATTGTTTTTTAATAAGTATTTTTCAGATATCTTTCAATGCATTTGATATATAATCGCCTAAGAATAGTAAAATTTTATTTTTTTGTGAAAAGGTCTGCTTTAAATAATCGCATTTACCCAAAAATGTAATGTTTATTCAATTGCGGCGTTATTCGTAGATTCAACTAAAGTAAACATGGCATACTTCACTAAACCACTAGGCAACAGCAACGCATCTTGTCATATGTTTACTTATAAAAGTGAGAAAAGATCAGATATTTCTCTAGCTAACCACTTACATTAAAATATAAAATTAAGCCACAACAACGTCTTTACCACCTGAGCCGTGTTGTTCATAAGAACACTTTTTTTTCTTTATCGAAGTAATAGATTAGGTTTTAGTTTTAATCAATTTCATTCAATTAATTTACTAGTCAAACAATAACTTCCACTCTTTAACAATGCAGCCTAAAACATAAAGTATTTAAAATATTTTGATTTTAATATTGATTTATCATAACACGTTATCGTTGATGTTAATCTTTTTACATTGAAACATTTTCGTATAAATATATAAAAATAGAAACAAATTATTTATTACACTGATTGGTTTATATATTTTCTATTGGTCATTCTGGAGTAAACCTGCAAGCGTTGTTGATTTTTTGTGTTTTAACATATAATGTTTATTTACCTGGAGCAATAATAACAAACTTTTATAAAGTCAGCCATTAAAAAAACGTAAAATAGTAAATAATAATGACTTTCTTAACGTGTCAATAATTTGATGAGAGACGCTCATCTTTGGCAATTAATACAGAATCTACAGGAGTTATGATACTGTTAGTTAAGTCGGAAACATGCCTTCACTAAACCTAACAACACTAATCCAAGGTAGTGGTTGAGAATGCCGGGATTGGAACCAATACTATAAGTTCGTATTTTATTCATTTTACAGAGAGAGACAGAGAGAGAGAGAAAGAGAGAGAAGGGGGTGGATTTCGCTAAAAGTGGATAAATCTTTATAACAATACCATGACATCAGATTTAGTGATTGATAAAGGAAAATACGGGTTATTTATTCATACTCACATATTTCTCATATATATGTATATATTAGAAATATGTGAGTATGAATAAGTTACCCTATCCTCCTGTATCATGTATATATATATAAGTTAGTAAAAACATCAAAGTGCTCGACTGTAAGTCATACAAGGGCTAATATCAATTATTTTATTTAAATACTATACATTACTCTGTTGGTTAGGGATACTCGGGGGTTGTCCATCTGGTCATCTATAAATTAAAATAAATTTCGGCTTGTTCTGTCTCCAGATAAAGTCACATATTCCCGTATAGTTTTACAAACTGCTTACTGTTTGATAAAATGCAGAGTTTTATTGACTGTTTGTTTCTTTTATTAAATAAGATAAAAAGCCAGCAGCCAATACAACAATGCCGCAATGTTAACAAAAATATGACTGACGAATGAACAAAATCTCTATTTGTAATAGAGATTTTGTTCGTCTGTCCGTCCGTTAGTTCATTTTTTTAACATTGTTGAATTTGTCTTATTTCGAAATATAAGAGATCTTAACTACTTTTTTTAGAGTAAATAATCAATTCCCAACAAATAAAGCGGACGCTATAATCGGGAATCGAAACCAAAAACTTGAGATCTTCAGTTTGAAATTATACTAATTCGGCTCAGTGACAATGAAGCTGTTAGAAATATCTTAATAGTCCAAAACATTTTTTTTGCTTTAACTACGTATTAGCGTTATTTTTTTCATATTTCGTAAACCTACGTATTGGCGTTAAACACAATTGAATCTTTTATATAAAGTGATTTCGATTTTTCACAAGCAAACATTATAGGACACAAAACATACAATTCCAACATGATCAAGCTTCATGCCACTAACTGATGCGTTTTTCCGGAAATTATCAATCAGTGTTATCCGATCAAATAATTTCCCATATTACATCTTACATACCGTACTCTCACAAAACAAACATATTTAGAAGAGGTAGGAGTAACTTTAACTCATACACAAAAAACTACTATCCTTATCAAACACTGTGTCATCTTCTTCACTTAGGACATTATATATCATCGACCGTTAATAAAAATCAGTCTTATTATCGACCAAGCATTACATCTTCCCTAAGTAAATACGTACCGCTTTCCTCGTTTCTTAACTTTACGCTTATTTGATTGGCTGACTACAAACCTATTTTATGAATATTCAAATATAATTGGTTAACAGTAAACAAACATGGCGTCTCCTATTCCCCAATTTAGTAAAGCGCCTTCGATTACGAAAAATATTTTCTTAAACTACAATATTTCTCTTTTAAGAAAAATCAAAATTACTTTTCACAAATACTTTATTTCGGTACTTATATCGATCTTTACCCAGTTTTCGCGAGTTTCTTGTCGGAAGCGTTCGGCTATCCTACGCAAACGCCCGAGAGATAATTTTTGGATAATGGACTTTTCAATGTATTTTTACCATTTTCGTCGATACATTTTTAAATAGATTTTTTTTCATAAGGCATTACTTTTAATATTTTAGGTATCCCTTAACAATAAAATAATTATTGTTTTAGTTAATTTTTCTTTTTTTTACGTGAAAGGTAAACAAAGCAATTCAATTTTCAATCAAATACGATACATTTACCATTCATTTTGTTATATACTATTTAACTAATATACAGGGTGGGCCAAAATAAGGGTCCTATCTTTAAATTTGAATAACTTGAATTTGAATAACTTCCACAAAATAAAAGTTAAACTCACCAAACTTTATGTGTGTGTAGACTGACCCTTCCGAGATTTTTTGAAATAAACAAAACAAATTTTAGCCGAAAAACACTTCTTAAAACTTACAAAAACTAAAGTATTGTTTTTTACACTGTTTTTGAGTTTTTTAAGCAAAAATAATGTTTTCTAAATGAGGGTACGTTCCTTAGGGCTAATACGGCTCATGCTTGCTTCGGAAGGGGTCCTTTACTTATTCTAAAAAAAAAAAAAAAATCAATAAATAAAAAAGTTATGAATTTTTAAAAATAGGACCCTTATTTTGGCCCACCCTATATATAAACCTAAAATTTAGCGTATTTTAAAACTTCCTTCCATATTATTTGTCAAAAAAAAAGAACAGATTAAGTCAAGTATAACAGATACTACACTTCAACGTTATTTCTATTTTTAAACGTAACAAATAACATCAGACATATAATACGTTATTTGTTTCTTTATCGTGCTTATGCAGTTTACGGACCGAGCTGAATTTTAGAGATGATTTTCAATTTAATTTGAATTTTTACAGTATCTTTTGCTTATCAAATTGTTCGGTAAAAGTATAGAATAGTTAATCGATCCCTCACCTCCCTATGTTAAGAATGGGTTTCTAAATTATAATTTTATCCCACTCCGTAAAGTGCATAAGTACTTTTTTTTATAAATTGATAACCGGAAGCCCCGTTTAATGACCTCCATACTATCACTGGTCAAGTTAGGAATACATTCAGGGATGCATGTAGTGCACATGGATTACAACAGGATGTTAATGACTGGGATGCTACTTTATAAGAAGCATTTATATCTGAATATTTGAAACATTTGTTTGCCATCATGTTCACTACATGTGCAGTGTCTCATCGAAAACGACTTTGGGATACCAACTCCATGAGCAAGCATCAATTGTTCGGAATGGTATTGTATAACTAAAAAAAATCAGACTTCTGAAAAATACTTCTTATGGTTCCACGTTGAAGTCCCGCTTATGAGCTCAATGCTTGCATCAAATTGCTATATTTGTGAAAGTACATCAAAACAGTTACATTATCAACAAACATACGTGTGTATCTCAATGGCAACATTGCAACAACTAACAACGGCAAGAGTTCTATTGCTCCACGTATTGCATTAATTGTTTCATCTGCTGTTTTACATTAACATTGTGGAGTCGGTGTTCGTGCTGATCAATCATAAGCACCGCATGATTCAATAGTTACAGATTTGGCAAGGGATTACTTCAGTTATTCGACTTGTCCGGGCAACGCCAAGGCAAGCTTGGCGTTGCCCGGACAAGGTCAGCTAGATATAATGATGAATGTAAATAAGAATTCTATGAGAAAACCTTATAAAAACGAGAGTATTTTTTAATTTTAACGTCACGAATGATATTGTCGGGTCTGCGTATCAATAAACAGAATCACGTTTTAGATGATTTTCTTGATAACGATATTGTGGAGACTGCGTTCGCACTTGACATTCATAAAAAGGAAATACGTTTTACTTTTATTTTATTTATAATAATAGTGTAGAGTCTGAGTTCACGCTTTACATCTATAAAAAGGAAATATGTTTTACATTTATTTTATTATACAATAATAATGTAGGGTCTGCGTTCGCGCTTACCATACTTTAATTTATAACAATAATAGTGTGATCTGTGTTTGCGCTTGATATTCATAAAAAAGAAATATATTTAAATTTATTTTATTTAGCTACTTTTAAAAATTGAGAACCTTGCATTAATAGTAAATTCCTAACAAATTCCCAACAAATTCCCAACAAATAAAGCCGATGTCATAATCGGAAATCGAAACGGAAACCTTGAGATCTTCAGTCTGAAGTCCTACCAACTGACCCTTTTTGACTTTCTGATAAATAGAGCTTAAAATATTATCTTACACTTTTACAGACAACGTCACCGATGCAATGGGGATAACTCCGTTTGACTAAGAGATTCATCATCTTTTTCAAAAGAGAATTTGGGACACTGAAACATACGTAATTAGGGGTATCAAAAACATAAATTGTTACGGTCTTGAATATTAAAAAAAAATGAAAATTCGACGATAGTTGCAGGGGAATTGGAATTTTTATTAAAGAACGCTGCGACAATTGTTTGTTTTTTATGTTAAAAATCCCAACATTTTTTTAATAAAAATTACAATTCCTCTGCAATAATCATCGCATTTTCATATTTTTTATGTTAAAGAGCGTAACACGTTTTGATATAAGTTGCGTAGGTTGCAGTTTCCAAAGTTCTATTTTTTTTTAAATGATGAATCTCTTAGTCAAACGGAGTTATTCCCTTGCATCGGTTACGTTTCCTACAAATGCGCCCATTACTTTACCAACACAATTACGTCATTGATTTATGATTTACGTCATATGTCAAGGCATGAATTCAAACATAAGCGACAATAAACGATTTATATGTGAATGGTTAACATTATCGATAGCGTTAGAAATTATTTTAATAGTCCAAAATTTAGCTTTAACTACGTATTGTTTGTAGTTTTTTTCACAATTATATAATCCTTCCAGCCTAGTAAAAAATATGATATCGGAAGGAGCATATATTTGCTAGTTTACTTTAAAAAATAATTGGTAAGCAGTTTATTGAATAAAGGCATGTAAAAATATTTACTCTCAGTTTATTGAGTGTATGTGAACACATTTCCCATTGTCGTGTTACGGCCGGCGCTTTTTGGAGCCGTATAATTTATTTTGTGTGGTTGTTTAAAACATAATTTTGTTTATTGCGTTTAATTATGAAATATTTCTCTAGAAAAGTAAGTAAATGAATATTTTAATTAGGTTTTTATTTGAAGATCCGGGCAGCGGAGAGAGATTTATGCAAATTAAATTGGTTTGCATGCGTCGCATTTTTTTTTTTTAATCAGAGAAGGAAAATGAAGATTCGGGGAGAGAGAGGTGGAGATCGTTCTGAACGTGGGATCGTAAAACTGGAGAGAGATATTAACATTCATTTGGACTTGATGTTGGCGACACCTCTGTTTAACTGTTCCGATACTATTTCTTTATTTTATCTACAAAAGGTGAGTTCTTTCTTATCATCTTTCAAGCACTCAGAAATGGGTGTTTAATCGTTATAGTAATCCGAAGATTTCTTTAAACGGAATTAAAGACCAACACTTTTAGTAGGTTAGGACTCAAAAAAATATTAACCTGTGAGGCGTTAGTTGAAATGAAATACCAAACTGAACACATACTATCAATTAGTTGGCCGAAATAATGGTTACTAATACTTAAAGTTAACAATATTTTACTTTAATTTTATTTTAATTACAATTTTTTTTTAACTATAAGATTAAAAACTAAACGTGTACTACTACTCCTACTACCGTATGTAATGTCATTTTTGTTCACATATTGTTCATTTTTAACGTTAGTTTCACGTATAATTTCTAAAAAGTATTTTTAATTACAATTTAGTGGCGTATGTGTACAAAGCAACCTCCTCTAAATGCTATATTACTGAATGTTATGTTTTTAATTCTTTGGATTACTATCGATTAAACACTACATTTTCACATGATAATATTAAAAAGAACAAACCTGTTTGATGCTTAGAAGTAACCGTTTACCCGTTTGATTTCAATGGTTAAGTTAATGTAAAGTGACAAACGGATTCACCATCTAAATATTAATCAAATCTGTTTTTCATGCAAAATGCTCTATAATCCGACCATTGAAGACTTCAAAAAGAAAATCTAAGTAATAACATTTTACACGCCCATCTGTCTGTTTGCAATTCTATTATAACATTGGAAAATGTCTTCTAAACAAACAGAATCAAAGATTGTTTTTACATTTATTTTATGCAAGCAAATGTGAACGTTTTTTTTTTTTTATCGTAACAACGTAAATATTATTACGTGGTGATAGTTTAATTTAGATTGATGGGCAAAATCGTATGCCATGTTTGTTAAACGTATTGTCCTTTTAATTGGAAAACCTTTTATTTGAAAAAAAAAATAACATTATCAATTCTATAATAAAGAGCAATGTGTATTTGTAAACATATCTGTCCCGTCATAGAAAAGTTTTCCCGACGAATAAGGGAAGGAAGAATGCACATCTATTACCGTGAGACGTTTTCTTTCTTCTTCACTTCCGCTAACGTCGTTGGTGTTAAAACGTCCGGCGTTATTTTTTTTATGTCTAGCCACTACCTACCGCTCAATAAGTAAAGGGATTTTTAAAGGAAAGCCAACGGTCGGTGTTTTTTCTTTTTCTGTAGGTCATACGAAATAACTTAAACTTTTATTTTCAGTTTTTTCTTTTTGTCAATGCTTTTTTATTTCAATAGGGACTGACTTATCGATCAGTCTTTAATTATCTTATTGAAATTTTTAAAAAGTATTAGGAAGACTTATATTGGAAATCAAATAGGAAGTCAGACAACTTTAATCTAAACTGAATTAAATACTTCACTCGAAATAAAAACTCAAGGTAAGGTTTTTTTAAGTCATCAGAAATTATAATATTTTATATATGAACAATTAAATTACTGACGTAATTCTATATTATATGAATATTAGTGCGAACACCGGTGAAGTCTAATTTGTTTCTGTTTTAAGGAGGGTGTGCACTAGTATATGTAATTGTAGTATTTATGTTTATAAGATTTTGATTTGATTGTTTCGTTTTATAATTGAAATAATGTTGGCTCTATAAAAGACGCATAACATGGGAACTTGATCAAGTTGTGAAAGGTTATTAACCAATGGGGCAATAACAATAAAAACAAAAGCAAGCCAACTGTGGGTTAAATCGCAAACCAGTATATCACATTTACTCCCAAATCTACCAAGAAGTAAAACGTCCAAATATCCAACTAAGGAAACACAAAGTTAAAATGGCATTTTACCCAGA